>CM068296.1:65495543-65963927 GCA_034768395.1 Linum lewisii | reverse complement strand
CGCCGCCGCCGACTGCCCAGCCTCTTCAGTTGCTTTCGAACCAGGTTTTTCATTGTTAGCAGCTTGTCGAGTTTAGCTTCGTGGCTTGGCTTGAATGCTTGCTTGATTCCTTGTTTAATTGGGTGAGGTTTGTTTGCTGAATGAGCAGATTTGGTAGGGGGTTTTGTTGATTTGCTTGTGCATTATTGGTTGGTTTGCTTGCTAATGAGGGTGCTCCCATTTTGTTGCTTGGACATTAGTGGTGTGAGTGTTGCTTGATGGACTTAATGGTGGCAGTTGGTGATATGTTGGTAGGCTTGGCATGTGACTTGCTGAGCTTTTGGTGTTGTTGTTTTGTTTAGTGGAAGTGTGTGTTCATGTGCAGGTGTTTGAGTGTTGGCGTGTTTGAGCTATGGAGTTCTGTGGGGTTGATCATATTGGCTTTTGTCTATGCCTTTTGTCTTGCTCTGTTTCAGTATGGTCTATGGTTTGATTTGCAAGTTCTGAATTCAGGGACTGAATTCCATTCTTTGTGTGAGGAGGGGTGTGGTTAATCACCACTCGTTAATTTATTTTTGTACATTCCTCCTTGCATTGTGTGGACTTAGGCTTATATGTTCTTGATTCGTGTTTCTGATCCATGATGCATGCCTTTTGCTTAGCTGTGGATTTCAATGATTTGATTTTTGCTAGCATAGGTTGTTGCACTTGAACGTGATGATCTTGAATCGTGCTCGATATTGTGCTCAATGTTTTGATCATGTGTTATGATTCGACGCCTCGATAGAATTTGTGTCAGGAGTGTGCCCTTCTTGTTGAATCTTTGTTTGCACTCTTTTGCAGGATGCCTCCCAAGGGTAAATCAGCTTCTTCATCCTCCGCCCCTAAGCGATCCAAGGCACCAGCTTCCAAGAAGCGGAAGGGACAGACTGGGGAGTCTTCTGCTCCTCCACCACGGTCACCTTCGCCGCCTCCAGCTCCTCGTGGCGTCGACCCTCCTGATTCAGTGGTTCAGAGGATCTTCGACTTCGACCCCAGGGATCGGGCTTACAGTCGTTATCAGGTTATGGCGAGATGGCCCGTGGCGAGGCAGGGTAGATTTGATTTTGAGGGGTTGCAGAGTCGTGATGGATGGTTGGATGCTTTGAAGACTTTTGCTGATGGAGCCGGTATTTGGCCGCTCTTGGAGGTTGACGAGAGGGCGTATGAGTGGCCTACAAAGGAGTTCCTAAGCACTCTCACCGTGGAGTGTCACGAGACCACTAGTGAGGTGTGTGTACGCTTTAGGCTCGGCGGGATGGCGCGTGTGTGCTCCATTGACGAGTTTGGGTACCGTCTTGGGTTCTATGAGTGGGCGGAGGTTCAAAGTGGCGAGCTCTCTGGGTTGGCTCTCATATCTTCTCTTACGGGGGACGCCAGGTGTGCATTCTTCAAGGAAATTGCACCGAGGGCTAAGGGTTATTCAGCTCGCTCAGCCAAGGTCACAGAAGTGAATCGGCCTATGCTGAAGCTCCTTCATCACTTCTTCCGGCACTCCATCACCCACAGGAAGTCATCCTCCTCTCCAGGTGTAGTCTCAGTCAGAGATTTGTTTCTCTTTTATTGTTTGGAGAGGGGCATCAAGCTGCATCTAGGTGATTTAGTGCTAGGAGCCCTCCTTCAGATCCAAGCTAATGACACTGCTGGTGTTCTGCTGGGAGGAGGATTTGTGACCAGGTTGGTGCGGGGGTATGAGTGCCTTGATGCTTTTGGTCCTGCTCCAGCATTTGTCGAGCCTCGACCAGTTCTCTTGCGGATTGTCCTACCTACAGCTCAGATCACAGACCTTCTGGTTCCGACTTGTCGGATCTCAGATGATGACAGTGATGAGGAGGATGAGGAGATCGACCCTACTACACTTCATGAGCTTATCTCGGGATGGGTCGCCTCACCACCGTAGTGGAGGATATGCGTGCGGGACAGAGGAGAGACAGTGCAGCGATACAGGATCTTAACAGGAGAGTTCAGGACCTCGAGGCGTACAACGCTAGGGACTTTGAGAGTCAGCAGTTCTATGGACAGCAGCTTGCTCAGGTGCATGAGGTTCAGCAGTTTCAGGGTATCCAGCTTACTCAGATTCAGCATTCTCAGTACTGGCAGCAGCATCAGTCCTATTACTACCAGGAGAGCTTCCACTCTGAGTCCGGCCCCTCCAGCACTTGGACAGTCTTTCCACCGCCTCCCCCGTTCGACGGCTACCATCCTTGGTCACAGTGGCCTGGGCACCCACGACCACCACCTCACTGAGAGCTGCAGGATCACTCACCACTTCTCAGGACTTTGGATTTTTTCCTTTCTTTTATTTCTGTTTATGACTGCATGTTTTGTTGTGTTTTGACTTCTTATTGTCTCTTTTCATTTCTGGCATTGAACTTGTCGTGTTGTTGGATCACGCATCTCATCCGTACTCTCATCTTGTCAACTATGGGTTGTGTTTGAGCGGTGTGCCCTCCCTTGTTTTATACAGGTACCCCTGATTCAGGTCCTCGTCCTGAGCAGGTTACTTGACCCGGGATTCCATCTCCGGCTTCTCTTCTTCACCGCGCGGTATATTCGTTCCACCTTATCCTCTCTCTCTCTTGATCATTGAGGACAATGCTCATGTTAGTCGTAGGGGAGTTTGAGTTTTGGTGTGATTATTTGTCGGTAGAAGTCTAAAGCTATGATCTGATGTGTTGCATGATCTTAATTGAATGTCGAATTCCTCTATTGTAGAATCGTTCGGTTCTTGACGTCGTTTAGTGTTTAATTGACTTCAAGCCTTCACAATGATGTTTAGATTGTTCCACTTAGAACCTATAACCAGCATGTTAGCACTAATATCAAATGAGTCTGGGCCAGAACTGAGATCTTATCACTCTTGTATGTTGGTTGATTGGTTGGATACGTGTTTTTATACCACTCGATAACACCGGTCTAGGATGATGAAGGCAATCAGAATTTCTTCCCCTCTTCCATGTTTTTCATTCTCTTTTGATCTTTCGTGATTGTGGCTTGAGACTAGTCGGAATCCAATTCGAAATCTTGTACGGAAGTTGTTAAGGGGCTAAGGATCAAGTGGCTAAGTTGTGAAAAAAAAATAAATAAAAAATAAAAATAAAAATAAAAAAAAAAAAAAATAAAAAAAATGCTCAAAGAAAAGCTAGGCAAGCTCGGCACCTAAGTGAAGTGTCGGGTTGAGCACTAAGCAAAAGGGCAAAGGCTGTGAGCTAGGCAGGTTCAACACCTAAGTGAAGTGTTGAATCGAGCACTAGTATGCAGTAAGAAAAAAAAAGAGAGAAAAGAAAAGAAAGAAAAAGAGTTCTCAACTGTAGCCCTTGATCCTAGCCAGAGTTGTAAAGTGCGGATCTAGAAGCGGATGAAGTCGAGTCGATAGCCACATTCACGACTCACGATCCATGTTCCGATTTCAAGTCCTTTTGATTAGAGTTGGTGTTGTCGTGGTCGGTTTTGCTGTGTCCCAATCAACCACTACTTGAAGTGTGCAGGAATTGGTGAGGTTTAGACTTGTTTGGTTGATGTTCTTGCATGTGTAGGTTTAGTTTGTTCGTGGAACAGTTTAAGCTAAATTGTGATTGCTTGAATCTCAATGGACCGAACTTGTCATTTGTGAACTTGAATGTTTTCTGATTCATTTGCTTGAGGACAAGCAAAGCTTAGTCGTAGGGGAATTTGATGTGACTTTAATTAATGCATTTTAAGCTTATGAATGACCTATGATATGCCCGTGTTTATTCGTGAAATGACATGACTTTTATGCGTTTATTTGAGATTTTGTGCTAAGTGTCATTTTGTTGTCCGGTTGCCACTTTGGAGCCAAAATTCGTGGGCTATTGGAGCTGCTTTGTGCATTTTCAGGTTCTGCTTCAAAGTACGGATAACAAGGAGCGCATAGGAGCAAACGGGAGGTCATTTGGAGGCCGGACGAGGGAGATGTGAGCCTTGCAAGATCGGATCTTCTGCAGAGTGCAGGGGGTGCACGCCGTGCAGATGTGCACGCCGTGCAGGGGTGCACGCCGTGCACTATGCACGCCGTGCAGGGGTGCACGCCGTGCACTGTCCCCTGCACTATAAATACTCTTGATTTTGGCCATTTTGAAAAATTCATATATATCTCTTGAACCCCAAACACATTTCCACGAACCCTCAAACCCTAGAGCACGTTTTTGGAGCAATTTGAAGCTATTGGAGCTAGGATTGAAGCCAACAAACCTTGGGAGAAGTGCCTACAAGTGGAGAAGTGAAGATCATCTCAAGGATTCATCCATGGTGTTCTTGGTGACCATTCTTCCTTCTTCTCTCTTTACTCCCTTGGCCATGTGTGGCTGATTTTCTAGGGTTCATCTTGGATGGGTAGAATAGTTGTGCTATGATAGAGGGATGATTGTATAGAACTTGCCATGATTGATCTTGGTTGTATGAGGATGATTCCTAGACTTGTTCTTAATGCCATTTTATGCCATGTTTGCTTAATTTGGTCCATTCATTGTAATTTGATGCATGAGAGTGCTTGGATTGCATAGATTGTAGGTCTAGGGATTGAAGTGAGTGTGTTCTAAGAGATTAGATCATCTTATTTCAACCATTTTCACTTGATTTCTCTCTTGGGCATTTTATCGAACACTTGGTGTGCATGTGGAATTTCATTCAATTGAGTTTGAAAGGGCTTTTTGGGTGAATCTCTTAGTGTTAGGGC
Organism: Linum lewisii; assembly: GCA_034768395.1. Lineage (NCBI taxonomy): Eukaryota > Viridiplantae > Streptophyta > Magnoliopsida > Malpighiales > Linaceae > Linum > Linum lewisii. The sequence goes on along the minus strand of CM068296.1, from coordinate 65,959,213 downwards.
ATTGATATGAGAGTGTTGTGCCTAGCCTTGTGGTCATAGAGTCTTAAGAGAGGGTCTTGTGTCTTGGCATTTCATCAAACACTTAGAATGCATCCTATTTTCACTTAGTTTGAGAGCGAGAGCCTAAATTGAGTGGTATTGGGATAGGGATTAGGTGCTACGAGAGTGCATCGAGTCTAAAAAGTGAAATGCATGGTCATCCGAATGCAAACTCGATCTTAATTGGCTTGTTTGTTCAATTAGTCATCTTGAGCATGATGAAACTACCCACCAAGAGAACCTCTTTGTCTTTGATTTGCACCACTTTATTTGTCTTTCTTCCTTTTAGTTTCCTTTAACGTTTTTAGTGTCTATTTCAAATCAAAACTCCTTTCAAATGAATAGACCGTCTACGAGGAATGTGAGTAGAGGCCATTGAGAGAACCCCGAGGAATACGACCTTGGTAAACCCGGTTTTATCACCCGTCTCCTCTTATGCTCGTCCAAGTCAAATGTCGCCCAGAACTCCTGGAGAGCAATGTTGGGAACTCGGCGGCTATGGTGGTCAGCTCTAGGAGACCGGCCGGTGCTAGGGCGTCATGCACGTTCCGGTAGGAATCCTCGTCATGCTCCTGGAGTGACTCCATGGATAAAGGACGCACGTCAGCTCCACGGATGTGTTCGATCTTCTGGAAGTTCTCAAAGTAGAAGTCCGGTAGACGGGCGATGGTGGGATGGTATCCAGCATGGCGAGGGAGTGCAGGTGGAGGACCCAGAATGGCGGGTGTGACGGGAGCGGCAGCTCCTGAGCTCGAGGCGCCATCAAGGCGTGCCTTAGTCCTGCGCTCAAAAGTGTTCCTAAACCAGAAGTGAAACCAGATTAGTCAACTAAGATCCTACCCCACACTTAGTAGAAAAACTCAATTTCACAAAGAAACGAGGGAAACTAAGTAGGGTAAGTAAAGCGGAGCAACCGGTAATCATAGACATTAAAACACATGTCTTAAGAACAACTATAATTAGGTAAGCGCAATCAGAGTTCAAAAAGTCAAACCGACATTTAGAAAGTCAACATTAAGTCATATTGAACCCTAATCATGGCAAGACTATCAAAACTTGGAGAATGACGGTAAAATATTATTTCAATTGGCAAGCACGATAATATGAACAAAAATGAACATTTATGACAGCCAAACGATCAATACAGTTCAAGGTCAAACCGACATTTCTCACAAAAGTCAACATAACAAGAGATTAATCGTATGCATAGCAACACATGACCAAATGATATGGAAATTAAGCACGGAACTCCTAAGCATCCTATAACAGTTCTATAAGTTCAGTCAATCCTAGTTCACACGAAACAGTCGGCACGCAAAACGAGGCAAACCAAAAAGTCAACCAAAGTCAACCCCGACGAAATTCAGCAATCTACATGTCAAAAGATTTGTATTGAAAATTTGTACACTTTACCTTGAAGCCATGATTGCAAAAACTGAACGGGTTGGGAGGAATCGGTGAAAAACGTTGAAAACTAGGTTTTCGGTGAACTGGAGCTGCAAAGCTCCGATTTGGTTGTTCTAGGGCTCGTTGGGATCGGAATGAGGAGGGGAGAGGTGCGGCGCGGTCGGCGACGGCGGCGATGGCGGGTGAAACGGCGGCGACGGCGGGTGTTGAAAGTGGGGCGTTCGGCGATTTCAAAAGATATAGGGGGTTTCGGGTAGGCTGAGCGAAAATAAGAGAAGGAGAGAGGAAGTGGACCGGATTTTTAAAGGATAAATTAAGTGATTTTGCAAATCAGTTTCGACGAAAGTAGGGGGGTGGTTTCGCCGAAACTACTAGTTAAAATCGACTGACCGATTTGAAAAGGCGGTTTCGCCGAAAATGGAAGCTCGGTTTCGCCAAAAATTTTAGTTGGGATGGTTTCGCCGAAATCAGAAAATTTTTGAACCAAAAATGAGGAACAGGTGAAACAGGTCCGAATTATGAAAATCGGTTTCGCCGAAAACAAGGGTGGTTTCGCCGAAAATTTTGAACTGTTCGGGTTTAAAATATTTTCGTAAATCAGGCCAACTTCAGAAAATCACAGTTAAATCTAGAAAAATCGGAACGACCTCAATCAACTTGCGACTGACTCTATGACATGCAGACTCTATACGAAAAATAATAAATCAAACAAACTGACACTTTTGGCTCTCCCGAACCGACTCTAAAATACCAAGGTTGAAACAAAACAAAACTGACTCCAGCCGTGGGTTGCCTCCGCGAAGCACTCTTTTATTAACGTCCTTGAGCTGGACGATACCTGGACGGTATTAGGAGACATCACAACTTAGATTCTCCTTCCCGCTCGTGTCGGAGTTCATGAAGTACAGCTTCGGGACTTCTCCGGTAAGCGTGAATCTCTTCCCGTTCGCATGCAAAAGCTTGGTACGTCCGTCAGGAAGATGATCAACGAACTTGAATGGTCCGAACAGCTCTCTCGAGAGGTCATCCTTCTTTAGTGTGACGATGGAAGGAATGAGGACTGTCGGTTTCTCTTTTTCTTGCTTCTTCGGCTTGTTATCACCAGGATCGGTGATCATAAGTACGTCCTTAGGAGACGCTTTCGGCTTCTCCTTCCATACTTGCTCCGGCGCCGGTTTCTCGGAACTAACAGGTGGTGCAGCTGGCTCGGTGGAAAACGGCGGAATTTTTAGTCTCCAGACCATTTGGGTCTTTGTCTTCTTGTTCTTTCCTCGAGGTTTGCTCGGTGGTTTAGCAGAGGCTTGCAGTTCCTTCTTCCTCTTAAGCGGCTTCTGAACCAAAATTTCTGGCTTCTTCGTAATGACCTGTTTAATATCTGCAGCAACAGCTGATCTAGAGACACTGGAAGAAGCATTAGTAACGGAGTTGACCGGAGTCAACCCCACAGTTTCAACAGCTAAGCAGTGAGATTCTTCATTCCTAGAGTCATATTTCATGCCGTCTTTAAGACGGAACGTTTTCGTTTCTTTACCAACTCTTAAAGTCAAAGAACCATTAGGAACGTTAATATTCATTCCAGTAGTAGCCATGAAAGGTCGACCTATGAGAATAGTAGCGTCATCTGTACTAGTATCCATAATCACATAATCAGCTAAGAATGTGAACGGACCACATTTGGTGACAACGTCTTTAATCTCTCCCTTAGGGGTTTTAAGCGATCTATCAGCAAAGACAAGTTGCATACTGGGCGGTTCAAGTTCTCCTAGTTTTAATTTTTCATATAGACTCACAGGCATAACATTATCAGATGCTCCTAGATCAACTAAGCAACGTTCAATTTCAACATCATTGATGACCAAAGGCAAGGTAAAAGAACCAGGATCAGATAACTTAGCTGGATATGGAGAGACAGGTTTCTTAATACGAATGTCAGGGTATCCTTCCTTGTTCCCCTTCATGCCAGTCTCGATCCTTGCGTTTGGCAGCAGTGCTCTAGGAAAAGGAGGTTTCACGACGTACGATGCAAGAGGAGGATCCTCCTTAGGCGCCGGTTCCTGTTCCTCTTCTTCCTCTTCTTCCGGAGTTTCAGCAATCCTGCGTAAAACAGAAAAAACATCAGCAATTAAGTTCGGAAGTTTTCGAGCAGTTACCATCTTAGCCTATTCTTTTCTCGGATTTGGCTCTGTCTGGCTTGGAAGCTGGCCAAATGGTCGACCAGATGCTAGCATGCTTGAGATGTTGTTCACGACTTGCTCAATCCGCTGTCCAGATGCTATTTGTTCTTGATTGATGAGAGCTTGAGCCTTGAGCTGACTCTCATGATCATCGAGTCTTGTGATGATATGGCTGAGCTTCTTATCCAGGTCACTGACATTATTATCTCTTTGATGCTGCTGTCCTGGATAGGTATTGTTAAGATATTGATTCTGGCGATTGCCAGGAGCAGTTCCATAATTACCCGGATTGCGATGCGGCGGCTGGTAGACACCTGCCGGCGGATGGTTAGGCTTCTGATCCTGAACTTGACCAGCCGGGCGGTTATTCTGGTTCTGGTTATGATTGGTGCCAGCATTGTAGAGAGGTCTGTCGTGATAGTTCCCTTGCTGTCTGAAGTTACGATAACCGGCATAACCATTCTGATTATTAACGAAGCCTTGTTGGATAAAATTTACCTCTTCGGCAGACCAGACTTCTGCCTTACCAAAATTCTGACAACGGCCTCCGTTATGTGAGCAAGCTCCACACCACTCGCAATCGGCAACATAGACAGAAGCTGCCGGTGGCTTGATTGGTGTGGTAGACTTCTTCAAATGCTTCTCTACATCTGCCTTGATAGCTGCTTCGAAATCTAGCTTGCTCCTCGATCCTTCATATTGTCGCTCCCAGTTCCTTGACTTGGAGGCACAGTTTGCGAAGTGCAGAAGAGCAGCTTCAGGAGTGAGTGTAGTGCAATCCCCTTCAGCTAGAGAATTGACCCACTTGGTAGATTCTTCTCGAAGTCCTCGAGAGAAGATTTCAGCTAACTGCCTCTGCTCGAATCCATGATGAGGGCAGGTGTAGAGAAGTTCTTGGAATCGATTCCAAGTATCATATAAACTTTCTCCTTCTTTCTGGGAGAATCTGGCGATGCTGTCCTTGATGGCGGTTGTCCTGGCCGGAGGGAAGTATTCTTCAACAAAGTCCTGAGCCAGAGTATCCCAGTTAGTGTAGTAGCCAGGTGGTTTGCCAGTAAGCCACCTCTTAGCAGCGCCTTTCAAAGAGAATGAGAAAGCTCTCAGACAAAGAGTGTTTTTGTCGAGGTTTTCGTTTTTAAAAGTATTGTAGAGATCAAGGAAGTCTGCAAGATGAGTGCACGGATTGTCTAGGGGCCTGCCTTCAAACTATAAATCCCTAGAGATCATGGTCAAGAATGAAATCTTGATCTCATAGTCAGGATCTCCTTCAATGCGCGGAACGGCAATGGCAGATCAAACGCTAGTCGCGCTCGGCTTGTTATAGTCTGCTAGACTCTTCTGTGCAGGTGGGGGTGGCGGCGGTTGATCGCCATTTCGTGGTAATCTATCGGTCATGGTGGGAGATGGAGGGGGTGAAAGTGACTCGGTGTATGAAGCGGATGAAGAGTGCGGTGAAGACGGAGATGAGGAACTCTCCTTCGGTTCCTCGATCTTGATCGGAGTGATGAATGGATTGGATCTGCCTTCCTTCAGAATCTGTGATCGTAGAGGTGTAGCAGAACTGCCTGGATTCCCTGCAATCTTAGCCTGTTCGGTCTGAGAGCGAGTCCAAGGACGGTGAGGCATACACCTGTAAACCTACAGATAACAAAGACAAACAAAACCAGTGTAAAATCGAAGTGGATGGAAAAATGAAAGATGGAAAATAGAAGAATAAATTGCCAGATCTTCTTTCAACAATCAAAAGAAGTCCCCGGCAATGGTGCCAATTTGATGAACCGTCGTTGTGCTGAGCAGGTTCGATCAAATAACTATCAAGCTCAAGAGCTAGGATAGATCGTATTCCACGGGCCTTCAATTGATTGGCTACTTCAGAACTAACAAATTACTCAAGGAAAAACACGTTGTGCGTGGTGTGAGTTCCACGACTTCTAATTCTAAGGAATGCAGAAAAATTAAAACAAATTAAGCTAAAGCAGATTGAGAATTAGGGTTTGGAAACAAGAATGACAGACGAACTTAGACTTTGAATCCCCCTTCGTTCCCCAGAGCATTGGCAATCAACAGATCAGCGGATTTTGATTCTCATTCAATCAATTACTAAGACACCACCATAACTCCTTACCCTTAGGTTTAAGACCGGCGAACGTTCGCTCTATCCGTTCTAACTACCAAGATTAACTAGCCGCCCGGGTACGGTCGCCTCTCGCAACGACTTAATTAATTGGTGAGATTACTAGTGATTAATGAGTTACTCTTGCAGTGAATTAACCCTAACCGGTTCCTACGAAAGGCACACTCCAATTATAAGGTTAATTGTTTACTTCGATGTTCTAAAGTAAGGCGAGCGTTCGCTTCTATCCTTAGCTTAACCAGAATCTAATCTAGGTGATCAATCCAGACAAGAAACATGAACAATGAAGAATGAATCAAACATGAAAAAGAACTGATTGAATTTCGAATCTAATCACCGCCGATCCGTGACCGCTTTAAAGCCCTGGGTCACTTAGGGTTCATCTAGTCTAAGCTCTAAAGGGTTTAGCTACTCATGATCATTACAAAAGACATAGAGACAAGGAAAGAGTTCATCATTCAGAGGAAGAACAGAAAAGGATCTGAAAAACCTAATTCAGACGACTCTGACAGACTCCGATCTTCGGTAAGTCACACTCCTAGCTCCGGTTCTCCGAGAAGGAAGGGATGGCGTCACGATCTCTATCCGGCTCTTCGAACTCCAACTCTTCGCTCCAGAACTTCAGAGGATTCTGATCTCGAAAAGTTGTGTTTTTCGAATTATGAATTGTATATCGTATATGGGCCGCCGGATTAAGTATAAATACTTAACCCTAGTTGGGCCGGGCTGAGCTGATGTTTTCGCCGAAACCATAGGGGTAGTTTCGGCGAAACTGGCTTTGAGTTCAGGGCTCCACCGGCTGTTCATTATTTTCGGTCCGAGCAGTTGATTGTTTCGCCGAAACCATCCTTCTCTTGGCATCAGTTGATTTGAACTGCTGGTGTCGCCAAAATTGGGGGTCTGGTTTCGCCGAAACTGTAAGTGTGAATGGCAGATTTTCGGTTTGACTTGATTGACTCCTTTGATCGGTTTCGGTTTGATTCCTCGAGGTTCCTACGCCTTAGACACGTCCATGGCTACGCTATTTGACGGAAAAAAAACCTGTGTTAACACAAAAACACTAGAAAACCATCAAAAAGACCCGAAACGGGCCAAGGTAACACAAATGGCACGAGATAGGGCAATCGATTGAATATTCGTTATTCTACCCTAAAAACAATGTCTTAAGCAAAGAAATGTCGCTTAAATGAGGCTGATAATCACGTCAAATCGAGTGTCATCAACAAGGAATAAGAAAATCCCAGTACTTGATTGAAAGAGCTCAAGCTTAAGGAAGGAAGACCTGCAGGGTCAAGCAGCTTGTCAATTCTTAATTTCTCTGGGCAACAGCTTGTTCCTGCTTATTTTCTTTTTAGTTTAACAGCTGATTCTTCTCCTCCAGCCAAAATCTCCATGATAACAAAGAATGACACAGAAAAAAGTTCAACCTGTTAAATACCAAAGCCAAACGGAGTCATATAGCATCTTCTCCTCCGTGATGACAGCTCAGCCTAGCCAGCTCAGCATAGTTTGTTAGGAGTTAGTTAGGCTTCGATTTGTGTGCAGCACACAAGGCGTGCGCTTTCTGCACTTTCTTTCTTGCTTTGTAGCTATAGGTTTGCTAGTATTTATAGCTGACCCTCTGTACGTTTACGAGTTGAATCAATACAATCATTTCATTACATTTCTCATGGTATCAAGCCTCAGTAAATCTCCCTAAAAAAAAAATCTCTTTCCATTCTCTGCTTTTCTTCTTGAGCATCAATGGCGATCGAGAGTGAAAACTCTAACAGTTCTTCTCCTTCCTCAAACTCCACCATCACTGGTTCTTCTTCTTCCTTTACAGATCATTATGCTCATCCACTCTTTCTTTCTCCAAGCGACACAGTCGCGACTCAAATCACCACTGTGAAGTTGAAGAACGACAACTTCCACATATGGAGTCGTTCTCTGATGCTCACTCTCAGTACCAAAAACAAGCTGCAGTTCATTGAAGGCACCTTGCCTGCACCAGATGCTTCAGATCCAACATATGCGGCATGGAACCGATGCAATTTCACTGTTCTGAGTTGGATCCTGAACTCAGTGACAGAGGATATTGCACAGAGTCTCATCTCCTATGACAATGCTTCTACTGCTTGGAAGGATCTAAAGCAAAGGTTTAGTCAATGTGATGCGATTCGCATCACTGATATTCAATCTCGAATTGCAGCCTGTGATCAAGGTAACAACTCTGTTACTCAACATTTCACATCCTTGAAGGTTCTCTGGGAAGAGTATTTACAGTACCGACCGATTCCGAGCTGCAACTGCGCTCCTGGAAATTTAGATCCCTGTCCAGTAGTAACTCGTGTGAAAACATATCAGGATCAAGATTACACTATCCGCTTCATTAGAGGGCTGAATGATTCGTTTGATATGGTTAGGTCTCAGTTACTACTTATGGATCCTCTGCCAGATATACTTACTGCCTTTAAGTCTGTTGTTCAGTTTGAGAGACAGATTAAAGGTTCTTCTGCTAGGGCTGTGGATTCAGTTGCATTAGCCACTAACTTTCATACAAGAGGCAAAGGATCTGGTAATACATGGCTATTTTGTCGATACTGCAAGAAAGATAATCATATGACTGAGGATTGTCTTAAGCTCAAGAACAAGCGTGCTAGAGAGTCAGGGAATGGCACCAGGTCCAATCAACCGTTTGCAGGATCTGTTGTTCTTGATGCTGATTCTTCCTCATCTGCTGACACTCGGTCTATTTCTGCTGTGCAAACTGGTTCAACGACCATGTCCTTGTCTTCTGATGAATTGACTCAATTCCGGATCCTGCTCCAACAGATACCTGCTGCTTCCACATCTGATTCTGATGCTCATGCTCTCTCTATCACCACACCATCCACTTCCAACACCTCTAGTATATTTGTCCTTTCTCTTGCATCTCCTGGTTCATATCATGATTTGTGGTTGCTTGACACGGGACCTAGTGTGCATGTATCTTGTTCATTAGCACATTTTGTCACCTATTCTAAGCCATTAAACAACATTTTAGTTACCCTCCCCACTGGATTCAAAGCTTCTGCTTCTGCTATAGGCACTGTGAAATTGTCATGTGGTCTGTCATTCCATAATGTTCTGTACATACCACAGTTTGCCTTTAATCTCATTTCAGTAAGTCAGCTTACCAAATCCCTTCCTATCTCCCTTATGTTTCAATCCAACCAATGCCTCATTCAGGACCAATCCACATTGAAGACGATTGGTTTGGCTCACACAAATAAAGGTCTCTATATCCTTTCCAATTCCATGCCTAATACTACTTCATCTCAGTCTTCTGATTTTGTTTCTTCTCACCTTGCTGCCACTGTTAATGCAGTCTCCCATGTCAATTTACAGCCTCATGATCTGGATATCTGGCATTGTCGACTAGGTCATCTGTCTTCACCAAGACTTCATCTCATTCACCAAGTCTGTCCTTATGTTTCCCCTTCCTCAGCTAATCACTGTACTACTTGTCATCTAGCTAAACAGCGATCACTTCCTTTCAATCGAAGCAATTCTCATGCTTCAATTCCTTTTGCTTTAGTTCATATGGATATTTGGGGGCCATTAAGTGTTCCTTCTCATGATGGCTATAGATATTTCCTCACTGTGTTGGATGATTTTAGTCGATGTACTTGGATCTACCTCATGAAGAACAAAAGTGAGACTCGTCCCTTTGTTGAATCATTCTGTTTAATGGTTCGAAATCAATTCTCTCATTCCGTTAAAACCATTCGTAGTGATCAAGGCCTTGAATTCTCCATGAGTTCTTTCTTTTCTTCTCATGGAATTGAACACCAAACTAGCTGTGTAGCTCAAGCCCAACAAAATGGCAGAATAGAACGAAAACACCAACACCTTTTAGCTGTTGTCCGTGCCTTACGCTTCTAGAGTGGTTTGTCTCTCAGGTATTGGGGGGAATGTATACTCCATGCTTATTACTTGATTAATCGAATACCTACACCACTTCTTAAGAATAAGAGTCCTTTTGACCTCCTGTTTCAAACACCACCTGAGTACAAACATTTGAAGGTTTTTGGGTGTTTAGCCTATGCTGGCACTCTTTCTCATGGTAGAACTAAATTCCAACCTCGTGCTTGCCCTTGTATCTTTATAGGATTCTCCCCTGGCATCAAAGGATACAAGCTTCTAGATATTTTGAGTCACAAGATATTCTATTCTCGAAACGTTATTTTCCATGAAAACATCCTTCCTTATAAACGTTCTTTGCTAGGAGAGCCACCATCAGTTGATTCAGTAGATCCAAACTCTATTGATTCCTCATTCTATATGTCACATTCTCCTTCCATTTACACAGATGATCCTCTTCCTCCCACTGCAGAAATATCTTTTACCATTCCTTCTGTTTCTTCCAATGATCCTCCTGATACTGAGTCTCCTGAGTCTCCTTCTATTCCTGCAGATACAGATTCTGTTGATAATTCAGTTGAGTCACCTATAACTTCTGATAATAATCATATCCAAGACATTCAAAATTCTCCTATCCCAGTTATACCTAGAAAATCATCCAGAATAGTAAGAGCTCCACAGTACCTTGCTGATTACCATTGTAACTTGCTGCATTCCAAACATTCCCTTGAGCATGAGTCATCTTCATTTGTTTTATCTCATTATGTCAGTTATGCTCATCTATCTCCTGCATACAAACATTTCATCCTATCCATTACTACTATACCTGAGCCACAAACCTACAAAGAAGCACCAGAATCAGAATGTTGGATACAGGCTATGCATGAAGAGATCAAAGCTTTAGAGGATAACAAAACATGGGTTGTGACCAGTTTGCCACCAGGGAAAAGACCTATTGGATGCAAGTGGGTGTATAAAGTAAAGTACAATCCGGATGGAAGTGTGGAGTGGTACAAGGCCAGATTGGTTGCAAAGGGTTTTACTCAAGTGTTTGGAGTAGACTTCACTGATACCTTTTCTCCTGTTGCGAAGATAACCTCTGTTAAAACCTTATTGGCTGTTGCAGCTGTGAGAGGGTGGTACCTTCATCAAATGGATGTTAGTAATGCATTCTTACATGGTGAACTTGAGGAGGAAGTCTACATGGAATTGCCTCAAGGATTGCAGGTATCTACACAACAACATCAAGTCTGTAGATTACTGAAATCCCTTTATGGCCTGAAACAAGCGAGTCGAAGATGGTTCATTAAGTTGTTTGAAGCTTTGAAGATAGAAGGATTCATTCAGTCCCATTCAGATCACTCAGTGTTCATAAGCAACAATGGAGGGGCTGTTGTAGTTTTATTAGTTTATGTCGATGACATAATACTTGCAGGAAGTGATCTCAAGGCCATTGAAGAAGTGAAAAGGAAACTTCATCATCATTTCAAGATTAAAGATTTGGGTGATTTGAAGTATTTCCTAGGTCTAGAAATTGCAAGAAACACAACTGGTATATATATGTGTCAAAGAAAGTATTGCTTGGAACTTATTGCTGATGTTGGATTCATTGACAAAAAGCCTTCACAAACACCAGTGGATTACAAGGAGAAGTTGACAGCTACAAGTGGAAGTAAACTGGATGACATTGGTGCTTACATACAATTGGTTGGAAGATTACATTATCTCACCATTACAAGACCTGACATTTGTTATGCAGTACAGCAATTGTCTCAATTTCAAGCTCAACCTACTGATCTTCATTTACGAGCAGCACATAAGGTTGTGAGGTACTTGAAACAAGCTCCAGGACAGGGCATTTATTTTGCTGCTAATGCTGATCTTCAGCTCACAGGATACAGCGATTCCGACTGGGCTAGCTGCCATGACACACAACGATCGACTTCAGGGTTCTGTGTTTTCCTTGGGACGTCTCTGCTCAGCTGGAAGGCTAAGAAACAAGGCACTGTGTCATGATCATCATCAGAGGCTGAGTATCGAGCCTTGGCTCAGTTGTGTTGTGAGATACAATGGCTGGTAGGTTTATTGAAGGAACTTGGAGTCTCTCATTCACAGCCAGCACAGCTATTCTGCGACAATCAGTCCTCGATATATATCGCCAAGAACCCTGTCTTTCACGAACGGACGAAACATACTGAAATCGACTGTCACGTCATTAGGGAGAGGTTGCAATCTGGGTTGGCAACACTGCAACATGTTTCAACAGAGCTGCAGCTAGCTGATTTGTTTACAAAAGGTCTCCCTGCTCCAAGGTTGCAAATGTTTTTGTCCAAGCTTGGAGTCTTCGATATTTTCTCTCCGTCTCCAGCTTGTGGGGGGCTGTTAAATACCAAAGCCAAACGGAGTCATATAGCATCTTCTCCTCCGTGATGACAGCTCAGCGTATCCAGCTCAGCATAGTTTGTTATGAGTTAGTTAGGCTTCGATTTGTGTGCAGCACACAAGGCGTGCGCTTTCTGCACTTTCTTTCTTGCTTTGTAGCTATAGGTTTGCTAGTATTTATAGCTACCCTCTGTTCGTTTACGAGTTGAATCAATACAATCATTTCATTACATTTCTCACAACTCACCTCCAACCAAAAACTACCTACATCACAGAACTACTGCGTATATGTTTCACATGGTTGATGGTGGATTGGAGATGGGAAATGAGAGATTCCATAGCCAGAGAAGAGAGTTGCGTGTAAAGCCCTCGGAAGCCCTCTCCAACCCATCTGGAAGGAAGAACTTCGAAGATGAAACCTCTTGTGTGGCACTGGCACAGTGGGTGAGACGATGAGCAGCTTGACTTGGATGATGCTAAAAAGCCGAAGCAAGTCTTCCCACCATGATCCTCATCTTATTCTGTATTGTGTGGAGCAGTGGAACCATAAATGAAGATTGAGACTGCTAGCTAGTGGTATCAAGTTAGTTGCTGACAACGTGGAGCAGCAAGGGTAGCAATAGAAGAATAAGAAATCCTAATTTACTCACTAAAAAATGCCATGTTAGATGTCTTATTTATTAAAAATGAATTTTGTTATCCAGCTGACAGGCCACATCAGCGGTAAAAATGATGATTAGGATAACACCGTTAGAGTCATGTCATTTTTTCATCCATCTTTAGGACAAAATGATATCTCGTGAACGTTAATGTAAGTTCAAGCACCCGATGAACGAAAAAAAGTTGAGTGGTTAGGGTGACTAATTTTAAAAAGTTCAGTGGTATTTGATGTATTTAAATCTAAAAATGTAAGGATGCAAGTGGGATCTACTACCATCATGACACCCCTTAGTGTCCTCATATCAGGACACCCCTTAGAACCGTAGTATTAAAGAACTAATTTGATGGACTAGATTAAAATGGATAAAATAGTAATTTGGAATTAGTATATATGTAACAATAATTAGGGTTTCAAACACAAACCCTAATTTTTTCGACAACAAAAACTCTCGTTCTCCCAACCCAATCTCCTTCAGCCGCCGCCGAATTTCACCATCATGCCTTCCTCCAGCCGTGCCGCCGACTTGCTCCAGCCCCACCTTGCTTCATCTCATCGCCGTCGACGTCTCCTGAAAAATTGCGAAGACGAGGATGGATCCTTTTGGCTAGATCCGGGCGAGATCTACCCACTAGAGACTCGGACTGTTGGGTTCTTCAACTATCTGGATGTTCCTGTCGATGATCATTATGCTGCGGCAGAGGACGACTGGCCGATCTAAGGATGAGCGGCAGATGACGACTGGTCGATTTGATGATGATGATGGTGATATATGATCGTATTCGTAGAGACGACATGGTCGAACGAGGAGAAGCACTACAAAAAAAGACCCTTTTCCAACGGGAAAAATAGTTGATAAAGGTCCAAAAAACCGTTGGCGAAAGTTTAGCCAACGATTTTCAGCCGTCGCCTAGAATCGTCGACAATACTGCGTCGCCGAATGTATAAGCCAACGGTTTCTCAAAATCGTTGGCAACTCATCCACTTTCACTAACGATTTTTTTCGTTGGCAAATCATTCACTTTCACCACTGAATTTTTTCGTTAGCAAATCATCTATTTTCAGCAACGATTTTTTTCCGTTGGGTAATCATCTACCTTCACCAACGACTTTTCTCGTTGGCATATCATCTACCTTCACCAACGAATTTTTCTGTTGGTAAACCATCTAACTGCATTAACGGTATAATACTACAAATTTTCAATTTCAAACTACCATATATCAACCAACCATAAATGTACAAGCAATATACAATATACATAATAACAGCCTTTCATTAATAGATTATGAAAACATCAAAATATTTGTCATATGTACATAAGTTGACTCCTACACTTAATTTAGGGTCACTACAAAGTATATATATCTCAAATACCCAATATATAAGTTCACTTCTAAATTCATAAGTGCTTGAAACAACTTCGTGTCATATCATTGTTCACCATATTCTCTCAGCCGCTAGTGAATCAAACAACCGCTATTAATTCAATCTTGTGCAACATCCTCTTACTTTTACTCCTCTCAAAATCCCTTTCAAGATGGAGACTCTGGAGCTTATGAGCTTATATCTCAAATTCCTCAGAGATCAATACAATCAGTGATGAGTACCGTCTTCAGATTGGTAACATTAGAAAGCTGCAACTTCTTCAGATTCTTGATATTTCTGAGTTGCAGGGTTTCCAGAAGTAGATTGGCAACAATCAAATTCAGGAAAAACTTGCTCATCATCAAATGTCAATTCATCAAGACACAAGAATCTTAGATGATTTAGATAATCCGAAGAAATCTCACACAAACTCAATTTATAATAACAACAAAGTTGCAGAACATTCAGCTTAAACAATCCAAAGCATTAAATCCCACAAGCAAACCTTATACAACACTACACTACCTAAAGAAACAATCCAAAGCATTAAACTTAAATCCACGTAGGCATCCTACCTACCACACGGGAAGTTCTCGGAAGCACCACCGATGGTGTATCCACACTAAAATATTTGTGATGGATAAAAATGTTTTTATTATTAAGGTTCTTAGAAAATAAGATTATACATATAATGAGTGATTTGACAGTAACATAATAGAATCATATTAATTAAAAACTAGTGAATTTGATATAACCTTTTGGATTGTAAATTTCCAAGCCAAACAATACAGTGAGACAAGATGATAAACATGAATACAAAAGATGATTGAATTAATTGGCAGTTTCCCCGGGACGGTTCTCCGACGGTGGCGGTGGTTAGCGGTTGGATACCTCCTGCTTGACGAGGAACACGAACTTGACGAAGATGTTGAAGTAGGCGAAGAAGAAGAAGAAGAAGGTGAAGAGGAAGAAGAAGACAAGGACGAAGAAGATTATCGGGGGAGAATTGCCTTATGTTGCGGCGTCGGTTGTGAGTGCGGGCCGAGTAGCGTGAGTTGGTGGAGAGTAATGAGTCTATAGTTTTGGAGTCTTTTCCTCCGAGGTAGTTGTTCCCGAGAGGAGCAGTTATCCCCCGCCATTAATGTGCCGACTGCCGGCTGCCGACGTTTCTTTCTACTCCTCAAGAATTATCTTGTTGACTTTACTGGTTCCTTTCTACCGTTGGCCTTGTGCCGTTCCTCATAATGGGCTTCATGCCGCATCGGGCTTCTGCACGTTCCCCTGTTTTGCTGGGAGATGTATACTCTATCATCGGTTTTCATACTGATCTCATGTTGAAATCAAGAGCAGTGGTGTCGAAGAAATATGTAGGTTGTGTGTAACACAAACTTCCTTGAGTGCTTTTCTTCCAATCGGAACTTTGAATCGTCTCATTTTGACGTCTCCTCTGGACGACTTCCGATGAGGCTCTGATTGGATAATCGGGTCGCCACCGTCGCGAGAAGAGGGGAGCATACGTGGGAGATCGAGTGCAGAGAGGTATGGTAGGATCAGGACCAGAGCGTCGTGCTGCGGTCCGGGTGGTGGCGATTGTATTTCTGTTCGCCGGCGACGGTGGTGGTTAGTGATTGGCGGCCGGAGACGGTTATCTGAGAAGGTGGTTTTCCGGTTGCCAGGAACGAGTTTTACCTCCTCTCTCTCTTTTCATTTTTCATTTTATTCCTTTAATATTTTTTTCCTTCAATTTTTAATTATTTATTCTATTTCTTATCTTATTTCACGAGATCTTTATTCGGAGTCCAGTAGGGAGGATAGTATGGTGTTGAGCAAGTCTACCATTATTTCTCATCAAGAGTTAGATGATTATTATTGTCCATTTATTGCTTCATTTATATGGGTTGTTTTGATTTTGCTTGATTAGGAGCTCTTAGGGCAATTAGATGAAAATTTTTACTTAGCTCTACTCGACCGTTTTGTGATAGAGCTTCTTTTTATTTGAGACGCATACTGTTGGTGTTTTTTATGTCTGATGTTTTGTAGGTGGACATAGACGAGGATGTTGAGTCTCCCTTCTAATAGCAGCGGAACAGTGTTTTGTAGGTTAGCATTGAAGAAGATGTTGAGTAGTTGCTTTACAAGAGAAATATACTTCAGCTGCAAAGAGGGGCTCCAACTAGGCGCTTCCAAACGGTTCGCCGTTCAGGTATCAGGGTCGCCCGTTACGTGGCTCGTATGGCTCTGTTTAACCTCCCAGGGGTCATGGAGGTAGACATGACTTCCTGGGTTGGGACTTGATGTTATTTCCTTGCTTGTGTGTGCTGCCTTGATTTCTCCGTGAGGAGCTGTCTTTGTCAAAAAAAAATACAGTGAGACAAGATGATTGATTTCTCCCTTTTTTTTTTTTTTTTGACAAGAGTAAAGTTTCATTAATTAAAATAAAACTTACAAGACACAATAAAGGAAGGTAAAGGAAAAGAAAACTAGAAAAAGGCCCAAAAAAAGCTCAAACCAATTTGTTAGTCTGAAAATCAGAAACAACAAGTTGAGCCCATGAAGTCAAACCCTAGCTATGTCTTCTCCAAACCTCCAGCAACCGCCAGCCACCATGAATGTTGAAGAAGAGGATGCACCAGCTGATGAAACTTGAAAACGAAGAGGAAGAAAAGACCCAACTCGTCGCACAACAATCACAGCTCCACAACCACTGTCAACACCAAAGATCGTCCGGACAAAAGGCTACAGAAGGCAACCTAGCTTCAAGGCTCCTTGAACTGAACTCCTAACGAGATATAATCGTCATGCATCTCCGAATCACTGCACATAAGAGTGAAACAAGGAGGACAAGCAGAAACAAAGAGGAAGAAGCAAACCAAAGAACAAATCTATGGCTCCAATGTATCCAAGGCCACCAAAATCACTCCGAAAATCAAAGGGAAAGGCAGAAAAATGCTCCATGAAAGAGACAAACAAAGGCTCCATGAAAGAGACAACAAAAGCTCCATGAAGGAGAAAGACAAGGCTCCTTGAAGGAGAAAAATGATAAATGTGAAGGCATCACTTAGGGAAATGAAAAAACAAGAAGGAAAGCGAGTTTGTAGGACAAAACAGATTTTATTGATACGAATGGCAAAGGAACTGCAACAAGTACGGATGTCAAACAGATTTCACAAACAACCCAACATGAGGTACTAATTCATACCCCCATACCAAAAACAAACAATGTTCCAACTACTAGTACTAGCACAGCGTTATAATAGCCCAGCTAAATTGTTCATACCAAACCCATTAACATAAATCCTCTCTCCCACTCTCTACTTTGCTTGAGGGTGTGAAGCGATATAGTCCACAGCTAGACTAATACTATTGATCTTGTCTGCTTCATTATCTGGTATCTCGAATCCAAATTCTTCTTCAAGGGACATCACTATCTCCACTGTATCCAAACTATCCAACCCAAGGTCATTTTGGAAATGAGCATTCGTGGTTACCTACACACAATTACGGGTCACATTACATATATCAGCAACCTCTGGTATTAACATGTTGAACATACTGTCAATGTGTTAGCTACTCTGCTCCACTGATAAAACAGCCAAAGTAACAGATTCCCCCAAGATAACAAGTTGCAAGAGCCACACATCTCATACGAACAATGAGCCACCTATAGAAATATTCATGAAGAAAACCATTGTCCAAAAGGGGTTAACTTAAAACACTTTACAGCCTTTTAGCATGAGATCCACCCTAGTACTGACTGCATTTGTAACCAGTTGAACTCAGTTGGAAGCAGCAAGATACAGATACATTTTGATTAGACACACAGACCACAATCGTGAATATACACATCCCTTTACTTGTGATATATTGAGCCAATTAGTAGGGTTGGATTTATCCATACATTGTCAGTACATTATGCCATACATATATTTATAACAATTCAAGCACTCCAATATATCCACCAAGAGAACAGTGATTCACCCCACACAGATCTCTTATGAGCACAGAATAAAAAGGGATCATAAAACTGGGGTATGACACTGTAACATGTAATCTCCGCAACGCCAATGCATGGGCTGAAACATTATTAGTAAGGGAATCCAAGTGATTTAAAAGGCGTCTGCTCGCGGCATCTCTCACAAGTCATAACCCTGGATGAGCCCCTTTCTTTTAAACAGAAAACGAGGGTTTGCAAAAATGATTCGGAGTTGTAAATCGCTCAACGAACACCTAGAAGACGCATATCAACATTTTACTCGCTTCTCAAACATACTCCGCTGGAATCCTTAAAAAAATAGACCAGAATCGCGGAGACACCAACAATCGGAATTGAGAAAGAAAGAGAAATTACCTTAGAGGCATCCACCTTCTGAAAGTTCTTGACACAATTGACGACGCGATCTGTGACTTCCGCTTTGTCAAGGAAGTTACCCTTAACGTCGGCGGAAAATCGTCGCAGAATCGAATTGAAAGAAAGAGCGAAGAGGGGATTGGTGGTATTAGGGATTTGGGAAAAGGGTTGGACCTTAACTCTGAGGTGGTTGAGCAAAATTCCTCTAACGGCCGCCATTGAATCAAAAGCAATAGGAGATGATTGGTGAGGCAAGTGATGAGAGCAGTACTTCTCCTCCGTCGCGATGGAGTTTCCAGAAGTATGGAGGATGTTAGAAATAAATAGCTCAGCTGAGCTCCACCTTCTCTTCCAGTTCCAACTGAGAGACGACGCCGTCGTCTTACAGCCCTGAAGTTGTGTGGTGCATTAACTGGGCCCAACTCTGGTAGTTGGTTGAATCTGTCAAACCAGAGACCTAAAATCCCAAAAACAGCCCAAAGTCCAAACCCGGGGTATTGACTTAAAGAGTACCTTACGTTTGAGGATTACACCCGTCGGTCACCTATGTATAAAATTTTTCAAATTGGTCCCGACTTCAAATTCCGTCCAAGGGCATCCAGTTTTTCCGTCAATTTTTGCCACCAAGGATGCTTATACGGCAAGCCACGTCACAGCTTGCCTAGTCACAACTCTCTACTTTGGAACTGTTCCAAACCGGTTCAAAACCCAAAAAATAACAACCGATTTACCCATCCCCTTCCTTCTCTCGTTTCTGCTCCTCCCTCAATCTCTTTCCAAGAGATTCACAAGTATGCCAGAGAGGATTTAACTTCTTCAGTGGCCGACGATTTCAGTGGCGAGATTGGAAGATGAATCGAGGAGGTGAAGAACAAGAAGGAGATGGCAATAATGGAGGAGAGGGTGAGTGGGAGGATCCATGGGAGGGTTTTAGGGCCTGGGTAGAGCTCTGTTTCGTGGGTATGAAAACAGAGGTTTTGTCCACACTCCCAACACTCCCGTGAATCTTCCTCAACTCGCTTCTCCGGCTCCCACCACCACCGTAATAACAACCATGCCGCGACAAACTTCTCCGGCTCCCACCACCACCGTAATAACAACCATGCCGCCGACAACGACCGCAAAGGTCCAACTCGTGTCCGCCCAAGATGTTTAATAAGGGTTTCGATGCTATTGAGGAAGAAGCCCTCCTTAATGGCGACCTTCCTCCCCATGTAATGACTCGCTGCTGCTATTTCCTTGCTTTTGTTGTTGGATTTCTGTTACTCTTCTCTATTTTCTCCTTAATTCTTTGGGGAGCTAGCAAGCCTCAAAAACCCACCATCGCAATGATGCTTTGATTACAAACAAGATTGGGAATTAATTTAAATTAAATGGGTGGTGAGGTGGAGAACAATATGAATTCAAGTTCTCCTCTTCCCAAATTCAAAGACGAAGCAAGTTCTCTATCTTCAGGAGCGCTACTTCTCCTCTTCCCAAATTCAAAGGCGGTGGACCAAAAGGCGGCGGCGGCGGAAGTCAAGGGTTGACCATCGGGGTGTCGACTCCTAGTCGATGGCGTCTCCTAGTACGATACCGACGTCTCCGAGCTTGAGTCCGGCGGCGGCGGAAGCTCCGATCACAATGAACCCTTACTTGGCATTTCGGATCTAAATAGATTGATGGAGGAGCAGAAACAAGAGAAGGAAGGGATGGGTAAACCGGTTGTTATTTTTTGGGTTCTGAACCGGTTTGGAACGGTTCCAAAGTAGAGAGTGTTGACTAGGCAAGTTGTGACGTGGCTTGCCGTATAAGCATCCTTGGTGGCAAAAATTGACGGAAAAACTGGATGTCCTTGGACGGAATTTGAAGTCGGGACCAATTTGAAAAATTTTATACATAGGTGACCGGCGCGTGTAATCGTCAAACGTAAGGGACTCTTTAAGTCAATACCCCGTCCAAACCCACTAAACAAACAAATAATAATAATAAAATAAAAGTCACCAATATTTATTTATTTATTACTCTTCTCGTATGTTTAATACACTAATAATATCTGTGTAGCTGTGGATGGATTCTTGTTATTCATCTTTGGTACAAGTATACCAAAACTTACATTAGTTAGGTTAGTAGTATGCTGATAAAGGATTAAGTCGCTATAGAATCATCACTAAATCATAGTAAGATCGCAGCGAATGATTTTTATTAGAAAAACAGTGCACAATACAAATACAATACACTAGTAGAAGTGAATACAAAGTCGAAAATATTGTCTATGAAATCCCTTATCCAAAGGATTAAAAATCGCAGCTGAGATCTACAAATTCGGACAGTAAACAAACAAACAACAACGAGTTCGGATCAAAGAACTCATTTCTTTTATCCCGTCAAGGGTATTTTTGGTATTTCAAAAATGTCATCCAACTAATTATTAACCTCCGCCGGTCGCCGGACCCTCGCCGCAGCCGTCGGATCTCCGCCACCGTCTTCTCGCCGGACCTTTGCAGCAGCCGCGGGACCTCCGCTGTCGTCTTCTCGCCGGACCTGCGCCGCCACCGTCGCCGGACACCTGACTGCCGTCGTGCCTCCGCCGCCAGCCACCATGGCCGCCAGCGTCCCTCCATCGCCACTACCCTCAATAAAATAATTTAAAAAACATTTTCTTTATGGGATTCGTAATCATGACCTCTATTTTTAAAAACCAAACTTCTACCACCACACTACTAAGCACTTACTGATATTATACAACAATAAAATTGTTTTATTAAGTACTTTCGGAAAAAAAATTATTTTATTAAGTAGTGTGCACATGATTTGTACTAAAGATGTGCACACGAGTACAAAGTATGTGTACACTAGTATATAAAAATACACATGTACACACATTATTTTATCAAGTAGTGTGCACATAATTTATACAAAATATGTGCACACGAGTACGAAGTATGTGTACACTAGCGTAAAAAATAATTGTGTACGTGTACGGAATATGTGTACACATGTACACACATTATTTTATTAAGTAGTGTGCACATGATTTATACAAAATGTGTGCACATGAATACGAAGTATGTGTACACTAGTATAAAAAATAAGTGTGCACGTGTACGAATAGGTGTTTACATGTACACACATTACATTATTAAGTAGTGTGCACATGATTTATACAAAATATGTACACGTGTACAAAGAGTGTGTGCACGTATACACCATGTGTACATGTGTATAAGATAAGTGTACACGTATACAAAAATGTAAGTACATAAATGTGTGCGTGTATAAAACGTGTACACATGTATAAAACATGTATAGAAACATGTACGAAAAATCTTTGCAAATGAGTACACAGTTTATGTACAAATATGTGCACGTACACATGTACAAAAATGTGTACACATATTAAAAACGAGTATGAAGCGTCACCGAAAAAAAAATTCCAGAAAAATATGCCCGATGACGGTGGTTCCGTGGCTTAAAAAATTTTCAAAATCGGAGCTCCGATCGTCTGAAAAATTCATCGGAGGAGTCGTCGGAGCTCCAGTCGTCGGAGTTCCGGTCACCGGCTGAATCCACTTAAATTTAGAAAAACTAAAAAAGAAATTAAATGGTGAAATGACCTTTTTACCCTTTTAATTTAACTATTCGATCTGAAAAAATGAATCAATGATTGAGATTGTTTCTTAACACCATTAAGGAAGCCAAGTTTATTTGATGGCAAGCCGGAGTCAACAACAACGCCAAATCAGAAAACAAGACCACACCCACCCCTTAACTCCCACAACACCTCTCGATTCCAAACCTTGCACCATCCAGTGTTCACCTTCTCACCGCAATAAACCCAGCACGCCACTGCATACACAACCTTCACAACCACACATAGCCAAATCTAAAAAAATTCAAAGAAAATCTCAACTGTTCCACGGTGTCGATCAGTTCACAAAGTCTGTTGTACTCTCTCTCTCTCTCTCAGCTCCTCCCGAAGATTGGATCTTAACTCAGTACAAATCATAATTTTATTGAACTAGGTTGATGTCTAGGCTTATTATCCATTTTTGTCATTAACGTATAGAGTTTGTAACATAGTGATCGGTAAATGTTGATATCATCAAGCCAAGTTACAAATTATTTTCATGTCACCCCTTGTCATGTCACTTAGAGGTCGTTTTTCGCGCAGTAATTGGGCCAGGAATTCTGTTGAATTCCTGTTTAGTCCAATTCCCTTGTTTTCTGAGCAAAACAGTGTACACAAAACCGGCAGATTTCAAATCTGGGCAGGATTTCAAATGGCTGGGTTTTCAAAACCCTTTGAAAAGGGAAGGAGATGACAGGTTTTCTATTTTTTTCTTGATTTTTTCTTGATTTTTTTCAACAGTACCCCTTATGTTCTATTTTCTAACGTGAGAGAACAACTTTTTGGTTCATCTTTTTTAAAGGAAGACACTTCTATTATATTTTAATAGCTGAGATGGATTAACATTAAGTCACCATTGGTCATGAGATGCAGCTCATAGAATTTTTTATGAAGCTAATGTGCCATATTATTCTACTTTCTTTGAATGTTTGAATAATTTTGATTATTTGAATATTCATGTTTGGTCGACATAATTTTTTTTAATAATGGTGAACTCGAATTTTATAAGTATTTTGTGTAAAAAATTGCATAAATAAGATGCAGAAAGAAAGTAGGGGTTGTTTGGATTGATAAGAAGGGTAGTTCAATCATGTTAGGTGTAGGGCTGTTAACGAACAGAGCCGCTCGAGATTTGCTCGGCGTTCGCCTTGGAAAAAATGCGTTTGTGACTCGATTCGGTTCGAAGCGAACATGTTCGAGAACAGGTTCGTTTATAAACGAGCCGAATCCGAGCCAAGTGGTGTTCGGCTCGGCTTGTTCGCGAACAGGTTCGGTTCAGAAGCTCGACGAGCCTTGTTCGCGAACAGGCTCGTTTATTATTCGCGAACATTTCGTTTAATGATACTCGCGAACATGTTCGTATAACAGTTCGTGAACTGGTTCGTTTATAGGCTCGTGAAAAAGCTCGCTAATTATAATCGCGAACATGTTCGATAAGAGTTCGCGAACAAGCTCGTTAGTAACATTCGTGAACATGTTCGATAAGAGTTCGTGAAGTGATTCGTTTATATAGGTTTGTGAACAAGATTGTACGTATATATGTTCATGATTCATGAACACATTGATAGAATTAAGGCTAATTAACATATTTGTAATAATATCTTTTAACTACTACAAAGGTTAATCGAACGATTCACAATTTTACCACTAAATTTGGATTATGTGTAGAATAGAACTTTTTGTCGAGCAAGGCAATTAGACGTGATCAATATATAGTTGGGCTTTTAGTTTGTTGATATATTTGAATTATCTATTGCATATTTGACATGCTAACATATTATAAAGTTCAATGAATTAGGTTCATAACAAATGATAGAGTTTAGTGAATTGAGTTTTATGATAATATGTTATATAGTATAGTGAATTAGAGTTTGACAATAACACGTTATAGACTTAGTGTTATGAACTTAGTATTATGTAGATCTGAATTGACATTATATCTTACTAATTTAGGGTTTAGGGTGTAGGGTTTAAAACTTAGGGTTTAGGGTTTAGGGTTTAGGATTATGTTGATATGAGTTGACAATATCACAAAAATACGTTATAAGGTATAGTGATATAGGGTTTGACAATAACATGTTATAGACTTAGTGTATATGAACTTTGTATTATGTTGAATTGTTGATATTAATTGACATTACATCTTACTAGGTTTAGGGTTTAGGGTTTCGGGTTTCGGGTTTAGGGTTTAGGATTACGTGGATATGAATTGACGTTATAACTTAATAATGTTGATTGTTAGGATGTAAATATTGATTTAGGATCCATTAACATAGTTCATATATCAAACGTTTGACGTGTTATAAATTTTAGTGAATTAGGGTCTCACGATAACACGTTATACAGTTTAGTGAATTAGAGTTTGATAATAACACGTTATAGACTTAGTGTATATGAACTTATGGTTATATTGATATGAATTGACATTATAACTTAGGGTTCAGGGTTTAAGATTATGTTGATATGAATTGTCGCTATAGATTATAGTAAGTTTTTTTTAAATAAAGAATTTAGTAAGTTTATGTGTTCATTAATTATAATTTAGATTAGACTTTTATATTTAAAATATAATTTTTTGTGAGTCTATGAGTTTATTAATTATAAATTAGAATTGTTTGATCCTGGTGTTGTCACAAGGAAAATGTCTAAAATTGCAGAATGAGAGCCTGGATATGGAATATTAGGGGTTTTAATAAGCTTGATAAACATAAGGAGTTGCAGCAGTTTATATTTAAGTATAATATAGATATAGTCGCTATTTTGGAGCCAAGAGTGAGGCAAGCAAATGCTCTTGGTCTCTTTACTACTAGATTTCCAGGTTGGAGTGGTGATTTCTGTTATGATAGGAATCTTGGTAAGATTTGGCTTCTGTGGAAAACTGGCATCCCTGTTACTGTTTTGCATAAGTCGAGTCAGTTTATTCATGTCTTGGTGGATGTGGTGGTGCCTTTCTATATGACAGTGCTCTATGCTTCTACTACTTGTTCTGATAGAAAGGTGTTTTTTGATGAAGTTGCTGATCTTAGAGGTTCTCCTTGGCTGATAGGGGGTGATTTTAATACTTTTCTGTCAGTCACTGATGCATCTAATCAGATTTCAAACTTTGTTGGGATGGATGATTTTAAGGCGTTTGTTGGTGAAGTTGAGGTATTTGAGCACTTAGCTTCAGGTCCTTGGTTCACTTGGACAAATAACAGGGAGGAGGATCCCATAGCTAGGAGGTTGGACCGTGTGTTGGTGAATCTGAATTGGCAGAGCACTTTCCCTGCCAGCAAGGTGGAGGTTATTGCAAGTGGTGAATCGGATCACTGTGCACTGTTTGTTGACACAGAGGGGGTGGTAGCAACTAGACCAAAACCTTTCAAGTTTTTCAGTAGCTAGGCTAGGCACCCTGATTTTGATAACATTGTTAGGAGGGTTTGGATGGTGAGATCAAATCAGAAGCCATTCTATAGGCTTTATGGTAAGCTTCGAAAACTAAAAACTAAACTTAAGCTGCTGAACTCGGAGTTCTTTTCTGACATTCAGAATAGAGTGAAGAGTAAAGCTGTTGAAGTTAGTTTGTTGCTTACTGAGATGTATAAGGATCCTAGTGCAGCTAACATTCAGAATGCGCATAGTGGTAAGGTGGAGCTGGATGGGTTAAGAAAATCAGAGGAGGAGATTATGAGGCTCAAAGCCCGCACTCTCTGGGTTACCAATGGTGATAGTAATACACCATACTTCTATATATGTGTAAAGGCAAGGCAAGCTCATAATACTATACGTATGATCTATAACGAGCAAGGTGATAAAGTGGATTCACATGATGATATTGCTGAAGTTTTGGTTAGTTTTTATAAGAAGCGATTGGGTGAAAAGACAAATTGCAGTTTTGAGGGGTTGGATTCAGTCATAAGGACAAAAGTTAATGAGGAGCATGCTGAAATGTTGGAACATCTTGTAACTGAGAAAGAGGTTAATTTTCCTGTTAATGACTTCCGCCCCATATCGTGCTGCAACGTTGTTTATAAAATCATCTCTAAAGTGATTGCTTTGAGATTAAGAAATGTGCTGCCTGATATTATTGATAAGGCTCAATCTGCTTTCATTAAAGGTAGGCTGATAAGTGATAACGTATTATTAGCTCATGAGCTTCTGAGGACTTATAGTAGGCAGAATGTTTTCCCTAGGTGCGCTGTTAAATTTGACTTGATGAAGGCGTTTGACTCAGTTGAGTGGGATTTTATTATTGAGGTTTTGAAGGTTATGAATTTCCCGTTGACTTTCATTTACTGGATCAAAATGTGCTTGGAGACAACTATGATTTCGGTCTGTGTCAATGGCTCCTTAACGGGTAATTTTTCCAGCTGGCCGTGGGTTTAGGCAGGGTGATCCCATATCACCATACCTTTTTGTTCTTTCAATGGAGGTTTTATCGGGTTTGTTGGAGAAGGCAGTGAACAAAAAGAAGTTTTTAGTGCATCCACAGTGTAAAGCTGTAAAAGTCACTCACCTTTGTTTTGCTGACGATTTGATAGTACTTACAAAGGGTTCTGTGTAGCTGTTCAGGGTGTTGTAGCTGTTTTAAAACAGTTTGAGGCTATGTCGGGTCTTAAATTTAATCCCAATAAGAGTGAAATATATCTTGCGGGTGTTCCTGATTCTGAACTTGAGGAGATTTTGAAGTGTGGTTTTACTCAAGGTATGCTGCCTTTTAGATACCTTGGAGTGGTGTTAAGTGCAGGAAAATTAAAAAAGGAGGATTGTAGGCTATTACTGGAGAGAATTACTGGTCGTATCTGTGACTGGAAGAATCTTGCAGTATTGGATGATGGTGTTCCTTCTGCCAAAGAGCTTGTTAAAGGAGATAGAGATGATCTGTAATAGGTATCTTTGGGGTAAAGAAGAGGGGGAGAGAGCCAAAGTAAGCTGGACTAACCTAGCCTTGCCAAAGGAAGAAGGGGGGTTAGGTCTAAAGAATCTATGTGACTGGAATGTTGCTAATGTACTTCGACACCTATGGGCTCTATTGCTTAAAAGTGGCTCGTTGTGGGCTGCTTGGGTCTATAAATACAGGATCAAGCAACAGAATGTCTGAAATGTCAATATGTAGAGTGGTTCTTGGGTGCTGAGGCGAATTATGAAACTTAGGCCTATTGCTGCTCGGTTTTGTTCTATGCATAATAATGGTGAGATGTTATGGGATGGTTGTAGTATGCAAAGATTGAAGCTGAAGATGGTCTGGGGTACTATTCCGAACACGCTGCCTGAAGTGGACTGGTTTCGTTTAGTTTGGAAAGGGATGAGTATACCTAAACATGACTTCCAGGTATGGCTCATTATCAAACACAAATTGGCCACGAGACTTAATATGATTTCTTGGGGGCTACCAGTTGATATAAATTGTCTTCTGTGTGATGATGGCTTTGATAGTAGAGATCATCTCTTTGGCGAGTGTAGGTTTACTCATACTATCTTGAATGCTTTTATCCTGAATTCCCACAAACTACTTGGGATAGTCATTTTCAGTATGCGTTGAGGGAGTTGACAGGAAGCTCTTTGGAAAAGCGGAGCAAAGCTCTAGCTTGGAAGATGGTTTTGAGTTGTGTTTGGAAAGAACGATGTAATCGGGTATTTACGAATGCAAGGAAGAAAAGTGTAGATATAGTGAGATATATTCGAGAGATTATTTCTTTAAAAGTTAGTAGTAATCCTGATCATAGGAAAGTTTTGAGGATTTTGGGTTTCTAGTTTTCCTCTACTATGTATAGAGTCACCTATAGGAGTTTGTACTTCATTGTTTTTGATGAAATGAAATCACTAATTCATCAAAAAAAAATTATAAATTAGAATCAAAAAATAAATAAATAGGATCATACCTTATTAATTATGGGAAATTTGAAAATATAAAAAAATATATAAAAAACAGAATTAAGACATGAAACGAGCCGAACTATAAAAGAGCCTACTTTTTTAAATGAGCTCGAATTAGCACATGAAACGGGCCGGCTCGTTTAAAGGTTCGTTTATGAATTCGAACGAACTCGAATCGAGCTCGAGCGGAGCCCGAATCGAGCAAATTCTAAACGAACCGAGCTCAAACCCAATTATCGAAGCTCGATTCGAATCCGAGCCGAGCAAAAATTAAACGAGCCGAACTCGAGCCAGGGGGAAGTTCGGCTCGATTCGGCTCGTTTGCAGCCCTAATTAGGTGGTCCTTTGTTTGAAATCCATATAGTAATGGTACAGTGGAAAACAAGGAATTAAAATCTGGAAGGAATTAAGGTCTCCCACCGCAATTCATTTCCGCCTTAACTCATCCAATGAATCTAACTAACCAACCAACCAACCACTTTCCTCCGTATCATCTTCTTCCTCTAGATCTACAACCACAATCCCTTTCCACTATAATGCAGACTCTTCCTCCATCGGCAGCTACCTATTGAGCACCTCTCAACAGTCGAGAAGCTGCTACCTCATCCCAATCGTTCGACGACAAGAAAGACCTTGGCGTCCAACAATAGATACGAAAGTAACGTTCCAAAGTGGATCAAGGAAAAGCTGTCGAAGTTGGCCATAATCAATCTAAATCTACAAGAGAATAAGTTCAAAGGTGACCTTCTTATGGAGCTTTGCTATTTGCATGGCCATAACAAAGATGCTATGAATTTTGGAGTTGAGAAAACGAGAATAATGGTAAGAGAGAGAAACGAAAGAAAGCATGGTATAAGTTTCATCCCAACCCAACCAAGCTTCAAAATAGAAGCTTTGAATAAATAATATCAACCTGACAACATCAACTTTTCAATATTTTTCATGCCTCATAGCTGTAGCTGAGGGACAAAGCTACCCCTCACCCCTCTCCTACAACTAAGTACATCCAAACTCAAATCTAAATGTTTTTTTACCATCTCCTAATTTACACAATATTCCAAATAAAAAATTGATCCAAAATCTCTCTCTCTCTCTCTCTCTCTCTCTTTCTATTCAAACCAAATGTGTGGGACTGTATCATCATCATCATCTTTCTTTCTTTCTTTCTTCAGTCCAGGTAGAACAGCGTTACAATTTTCCTCATACTCTTGGCCTCTTCACATGTTTCCATTAGCAGTCGACTGTCATGAAATGCAAAGCAAATCACTTGCTGTACCTGTGATATTATGTCCATGTTGCACAGCCTGCAATTTCCATCATCCACAAAACCCAAATTACAATACTCACATTTCTCTAACCACCTAATCCATCCATCATTTCCACATTCCTTCCTAACCAATCCTAGACATCTATAAAATTGTTCAAGTAAAACAATATGATGCCTTTCTGCATACCTGCTGGCCTCAATCAACGACAGATGATCATTGTAAGGCTTTTCTATCACGTTCTTCACACTGTAAGCCAAACATGCCATTTGTTACTAACACTGACTCATAACATTCTCTACCAAGACAGATTTTCACTTCTCCTACCCACATCTACACCAATCACCAATGGAATCAACAAAACATAACCAACTGCCACGCTATAATTTATGTCCACCAACTACAGTCTTCCTTTTGTTACATACAACCAACCACATCAAAGCAATGAAATCAAAACCAGTTATTACTAGGAGTATAAAAAGGAAAGGAAAGAAAAGATAACTGAATTCCTGTTGGAAACGATCATCAAGCTCATTTATAAGGGCCAGTCCTTTTCTGCACTTTTGAGCATCGTACACTAAGCATACTTCTTGATATTTTTACTAGCAAAGCCAACCATCAAACAAGTACATGGCACTACCAGAAATGATAAATGCATGCCTAAGACTTCCCATGGCGAGATTTCAAAAACTAACCATATTACACGGTTGAACAACCGTAGATTTCCTGTTTCCTTCTGGCAACTTGTAAATATTTTCTGAACTTCAATGATATGTATGCCCACACTTATAAATATTGCGCTGACATCTCTACCAAAGTTAAAATTAAAGCAGGCAAGAATGTTAACATTATAGGTGTACCTATACTTGGTTGAAGACTCACAAACAAAAGGTAATGTATTTACTTCCGTCCATATGCGTAGAAAGAAGAAATAGATTTCTTAAAATCGTCACACCCAGATTAACGAAAGATAATTGGGATGGTAGATTAAAAGATGAATTATATGTAATGTAAGTGGACTAGCAACCAGCTATTTACTTTTTCGAGCAATTCCTGACTTTCTGGAGGTTGTTTTTTCAAACTCTGTGGCAAGATCACTGTAAGCAACTCAGGCTTCTCCGCTCTTAATGCTCCCCTAATAACAGCAGCATTAGTGCCAGATGCACCTGAGGTGTATATATGGTTCTTCTGCAAGTTAAAATGAACACCATTACATAAAAACTGTAAGGAATATCACTCCCACTTGATCCTACAATCAATAATGCACCTAGCAACTGTCTAGCTCTAACAGGTCATTCAGTACCCAAAAGGGAAACATGGAGATACCATCTGAAAAATAGTAGTCTTACCGTTATCACTAAAGCATAACTAAGAATCTCAATGAGTTCCTGATGCAAGAAGCCCATATTCCGAGTTCCAAAAAAGCCAATAGCTCTAGGCCCTTGTTGTTGAATGGCTAACAGTTCCTGCATATATACATGGCAACTTTAATTCCAAAACAGAAGGTTCTAACAATTCGTGCAATGTATATTAAGGTGTCAATTCTAGTATTTTTGTTCATCATGCAAAAGACCACAACAGAATTTCAGAAAACAAAACAAAATGTGCAGGCCACAGAGAAAAGAACCAATACCAAAAAAAAATTACACATTGGTAACCAACAAACAATTTAATGAAATAGCATTTGGAAAGTTCAATGAGCTGGTTGATTGCACCTAATGACCTGATTCTATTGGATTTCACTGCACAATGCCTTAAGCAGCATACTGTTATCAAGGTACTTCAATCCATGTTTCCATTTTTCTCAATACCTTTCTCGTGAATATATAATCACTGGTGTGGAAACTAAATGTGGTAAGCAAAACAGCTAGGTGGACTAGTAAGGAGAACAAATTGTGCATCTGAACGGAAATATACTTTCATTTTTATCTAAGAAAATAAAAAGCATTGCACACCTGTAGATAGTCTACATCTGAAACAGGTTTAGGTTGTTCTGACATCACCAGTGTGGAAGGAATCCGGATGGCACTTTCTTCATCAGAACCAAACTTGCAGACCATATTGTCGTCTTCAGCTTCGAAAGTATCATTATCTTGGTCTCTTCTCTTGCTTCCACAAAGCCACTATTGCCAGTACATAAAAACAGACCTGATAGTAAATCATTAGTGAAAATTAACTGCATGTAAAGTGTGGTGACCAGACAAGCTCAAGATTACAGGGCATGTCTGAAAGAGAAAAATTCTCATATCACCATTCGTATTTTTCAGCAAAATCATAATTCTAGACCTTTCAACAAGTGGCAACAAGCAACATTGAGACTACTTCACTTATCTCAATAAGCGATAAGGCAGCCCTGGGGGAGGTAGGAAGCCATTGGTTCAAATCAAACAAGAGGGCACAGTGTAAAGCATATGTAAACGCGATTGCATTACATCTATCAGGGGAATTGGCTTTCAGAGAAACATCGAAGAAAACAGGAAAGACTGGTCATATGAGGAAACGAAGGAGCAAAATCTGAAGCTAGATATTCATAACAAAATCTCTACGTCATTTTCCACAAGACAAAATGCTTTAACCCCAATTTCTCTTGTGAGAAACCAATATCAAAGCAAGCATTTTGGATTGTGACTTGGTATTCTCTAGATCAGAACACTGAACACATTTTTTCGAATTTCACACAAAACTAAACAACCCTAAAAGGAAGACAGAGTTGTCAAAAGAAATGAAACATAAGAAGGGCCAAGTAGAAGAATATTGTTGATTTGATAGGAAAGAGGAGAATACCGTTGGTTTGAGAAGGAAGGGGGTCCTTGGGCGCGAAGATGAATAGATGAAATTAGGGTTTGGCGAGCGGAAGGATTTGGAGGGAAAATCTAAGGATGCAGAAGAAGCAGAGAAAAGAGAAACAGAGGTAGCGGAGGCGGTGGTGGTAGTCAACAAGAGGTTCATGGTGGGTAAGCCAGTGACAGAGGACATCTCTTCTTCCTCCAACAAAGAGAAAGGATTCAGATTTCTTCTGGGTCGGATGCTTCTGCTTCTGCTTCAGCTTCAGCCTATCTTCTGAGTCCGTCCAAAATGGAAATGAGAAAAGAAGAAAACCCTTTTTATCAACAGATTAAGATTTGTTGTTATTTTATCAGATAATAATTAATCGGCAAGTTTCAGTTTGACAAGATACCGATAAAAAGGGTTTTACCTTTGGCGCTTTCTTTTCACATATTCATATTCGCCTCCTCAGCCCCCTCCCTCACTCATTAATATTAGAACAAGAATATCCTCGGTGCTCAATTCTTTTCTTTTACCATCTCCACCCATTGCTAATTTTGTTGGTGTTTTTGAAAAATTATGTATTATGAAATGTTATTGTGAATGCTCCGACGACGCCGCGCGTAACTGGTTACGCATACGTGTCAGCAAGTGATTGGTCAAGAAAATTAAAGTGAAATAATTGTAGTTTTAGTCCTCAATTAAAACTATCTTACAGTTAAGGTTAACTAAAATATCTAACTAAAAAAGTTTAGAGAGATGAAATCCTCTAACTTCTCACTAGAGCTCCCAACGGCTCTCTACTTTTACTCAGTGGAGTCTGAAAATCCATCTAAGAATCTGTCAAATGGGACTCCGGTTTAAGACCTCTCCCCATTTCAAGCTAGCACTTAGCTTTCCCACTCTTTTTTCTCCATATCATTCCTTTCGGAGTAAGATAACGATAGCAAGAGGAGGGGGGGGGGGGGGGGGGGGGGGGGGGGCGAAAAGAGGTGGGGCTTGAGGAAGGGGGAGGAGGAAGGCGAGTGTTTGAGTGTGGCTGTTACACTACAAGAAAATGGCATTTTAACATCGACATTCTAACGGCGGACGTAAATCCACTGTTAGAATAAAACTCTAACAGCGGATTTTTAAATATCCGCTGTTAGCTAACAACGAACAACCACCCGCTGTTAAATATCCGTTGTTATCCATTTAATTCACGGGGCGCCAAAATATCCCGCCTTAGCGGGAAATCAAAATTTTTGGGGGGAAACCTAGCAGCGGATTTGACCGTTGTTAGGTGTTTGCTGATGTGGCGATCCGTGTGCCCATCCCTAACCAATGATTTGTTTCCTTTCTTTTCTTCTTTTACAGATCCAAAAAAATCCCTAATCCAAAAAAAAGAATCCTCTCTTCTTCCTTCTTCCCCCAAAAATGATTTACCTCCCTCCTCCTCCTCTAATGAACTTCGACTCCGGCCAGCAGCGGTTGCGGAAGAAGAACACGTGGTCGAACACTCCGACTCCAGTTAATTTCAGGTTTGGTTGATTCTTCTTTACTTGTTGATGAACTAGGGTTTTAATATGAGATTTAATTTTGTGTTTGATTGATTGTTTGATTGAAGGTAGAAGAAGAAGAAGAAGAAGAAAGAAGAGAAGAAAGTAGAAGAATAAGCCGAAGAAGACGAAGAAAGAAGGGAAGAAGAAGAAGAAAGAAGGAAGAAGAAGAAAAGAAGAATCAAGAAGAAGAAGAAGAAGAAGAGAAGAGGAAGAAGAGAGAAGAAGAAGAAGAAGGAGGAAGCAGAAACAAGAAGAAGAAGAGGAAGACCAGTAGAAACCTGCTCCGGCGAGCAGGTTTCTGCAATTTTTTTTTATTCTGATCGGAACTCTATCCGCTATTATAATTTTAATCCGCTGTTACATTTAACAGCGGATATAGAGATATCCGCTGTTAGGTTTAACGGCGGACGCGTATCCGCTGTTAGATATTCTTACGTTAGTCAACCTAACAGCGGATACGTATCCGCCGTTAGGATTGGTAACAACGGCCTATCCGCTGTTAGATTAAATAAAAATCCGCTGTTAAACCTCCTTTTTTCTTGTAGTGTTACTCCACCGGTAGCGAAATCAATCTTTGACTAGGGAGTTAGCGAAGAGGCTCAAATCGTGGAGCTATGTGGAAAAAGGAAGAAAATCCAAAGCTTTTCCTAGTAATGGAATGAGCTGCGGAGTTCGCCTTCCTATTAATGTGCCTTCCTATTAATGTGTGATAGCTTTCCTTCGGATCTAAGTAGTTTAGGAAAAAAATCTCCTCTAACACATACTTATTACAGATCTGGAAAATCCCCCCATCGACACACGTCTTTAGAGAGCCTTAACTACTTCCCTGCAGTATGATTCAAAATAGATACAAATACACCCCAAACTCCTCTCCCAAACCCTTTATTATCCTTATTTAACTGGCAAGAGCTATCCCCCTTTAAACACGTTTTCTGAAAAATCCTTTCTGGATCTACACAAACCACTAACCAAGCCCCTCCAGATCTGTAACCATCTTAACTTCAAAACACACCCTCAATTATGGAGAGGAAGCCTTTTCATATGAGGAACCCCAATTAGTCGGCAAAGCAGCTAAATCCCTCCTCATTCATGACTGCCCTGCAGTAGATCTGAAGCCAAGAAACACATTTAAAGCTAGTTCTGGAAGCTTGGGAGCCAATATTAAGATTGATCCATTTGACAATAGACCAGAAGTAGTCACGCCTGACCCGAAGCGAGGGTCTAGTTCCATAAGAGAGGTTGGCGCTCTCTGCAAATCCTGATTTAACATCCACGCCAAAGATCTTTCTTTATTAACATGGGCAGAGCCTTTAATAACTTTCAAGAGAGGGCTAGGCAGAGGATATTTATTCTCCTAGAGATTGTCAGACTCTTTATTGGCAACTTTGTTAATTCCCTCCCCAAACAGTCTCTCAGGGGGGAGACTCTGACTTCCGTCTTCAATGAACTGGCCAACCACCGATGGGGGGAGCTTTATCCCCTGAAGTGGACACAGATAGCCAGTCACGTTGAGAGAGATCCCGGCATACGCCATTTATTCGTCTGAACTCTATCAGATCTAGTTATGGCAAACGCGCTCTCCCACTCCTCAAATAGTATCTAGAGTACCAAGGGTTTTAACGCCAACTTCAATGGGAGCCACAACAACCCCAAACATTTAATCGAAGTGAAGTATTAATGGAGACAGACAAACCTTCTTTAAATTCCAGAGGGTTAAAGCTTATTACCCACAGACAAGAACAAAGTCCAAGTGCCAATCTTCCCCAACCCTCTAGTTATTCAAAGTTCATCCAACCCTCGTCACCATTAACTCCAATATTCCAACCATGGCCCAACTCTCTCTGTCTAGAAACCACTGTCAACCTTAAAAAGGAGCAAAAAATCACCTTCGTATTACTCCTGGAGAAAGCTCTAGTAGCAGTTGTCCTTTGTTCCTTGTTGGACATTGCCTTGCCCTAAAATCATCAGTAAGGGAGCCGTGTAGGGCTGTATATGAGCCGAGCTGAGTCGAGCTTCAGCCTAGCTCGGGCTCGGGCTCGCCTTAATTTTTTCTGGCTCGGGCTCGGGCTTGTCACGAGCTCGTATAGGCTAGCTTGGGCTCGGCTCGTTTGTTGGTTGTCTGGGCTCGGGCTCGTCTCGAGCTCGGCTCGAGATCGGCTCGTTTACTATGTTAAACGAGCCTAGCTCGGATTCGGCTCGTTTATAATGCTAAACGAGCCAGATTTGGCTCGTTTATAATTATAAACGAGCCAAATCCTAGTTAGACTCGTTTACCATCGTAAACGAGCCAAACTCGGGATAAAAATATCGAAAATATAAGAAATTATAAATTCTACAAAAATACGATATTGGTGCTACAAAATATAGAAAATATAAAAAAATCACAAATTTCAATCCATATGAACGTTTCTAACGTGCATCTCAAGAAACAAATTAGCAACCATCAAAAAGCAAAAGACACCAAAGAGTAGGAGAATAAGAATGATGTACCGTTGGTCGTGGGCTCGTGACTCACAAAGTGGGGATTAAAGTAATTTTAGGACATTAGCCATTACGGTAATTAGTAATTACTAATTACCATATTACTTCTTTTAGGGTATTAGTTTGTTACACTATTATGGTTGATTATTTAATTACCATATAGGGAGTAGGATTATACGAGTTACAATCGAGCCAGCTCGCGAGTTTGGCTTAACGAGCTAACAAAACGAGTTGGCTCACGAGCCTGCCGAGCCGACCAACATACTGGCTCGAGCTCGGCTCATTTAGGTGACAAGCCTGTTCATGAGCCAGCTAGCTTATGACGAGCCGATCTCACGAACGAGCTTCTTCGGAAAAAAAACGAGCCCGAGCTTGAGCGGCTCACGAGCAGCTCGGCTCATATACAGCCCTAGAGCTGTGATCAAAGTGACTCGCAAGCCTGGTAGAGCCTGGGTGAGACAGATGTACAGGAAGTTGAGAACCGCCCCAACCTTTTCATCTTCACTTTCCAATCGGAAAGGCAGAGGGAAACGTCATGGAAGCTCCAACCGTACGTGGTCTCTAGATCATTGCTTAGTTTAAAATATTGGAATGGGTGTGGAAAGGCAGAGCAAGTGTGCTTCAGGACAATACCGCTTTGGGTACACCTCTTGGACATCCCGGCCCTCCTCAGATCAGAGGAGCTTATCAGTTAGATAACCAACAACTATTTCTCGTCACATATTATGGTTAACCC
The DNA here is from genome assembly GCA_034768395.1 of Linum lewisii. Lineage (NCBI taxonomy): Eukaryota > Viridiplantae > Streptophyta > Magnoliopsida > Malpighiales > Linaceae > Linum > Linum lewisii. Next base: position 65,922,565 of record CM068296.1, on the reverse strand, counting down.
AACAGGATTAGTAAGGAATCGGTGGTCAAGGGCGGTTCAAGATTTTGCGGAGATAGAAGCCTCAGAGCCACTACTCACCGATTGTGAAATAGAGTTACTTGACGGCCACATCCATAAAATCAACTTCAAGTACGAAAATATTCAACTGTTATGCCTCTACTGTGGAAGATTGGGCCATCTGTTAGAGCAATGCATTTGGAGAAGAACGGATATGGCCCTGGGGATGTCAGGAACTCCTTCAGGGTTCTACAAACCCTCTCTGAAAGTAGGAGTCTTCTCCAACTCCTCTTCAGGAGAAGAACCTAACTATCCTACCTCTAGCACCAATCCCCACTCTAGAAACCAAGGCAACCCTTCTTTTGTTGAGTCTTCCATACAAGGCGGACAAAATCCAAGCTCCTACCAGAACCCATCCTCACCGATACAGAATACGGTGAGAACAACCCACCCGAACGGGTGTAGCTAAACTAACTCTCCTGAGTTTCTATCTCCGGCCCTCCAAATGTTGTTCTCGGAACTCTCTCATTTGGCAAATCATAACTGCCCTTGATACCACAAAACCTTATCCGAGGTTTTCATGAAGAAGTGAAACCGAGCCTACACCTTTCTCCAATGTCGCCAATGATGGGTAACTCGCCACCAGGGTTTGACAGGAGGGAGTTTTACACACCTCCACCGCCCCAACTAAATCCCCTTCATCCCTACACTCACGAGGGTATACAAAACCCAATGGCCAATCTTCAAACATGCCAAACAATGAGGCACGACGAAAGCTCCCTGATGTGCAAGATTTAACTCACAACTATCAAGGTCGTATTCCACGAGGGCTCTCTCAAAAGCTAATACTCACACGGTTCATGGACGGTCTATTCATTTAAAAAGAGTTTTAGTTTGAAAAGGAAATAAAAACATAAGGGAAACTAAACAAGAAAGCAAAACAAAATGGTGCAAAACAAAGATAAAGGAGGTTCACTTGGAAAGATAGGTTCATTATGCTCAAGAGGAACAAATGCACAAACAAGCCAAACATGATCGAGGTTGCAATCGAATGACCATGCAAGTCCCTTCTATAGACTCAATGCACTCTCGTCGCACTAAATCCCTATCCTAGAACCACTCAACCTAGGCTCACGCTCTCAAGCTAAGTGACTAAGGATGCATTAAAGGTATCAGCCACACATGGCCAGGGAAATGAAGGAAAGAGAAAGAAAGATGATCACCAAGAACACCATGGCAATCCTCCTCTTGCAAGCTCCTCTTCCAAGGTTGTAGACTTCAATCCAAGCTCCTTTACTTTGAGTTGCACCTTGCTCTAGGGTTGTGGATTGGAGATGAGGAGAAAAGTGATTGAGAAGTTGAGAGAAAAGAAGTGGGAGGCATTTTGTCGAAGGCTGAATAATGAATTCTTCTCTCAAAATTTCCACCTCTCTCTCTTTAAATAGTACCGTTGGAAATACCTTGAATTTTTGGCGAAAACTCATACAGTTTTCGTCGAAAACTCCTTTGAAAATCACCGAGCCTTCTACAATTCCTTCTAATGTTTTTGGTGAAAACTCTGAATGTTTTCGCCAAAAACCTCTTCGAAAATGGAACCTCATCCTTCTGTAATTCTTCTGCTTGAAAACGTTGAGGGTTTTCGGCGAGAAGTTAGAGTTCTCGCCGAAAACTTCTTTAGTGGAAGGATGCATTTTTCTCATTTTTGCAACGGCCATATCTCCTTCGTCCTAGCTCCGATTGACCTCCCGTTTGATCCTACGTGCTCCTTGTCACCAGTACTTCAATACCAAATCCTGAAAATGCAAAGAAAACAACTCCAATAGACACGGAATTGGCCTCAAAGTGCCAACCGGACAACAAAAGAGCACTTTGCATAAAACTTCGATAAAAGCATATTAATCATAGCAAAATGAGATCAAACATGGGAGATCCTTAGGCTAATCAAAGGCTTAAAATGCACTAAATATAGTCACATCACTCCCTAGGCCCAAACAATTCTGGGTTTCAATTGTCTGAAAATGGCCTTTTCTCTGGTCGGCAAGCCTCCTCCTAGGCCCCGGATGTCAACCTCCCCAACCAGGGTGTGGAGTCTAGCTTGAAGGGGTTCCACCAAATCTCGATCCATTCATTTTGGAGCACTATCAACGACCCAATGAACCTAAACAGAGGCTTCTCCTCCCTGGCTGACGTAACGGGCTAGAGTGTTGAGGCGGCCCAATTGATTTCATGGAATGGACGAATGGTGCAAGTAATGGATTCCTCGGGAAAGCCATTTTGATCACCTATGTAACATCCCTGCCCAACCAAACGGTTTAGAACTCAAGCTCGGGTGGTTAGAGTGCTGGAATCAGTGTCTCTGAGGTCCCATTGAGGTCTGAAACATTCGTGTTTAAGTCGGGTTGAGGTTACAAGTGAGTGTGTTGTGCAGTGAAGAACACAAGCCGTGTGTCTTCAAGGTACACGTCGTGTATTAGAGATACACGGTCGTGCACTATTTTCAACGAAGTTCGTCGAGATGTCCAGAAGATGACACACGGCTGTGTGTTATAGAAACACGCCGTGTAGTGTCATAACACACGCCGTGTGTTATGAAATATATTGTGTGTCTTGAACTGGGTATAAAAGACGGGTTTTGACGGGATTTCATAACTTTCAACTCCTTTCTCTCTCCACAAAAACCTCTTGACGAACCAATCTTGGCCAACCTTCAGAAGGTGATTCTGGGAGTTGTAGAGGTCGGAATTACGATCCGTTTGTTACTATGCGTTCCTAGCGACAAGGAGAAGAGATCGCTAATCTCAATCTCTGGTTTCTGGGTGTAGGTCGCAGTCAGTGAGAAGGAATAGGCTACGAGTTTGGAGTTGGGGAAACCGAAAATCTGGGGAACTAGAAGATGATTAGAGCCTCGTCTTCTATTCCATATGAGGGCTTAGCGTTGTTAGATAGGTTTGGACACCGTGAGGAGTTATAATTTTGACTTAGATAAATGCTAGGAGTTGCATGAAAATGAAGAGTGTAAAAGGGGATAAATTGTGTTGTGAATGTGTTTCTGATTGATTGTTTGATGATTGTTGTGCTTGGGGGTTGGCATGAAATGAATTGATTAATGAATTGGCTTAGAAATGAGTGTTAGGGTGGAACTGGGGATATGGATGCAAGTGATACGATATTATGGAATGTTAGTTTGTGGTTGCAGGAGAATGGCTCTGCCAATGTGGGGTCGTTCTGAGTAAGAGGTACAGGTGGGTGGTCCCTAGACTCATGACATGGCTACCCTTGTACTTGCAGGTGGGGGTGGCCAGTGAGCTAGCCGATTACCCTATTGTGTGATTGTGTGGATGTATTGAGGTTGTGATCGAAATGTGGCACCATGTGGATGGTTGGGAATCATGTGATGTTGTGAACGATGTGTGTGTGATGGAATCCTTGAGTTGTGAATTGATTGTGAATGTAGAACGGGAAGGAGCCCACACTACCCCACCCGAGATACAGTTGAGTTGAGTCTGATTCACTGGGGTGAATCCCATGATGTGGAGTCATGGTGGTTGAAATCTCCATTAACGAAGGATCCCTATGGGATGCGTCGTGATAGCTCCGTGGAGGAAGGATCCCTTAGGGGATGCGTCATGTTATCTCCCCATGAGGGAAAGATCCTACGGGATGTGTGGATGTGACGACCGTTGGTGGTGGTGTGGATAACTCTTTGGCGCCTAATAACTCACCTAGTAAACTAATATGTGATTGATTGTGTGTATGTGTGATGATGTGTGTATGGATGGTGATTGTGAACTAGTTGTGAACCATGTGCTATGATGTGAATGCTGCCTCGTTTGTGATTATGTTTATGTTGATGCTTATGAATGAGAATGAAGAACTGAACCTATGTAATCACCTAGACTGCTTTAGGATGTTAAAATCTGGAAGGGGTCAGGTCAGGTCCCATTGTTGATGTCTTGTGCGGAGTTTGCGACCGCTCCTTTGGTTAGGACAACGTGTAGGTAGATGATGACACTCGATTTGACGTGATTATCAGCCTCATTTAAGCGACATTTCCTTGCTTAAGCCTCATTGAATAGCGAATATTCAATCAATTGCCCTATCTCGTGCCATTTGTGTTACTTTGGCCCGTTTCGGGTCTATTTGATGGTTTTCTAGTGTTTTTATGTTAGCACAAGTTTTTTCCATCAAACAAAGTAGCCAAGGACGTGTCTAAGGTGTTGGAACCTCGAGGAATTGCACCGAAATCGATCCGAAAAGTCAATCGAGTCGAACCAAAGTCTGCCCCGGTTTACACTAAAGTTTTCGCCGAAAATCCCTTAGTGTTTTCGGCGAAAATCCCAGCACAAATCGACTGATGCTCATCAAAGGAAGTTTTCGGCGAAAACCCTAAGTTTTCGCCGAGAACAATTGATCCGAAAATCACAGGAGAAAAGCAGTCGGCGGACCATCCATTTACACTAAGATTTTCGGCGAAAATTCCTTATAATTTTCGGTGAAAATATCAGTTAAAATCCGGCTGTATTAGGGTTAAGTATAAATACTTAACCGGCGGCCCATACCTAAAAAGACATCATAATTACCAACTAATACCGAACTTCAGAATTCTCTCAAGTTCTGGAGCAGAGAGTTTAGAGTCCGAAGAGCCGGAAAGAGATCGTGACGCCATCCCTTCCATCTCGAAGACTCGGAGCTAGGATTGCAGTTTACCGAAGATCGAAGTATGCCAGAGTCGTCTTAATTAGGTTTTTCAGATTCTTTTCTGTTCTTCCTCTGGATGATGAACTCTTTCTTTGTCTTTGATTCTTTTGTGATAAACATGAGTAGCTAAACTCTTAGAGCTTAGACTAGATGAACCCTAAGTGGCCCAGGGCTTTAAAGCGGTCACGGATCTGCGGTGATTAGATTCAAAGTTCAATCAGTCTCTCTTTCATGTTTGATTTGTTCTTCATTGTTCATGTTTCTTGTCTGGATTGATCACCTAGATTAGATTCTTGTTAAGCTAAGGATAGAAGCGAACGCTCGCCTTACTTTAAAACATCAAATTGAACAATTACATTATAATTGGAGCGTGCCTTTCGTAGGAACCGGTTAGGGTTAATCCACTGCAAGAGTAACTCATAAATCGTTAGTAATTCCACCAGTTAAGTTAAGTCGCTGCGAGAGGCGACCGTACCCGGGCGACTAATTAATCTTGGTAGCTAACGGATAGAGCGAACGTTCGCCGGTCTTAAACCTTAGGGTAAGGAGTTATGGTGGTGTCTTAGAATTGATTGAGTGAGAATCGAAATCCACTGATCTGTTGATTGCCAATGCTCTGGGGAACGAAGGGGGATTCAAAGTCTAAGTTCGTCTGTCATCTCTGTTTTAATCAATCAATTTCCAATCTGTTCTTAGTTTCAATTTTTAATTTCTCTGCATTTATTAGATTAGAAGTCGTGGAACTCACACCACGCACGAAGTGCTTAAACCTGAGTAATTTGCTAGCTTATTTGAGTAGTCAATCATTAGAAGGCCCGTGGAATATGATCTACCCTAGCTTTTGTTAGCTTTGTTAGTTATTTGATTGACCCAGCACAACGACGGGTTCATCAAATTGGCGCCGTTGCCGGGGACTTCTTTTGATTGTTTGAAAGAAGAACTGGCAATTTATTCTTCTACTTTCCATCTTTCATTTTCCACCCACTTCGATTTTACACTGGTTTTTGTTTGTTTTCGTTATTTGTAGGTTGTTCACAGGTGTATGCATCGCCGCCCTTGGACTCGATCCCAAACCGACAAGGCTAAGAGTATAGAGAGACCAAGAAGTTCTGCTCCACCTCGACAATCACAGATTTCAAGGAGAAGCAGAATCAATCCACCTCCATCCGTCACTCCGATTAAGATTGAGGAACTGAAGGAGAGTCCCTCATCTTCACCTTTACCGTCACCTACATCCGTTTCATACACAGAGTCACTTTCACCTCCTCTATCTCCTACCATGACTGATCAGCTACCACCACCACCACCAGGTGGAAATCCACCACCGCCGCCTGCACAGAAAAGTCTAGCTGACTACAACAAGCTGAGCGCGACTAGCGTTCGATCTGCCATTGCCGTACCGCGCATTGAAGGAGATCCTGACTATGAGATCAAGATTCCATTCTTGACTATGATCTCTAGGGATCTACAGTTCGAAGGCAGGCCCCTAGACAATCCGTGCACTCATCTTGCGGATTTCCTTGATCTCTGCAGCACTTTCAAGAACGAAAACCTCGATAAGAATACTCTTTGTTTGAGAGCTTTCCCGTTCTCTCTGAAAGGCGCTGCTAAGAGGTGGTTTACTGGCAAACCACCTGGATATTACACTGATTGGGATACTCTGGCTCAGGACTTCGTTGAAGAATACTTTCCTCCTGCCAGAACAACAGCCATCAAGGACATCATTGCCAGATTCTCCCAGAAAGAAGGAGAAAGCTTATACGATACTTGGAATCGATTCCAAGAACTTCTCTACAACTGTCCTCATCATGGATTCGAGCAGAGGTAGTTAGCTGAAATCTTTGCTCGAGGTCTTCGAGAAGAATCTGCCAAGTGGGTCAATTCCCTAGCTGAAGGGGATTGCACTACGCTCACACCTGAAGCTGCTCTTCTTCATTTTGCAAACTGTGCTTCCAAGTCGAGGAACTAGGAACGACAATCAGAAGGATCAAGGAGCAAGCTCGATCTCGAAGCTACTATCAAGGCAGAAGTAGAGAAGCATTTGAAGAAGTCTTCCACACCAATCAAACCGCCAGCAGCTTCTGTCTATGTTGCTGATTGCAAGTGGTGTGGAGCTTGCGCACATAACGGAGGCTGTTGCCAGAATTTTGGTAAGACAGAAGTCTGGTCCGCAGAAGAGGTAAATTTCGTTCAACAAGGCTTCGTTAATAATCAGAATGGTTATGCTGGCTACCGTAACTTCAGGCAGCAAGGGAACTATCAAGACAGACCTCCCTACAATGCTGGCGTCAACCATAACCAGAACCAGAATAACCACCCAGCTGGTCCAGCTCAGGATCAGTAGCCTAACCATCCGCCGGCAGGTGTCTATCAGCCGCCACACCGCAACCTGGGTAACTATGGAACTGCTCCTGGCAATCGCCAGAATCAATATTTGAATAACACCTATCCAGGGCAGCAGTACCAGAAGAAAAACAAAGTCAGTGACCTGGACAAGAAGCTTAGTCAGATCATCACCAGACTCGATGATCATGACAGTCAGTTTAAAGCTCAAGCTCTTCTCAATCAAGAACAGATAGCAGCCGGTCAAAGAATTGAGCAGGCTATGAACAACATCTCGAGCATGCTAGCATCTGGTCGACCATTTGGCCAACTTCCGAGCCAGACAGAACCGAATCCGAGAAAGGAGCAAGCCAATATGGTATCTGTTAAAAAATTTACAAGCTTATCTGCTGATGCTTGTTCTGTTTTACGCAGGATCGCTGAATCTCCAGAGAAGAAGGAAGCACTAAAAGTGGCGCCTAAGGAGGATGATCCTCCTCTTGCCTCGTACGTCGTGAAGCCTCCTTTTCCAAGAGCATTGATGCCGAATGCAAGGATCGAGACTGGCATGAAGGGGAATAAAGAAGGATATCCTGATGCTCGTATTAAGAAACCTTCCTCTCCATATCCAGCTAAGTGCTCTGATCCTGGTTCTTTCACTCTACCTCTTGTCATTAATGATATTGAGATAGAACGTTGTTTGGTTGATCTTGGCGCGTCTGTTAATGTTATGCCTATGAGTCTATATGAAAAATTGAACCTAGGAGAACTTGAACCACCTAATCACTTAAAACCCCTAGGGGAGAAATAAAAGACGTTGTTACTAAATGTGGTCCTTTCATGTTCTTAGCTGACTATGTGATCATTGACACTAGTAAGGATGATTCTACCATTCTCATAGGACGACCTTTCATGGCTACTACTGGGATGCAAATTAACGTTCCAAATGGTTCTTTAAATTTGAGAGTTGGTAAAGAAACGGTCACGTTCCGCCTTAAAGATGGAATGAAATATAATCCTAAGAATGAAGAATTTCATTATTTAGCTGTTGAAACTGTGGAGTTGACTCCAGTCAACTCCGTTACTGATATCTCTTCTAGTGTGCCTAGATCAATTGCTGTTGCAGGTGCTGGACAGATTACCAAGCAAAAACCAAAATCTGCTCCTCAAAAGCCGCCAAAGAAGAAGGAACTGAAAGCCTCTTCTAAGCCACCGAGCACAAAACCTAGCAGACCTCGGGGAAAGAACAAGAAGACGAAGACTCACATGGTCTGGAGACCAGTTGTGCTGCCACCTTCTACCGAGCCAGCTGCACCACCAATTCGTTCCAAGCTACCGGCGCCGGAACAAGTCTGGAAGGAGAAGCCGAAAGCATCTCCTAAGGAGTTACCTACGATCACCGATCCTGGTGATATCAAGCTGGAGGTTAAAGAAAAGAAGGAGCCGATGGTTCTCATTCCGTCCACTGTCTTCCTTGTGGAAGATGATCCCTTGACAGAACTATTCGGACCATTCACGATCACTGACCACCTTCCCGACGGACGTACCAAACTCTTACACGCGAACGGGAAGAAATTCATGCTCACCGGAGAAGCCCCGAAGCTCTACTTTATGAACTCCGATGCTAGCATTAAGGAGAATCTGAGTTGGGATGTCTCCTAATACCGTCCAGGTATCGTCCAGCTCAAGGACGTTAATAAAAGAGCGCTTCGTGGGAGGCAACCCACGGCTGGAGTCCGTTTTTGATTTGTGTCAACCTTAGTGTTTTAGAGTCGGTTCGGGGGAGCCAAAAGTGTCAGTTTGTTTGATTTCTTATTTTTCGTGTGTAGTCTGTGTGTCATAGTGTCATTCGCAAGTTGATTGAGGTTGTTCCGATTCTTGTGGATTTAATTGTGATTTTCTGAAGTTTGCTGGATTTGCGAAAATATTTTCAATCGTGCAGTTCAAAATTTTTGGCGAAAATACACCCTATTTTCGGCGAAAACTCTCTTTGAAATCCCACTGTGTTTCTGGTCGATTTTAACTCCAATTTTCGGCGAAAACTCTTTTGAAAAACCGGCAGTGCTTTTGAACTGATATTTTCGGCGAAAACTTGCACTTATTTTCGCTGAAAATTCAAGGCAAATTTCGGACCTTATCCCTTTAAACATCCGGTCACTCACCCTCTCTCCTCACTTCATTTTCGAAAATTTTGTCAAAACCTCCCCCTGTTTTCCCAAAACTCGCCGACCGCCGCCCATTTTTCGCCGCCGCCGACCATTGCCGTCCGCCGTCGCCGTCGCCGACCGCTGCCGCTCCCTTCCCCTTCCATTTCCGATCATCTTGAGCCCTAGAACAGCCGAATCGGAGCTCTACAGCTCTAGTTCACCCAAACCCTAAAATTTTCAATTTTTTCACCGATTTCTCCCAATCCGTTCATTTTTAGCATCCATGGCTTCAAGATAAGTTGTAGAACTTTTCATTGCGAATCTTTTGACATGTTGATTGCTGAATTTCGTCGGGGTTAACTTTCGGTTGACTTTTTGGTTTACCTCGACTTGCGTGCCGACTGATTTCGTGTGAACTAGGTTAGCTGAACTTGTTGAACTGTTCTAGCATGCTTAGGGAGTGTTGTGCTTAATTTTCGTATCGTTTGATCATGTGTTGCTAAGCCTAAGACCTATTCCTTGTAAGGTTGACTTTTGAGAAATGTCGGTTTGACCATGAACTGTTTTTGATCATTTGGCTGCCTTATGTGCTCATTCTCGTTCTGATTATTGTGTTTTGCCATCTGAGATCATATTATACCGTCATTCTCCACTTTGTGATAGTCTTGCCATGATTAGGGTTTTTTTTTTGGCAAAGTGCATGATTAGGGTTCAATGTTCTATTATGTTGACTTTTTGAATGTCGGTTTGACTTCTGAACTCTGATTGTTCTAATTCCATTCTGGCTATTCCTAAGCATGTATTTCATTGTTTGTGATTACCGGTTAATCTGCTTTGCATACCCCGACTCGGTTTTCCTCATTTCTTTGTGAAATTGAGTTTTTCTACTAAGTGTGGGGTAGGGTTTTAGTTTGACTAATCTGGTTTCGTTCTGGTTTTAGGAACACCACTTATGAGCGCAGGACCAAGCAGAGACTTGACACCGCCTCGAGCTCCAGAGCCCCCGCTCCCGTCACACCTGCCGTCCAGGGCCCTCCACCAGCATTCCCTGGTCGTGCTGGGTCCCATCGCACTGTTGCTCGTCTACCCGACTACTACTTTGAGTGCTACAAGAAGCTCGAGCATATTCCTGGAGCTAATGTTCGGCCACTTTCCATGGAGTCTCTCTTCGATCACGATGAGGACTACCACCGGAACGTGCACGACGCCCTAGCACCGGCCGGCCTCCTAGAGTTGACCACCATAGCTTTTGACTTCCCAGACGTCGCTCTCCAGGAGTTCTGGGCCACTTTTGATCTGGACGAGCACAAGAGGAGGCAGAGCAAGAAGGTCGTTTCCTTCTATCTGGGCGGGGTGTACAGGACCCTCACCTATGATGAGTTTGTAGCTCATCTAGGCATTCCCTACGAGCATTACCACGGTCATAAGCTCGGCTGGGCGAACGACGAGGACGACGGAGAGGCATACCATGCACTCTAGAGCCACATGACTGGAGTGCCCGGCGATCGTCTCACGGACCATAATTCAGTTAAGTCTCTCTCTCAGCCTCTCTATAAGTACATTCATATGGTTTGGCGTAGATCGCTATTATATGCTCCAGAGAAGGACCGCCACCATATCAGCAAGGAGGAACTTCTGCTTCTTCGCGCCATTCGGGAGAGCTACCCTCTTCACCCCGGATGGGTGCTTGCTCGCATCTTCCGTCAGAAGACCAAGAGGAGGAGACGCCACCTCGCTCACTCCTGGGAGGCAACTTCATCGGCCAACTCATCATCTCCTTCGGCCTCAGCCACAAATATGGCCCGAACATCCCACGCTGTAGAGTACGCACCGTTGGAGGAGATTTGGCGGTCGAGTACGACCTCGAGCTGGACCTCAGTCCCCAGGTAGCAGCAGATCCACCCCTCCAAAACGAGGATGAGTCGGAGGAAGAAGATGATTCTGAGGAGTCCCAGCCTCAGTACGAACCAGAGTTTCATGACCATACTCCCTCGCCATACCATCAGGCAGGGTATGCACACCAGTCGCCGCCGACCATCCCAGATCCATACCAGGCGCCTCACCCGCACCCCGTGGATGTGGGAGAGCTGTATGAGCGACTGCAGGAGTGGCACATCACCGACAACGCCACTCAAGAGGCGTAGATATGGACTGATTATGTATGCAACATATGCGACCAACCGCGCCTGACAGGCGGTACGAAGGCATGATGGTCGTTGGCAACAGTCAGCTCGGTGATTTCCTCCACTTTCCACCTCCCGCGCTGACCTGACGAGCGCACTGACCGGGTTTGTATCCTCTTTCTTGTCCCTCTCTTTTAATTTAATTTCTTTTCGTTGATCATTTTCTGTAGGTTCACAATTCTTTTATGCTTCTGTGGTTTGGACCGGACGACTGCAGCCTCTGCGGCACTGACGGTTGTATCTCTTTCTTGTCCCTTTTTTAATTTATTCTTTCGGATTCGATCACTTTTTCTGTTGATCCGGGACACTTGTCCCTTCTTTTATGTTCCTGTTTGTTTTGTAGCAGTAGAGAGATTCCTTTGCTTCGCTTGGGTAGATTCCTCGCTCCGAGGACCATGCTCATCCCTACGCAACCATCTCGGTCCAGGTTCTTCTACTTCACTCTGAACTCTAGAATTAGTCCTGTGAGGACACAGTCCGATTTAAGTGTGGGTAGGATGCTAGACCTTATGCTAAGAACTTGCATGAACTTGATTGCCTTGATTGTGTTTCTGTGTGCTGTGATTCCTTTCCAGTATCTTGCATTAGATGGTCAGTTCTTGATTTTTGATGTTAAGTTGTTGTTCAAACTGTCACAATGATGCTTAGACTGCTTAACCTAGAACTTGAGAACCAACTTGTATAGTTCGATGCTAAATTGCCTGGTCAGAACATAATTTTTAAAATCACACTTGTAGTTTGTAGCCTTGATTGCATGAAAATGACCGAATCCGACTAGCAAACCAACTGTGAGCTTTTGATCCATTGCATGTAACTTGCAATTTCAATTCTTTTTGAGTGATTTTCTGTTTGCTTGAATGAGTTAGAATTTGCATGAGACCTACTTGAGACCACACGATGACACGAGTTCTAGAATGATAGGGGCACCTAGATTCAGCTACTAAGCCAGATAGCCTACCTAACGTTAAATCCATTAGGTTTAAACCCTTGAGCTTGGCCTGTTCTTTCGGTTCGATATACATTACAGCCATTTCCCATTCTTTCATTTCCCCGTTGATCCCCTGTGGTTGTAGTTCTAGATTGACCTACCGAAAGTCGGTTTGTGGTAACCTGCCTATAGCCATTAAACAGGTGGTCTTAGCTATTATGTCTAGACGTGTAAACCCCTCTAGCAACTAAAAGAAAAGAATCGGCACAAAAGAAAAAAAATAGAAAAAAAGAAGAAAAGAAGCAAGTTTCGAAAAAAAATGAAAAGAAGAAAACTCAGAAAAGCCAAAAAGGTTTCAAGTTTTAGTTCAATAAAACGTTCTTCTCCTTACAAATGGAAGAACGAAGTCAAAAGATAAGTTGAGAAGAAAAGAAAAATTGTGTAAAGAAAAATAATAAGTGCTAGGTTGCTTGAGGGTATCATAGGACGAGCGTTCATTATTCCACCCGTGTCTGGTTAGACGGTAGGAAGCCATAGGCTAGATTCGAGGGAAGTTAGTTGAAAGCTACACCGCACAAAGCCATCATCATGCATTCCCATCATCCATCTCATTATAAACCCATGTAGTGTAGAATTTGTTACAGTCCTAGCAGGGAAGTCCTTCTTGACTAGTTACTCGTGTTGTCACAGTGGTGGAGATGTGGTTGAATTGCAAACTTATGACAGAATTCAGTACAGAAAATGATTGAGAGCAGAAACACGTCCTTAAACACAGAGAGTGAGGGTTCCCCATTTACTAAATATTTCCTGTGTGAGGAGTCTGGTCGGTCAGGTCAAATTCGTGCATAATTGGTTGCTACTACTTGTCGTGTGCAGTTTATTAGTGAGACCAGGTAGTTTGGCTGATCAGTATACATGTTAGGTTTCTTGCTCTAGGATCTATCTGTCTAATAATTCATTGTGTTTGATTGAACTCCAACTTAATCGATCTTATCATTTGTGAACATGAGCGTTTCTATTCAGTTTGCTTGAGGACAAGCAAAAGCTTAAGTGTGGGGTATTTTGATGACACTCGATTTGACGTGATTATCAGCCTCATTTAAGCGACATTTCCTTGCTTAAGACATGGTTTTTAGGGTAGAATAGCGAATATTCAATCAATTGCCCTATCTCGTGCCATTTGTGTTACTTTGGCCCGTTCCGGGTCTATTTGATGGTTTTCTAGTGTTTTTATGTTAGCACAGGTTTTTGCCGTCAAATAAAGTAGCCAAGGACGTGTCTAAGGCGTTGGAACCTCGAGGAATTGCACCGGAATCAATACGAGGAGTCAATCGAGTCAAACCAAAGTCTGCCCCGCTTTACACTAAAGTTTTCGCCGAAAATCCACGCAAAATCCCAGCAAAATCGAATGATGCTCATCAAAGGAAGTTTTTGGCGAAAACCCTAAGTTTTCGCCGAGAACAATTGATCCGAAAATCACAGGAGAAAAGCAGCCGGCGGACCATCCATTTACACTAAGATTTTCGGCAAAAATTTCCTTATAATTTTCGGCGAAAATATCAGTTAAAATCCGGCGGTATTAGGGTTAAGTATAAATACTTAACCGGCGGCCCATTCCTAAAAAGACATCATAATTACCAACTAATACAGAACTTCAGAATTCTCTCAAGTTCTGGGGAAGAGAGTTTAGAGTCCGAAGAGCCGGAAAGAGATCGTGACGCCATCCCTTCCATCTCGAAGACTCGGAGCTAGGATTGCAGTTTACCGAAGATCGAAGTCTGCCAGAGTCGTCTTAATTAGGGTTTTCAGATTCTTTTCTATTCTTCCTCTGGATGATGAACTCTTTCTTTGTCTTTGATTCTTTTGTGATAAACATGAGTAGCTAAACTCTTAGAGCTTAGACTAGATGAACCCTAAGTGACCCAGGGCTTTAAAGCGGTCACAGATCCGCGGTGATTAGATTCAAAGTTCAATCAGTCTCTCTTTCATGTTTGATTTGTTCTTCATTGTTCATGTTTCTTGTTTGGATTGATCACCTAGATTAGACTTGTTAAGCTAAGGATAGAAGCTAACACTCGCCTTACTTTAAAACATCAAATTGAACAATTAACCTTATAATTGGAGCGTGCCTTTCGTAGGAACCGGTTAGGGTTAATCCACTGCAAGAGTAACTCATAAATCGTTAGTAATTCCACCAGTTAAGTTAAGTCGTTGCGAGAGGCGACCATACCCGGGCGACTAATTACTCTTGGTAGCTGATGACACTCGATTTGACGTGATTATCAGCCTCATTTAAGCGACATTTCTTTGCTTAAGACATGGTTTTTAGGGTAGAATAACAAATATTCAATCGATTGCCCTATCTCGTGCCATTTGTGTTACCTTGGCCCGTTTCGGGTCTATTTGATGGTTTTCAAGTATTTTTATGTTAGCACAGGTTTTTGCCATCGAATAAGTAACCAAGGACATGTCTAAGGCGTTGGAATCTCGAAGGATTGCACGGGGATCGATCAAAGGAGTTAATCAAAGTTCAGAAAATTCTTGCCCAGTTTACAAAGGAATTTTCGCCGAAAATACCCTTGTATTTTCGGCGAAAAAATGTTCACAATTCGGCTGCTGTTAACTTAAGGAAACTTTCGGCGAAAGGATGAAGTTTTCGAACCGAGAAGGAAGTTCAGGGAGAATCAGCCGGCGGACCCTTCATTTGCAAAGGAATTTTCGCCGAAAATTCCTCAATATTTTCGGCGAAAATAACAGAAGAAATCCGGCTGATTAGGGTTAAGTATAAATACTTAACCGGCGGCCCAGACAAAATATATACATCATAATATACTTTTCGAAATCAGAATTTGAAGAATTCTCTGAAGTTCTGGAGCGAAGAGTTAGAGTTCGAAGAGCCGGAAAGAGATCGTGACGCCATCCCTTCCACCTCGGAGACTCGGAGTTAGGAGTGTAGTTTACAGAAGATCGAAGTCTGTCAGAGTCGTCTAAATTAGGTTTTTCAGATCCTTTTCTGTTCTTCCTCTGGATGATGAACTCTTTCTTTGTTTTTGATTCTTTTGTGATAAACATGAGTAGCTAAACTCGTTAGAGCTTAGACTAGATGAACCCTAAGTGACCCAGGGCTTTAAAGCGCTCACGGATCGGCGGTGATTAGATTCGAAATTCAATCAGTTCTTTTTCATGTTTGATTCGTTCTTCATTGTTCATGTTTATTGTCTGGATTGATCACCTAGATTAGATTCTTGTTAAGCTAAGGATAGAAGCGAACGCTCGCCTTACTTTAGAACATCGAATTGAACAATTAACCTTATAATTGGAGCGTGCCTTTCGTAGGAACCGGTTAGGGTTAATCCACTGCAAGAGTAACTCATAAATCGTTAGTAATTGCACCAGTTAATTAAGTCGTTGCGAGAGGCGACCGTACCCGGGCGGCTAGTTAATCTTGGTAGTTAGTACGGATAGAGCGAACGTTCGCCGGTCTTAAACCTAAGGGTAAGGAGTTATGGTGGTGTCTTAGTAATTGATTGAATGAGAATCGAAATCCGCTGATCTGTTGATTGCCAATGCTCTGGGGAACGAAGGGGGATTCAAAGTCTAAGTTCGTCTGTCATCTTTGTTTTCAAACCCTAATTTCCAATCTGCTTTAGTTTAATTTTTAATTTTCTCTGTATTTCTTAGAATTAGAAGTCGTGAACTCACACCATGCACGAAGTGCTTGCATTCGAGTATTTTGCTAGTTTTTGGAGTAGTCAATCATAGAAGGCCCGTGGAATACGATCTGCTTAGCTTTTAGCTTTGTAGTATTTGATCAACTGCTTTTGCAACGTTCATCAAATTGGCGCCGTTGCCGGGGACTTCTTTGATTGTTTGAAAGAAGAACTGGCAATTTATTCTTCTATTTTCCATCTTTCACCTTTCCATCCACTTCGATTTTACACTGGTTTTGTTTGTCTTTGTTATCTGTAGGTTTACAGGTGTATGCCCCACCGTCCTTGGACTCGCTCTCAAACCGAACAGGCTAAGAGTGCAGAGAGACCATGCAGTTCTGCTCCACCTCTACGATCACAGATTTTGAAGAGAGGCAGATCCAATCCACCCGTCACTCCGATCAAGATCGAGGAACTGAAGGAGAGTTCCTCATCTCCGTCTTCACCGTCATCTTCATCCGCTTCATACACCGCATCACTTTCACCTCCTGCATCTCCTACCATGGACGATCAGTTACCACCGCCACCACCACCAAATGGAGAACTACCGCCGCCACCACCACCACCTGCACAGAAGAGTCTAGCTGACTATAACAAGCCGAGCGCGACTAGCGTTCGATCTGCCATTGCTGTTCCGTGCAGTGAAGGAGACCCTGACTATGAGATCAAGATTCCATTCTTGACCATGATCTCTAGGAATCTACAATTTGAAGGCAGGCCCCTAGACAATCCGTGCACTCATCTTGCAGACTTCCTTGATCTCTGCAGCACTTTCAAGAATGGAAACCTCGACAAAAATACTCTTTGTCTGAGAGCTTTCCCGTTCTCTCTGAAAGGCCCTGCTAAGAGGTGGCTTACTGGCAAACCACCTGGCTACTACACTAATTGGGATACTCTGGCTCAGGACTTCGTTGAAGAATACTTCCCGCCAGCCAGAACAACTGCCATCAAGGACAGCATTGCCAAATTCTCCCAGAAAGAAGGAGAAAGCTTATATGATACTTGGAATCGATTCCAAGAACTTCTCTACAACTGCCCGCATCATGGATTCAAGCAGAGGCAGTTAGCTGAGATCTTTGCTCGAGGACTTCGAGAAGAATCTGCCAAGTGGGTCAATTCTCTAGCTGAAGGAGATTGCACTACACTTACACCCGAAGCTGCTCTTCTTCACTTCGCAAACTGTGCTTCCAAGTCAAGGAACTGGGAATGACAATCTGAAGGATCAAGGAGCAAGCTCGATCTCGAAGCTACTATCAAGGCAGAGGTAGAGAAGCATTTGAAGAAGTCTACCACACCAATCAAACCGCCGGCAGCTTCTGTCTACGTTGCCGATTGTGAATGGTGTGGAGCTTGCGCACATAACAGAGGTCGTTGTCAGAATTTTGGTAAGGTAGAAGTCTGGTCTGCTGAAGAGGTAAATTTCATTCAACAAGGCTTCGTTAATAATCAGAATGGTTATGCTGGCTACCGCAACTTCAGGCAGCAAGGGAACTATCAAGACAGACCTCCCTACAATAATGGCGCCAACCATAACCAGAACCAGAATAACCGCCCAGCTGGTCCAGCTCAGGATCAGAAACCTAACCATCCACCGCATCGAAATCTGGGCAACTATGGAACTACACCTGGCAACCGCCAGAATCAATATCTTAACAAGACATATCCAGGGCAGCAGCATCAGAGATAGAACAACGTTAGTGACCTGGACAGGAAGCTTAGCCAGATTATCGCAAGACTCGATGATCACGACAGTCAGTTCAAGGCTCAAACTCTTCTCAATCAAGAACAGATAGCATCTGGACAAAGAATTGAGCAAGCCGTGAACAACATCTCAAGCATGCTGGCATCCGGTCGACCATTTGGCCAACTTCCGAGCCAGACAGAGCCAAATCCGAGAAAGGAGCAAGCCAAGATGGTAACTGTTCAAGATCCTTCAAGCTCATCTTCTAATACTTCTTCTGATTTATGCAGGATGCCTGACACTCCAGAGAAGAAGGAAGCACAGAAAGTGGCGCCTAAGGAGTATGATCCTCCTCTTGCACCGTACGTCGTGAAGCCTCCTTTTCCTAGAGCATTGCTGCCAAATGCAAGGATCGAGACTGGTATGAAGGGAAACAAGGAAGGATATCCTGACATCCGTAGCAAGAAGCCTACCTCTCCATACCCAGCTAAGTGTTCTGATCCTGGTTCTTTCACGCTACCTTTGGTTATTAATGATATTGAAATAGAGCGTAGTTTAGTGGATCTAGGCGCGTCTGTCAATGTTATGCCTATGAGCTTATTTGAAAAATTAAACCTAGGAGAACTTGAACCAACTACTATGCAACTCGTCTTTGCCGATAGATCACTCAAAACGCCTAGAGGAGAAATAAAAGACGTTGTTACTAAATGTGGTCTGTTCACGTTTTTAGCTGACTATGTAATCATTGACACTAGTAAGGATGATTCTACCATTCTCATAGGTCAACCTTTCATGGCTACTACTGGAATGAATATTAACGTTCCAAATGGTTCTTTGACTCTAAGGGTTGGTAAAGACACTGTCACGTTCCACCTTAAAGACGGAATGAAATATAATCTGAAGAATGAAGAATGTCATTGCTTAGCTGTTGAAACCATGGAGTTGACTCCGGTCAACCCCGTCACTAATATCTCTACTAGTGTGCCTAGATCTGTTGTTGTTACAGGTGCTGGACAGGTTATCAAGCAGAAACCGAGATCTGTTCTTCTCACGCCGTCAAAGAAGAAGGAACTGCAAGCCTCTTCTAAATCGCCACGTAAGGAGTCTGGCAAGTCCAGGAGGAAGAATCACAAGAAGAAGCAAGCTCAAATGGTCTGGAGACCAAAAGCTCCGCCGTCTTCCACCGAGCCAGCTGCACCACCAATTCGTTCCGAGAAACCGGCGCCGGAACAAGTATGGAGGGAGAAGCCAAAAGCATCTCCTAAGGATATACTGACGATCACCGATCCTGGTGATACCAAGACGAAGATTAAAGTAAAGAAGGAGCCGACAGTCCTCATTCCTTCCATCGTAACACTCAAGAAGGATGACCTCTCCAGAGAACTGTTCGGACCGTTCAAGTTCATCGATCATCTTCCTGATGGACGTACCAAGCTCTTGCATGCGAACGGGAAGAGATTTACGCTTACCGGAGAAGCCCCGAAGCTGTACTTCATGAACTCCGACGCTAGCGTAAAGGAGAATCTGAGTTGGGATGTCTCCTAATACCGTCCAGGTATCGTCCAGCTCAAGGACGTTAATAAAAGAGCGCTTCGTGGGAGGCAACCCACGGCTGGAGTCCGTTTTTAATTTTTGTCGAACTTAATGTTTTAGAGTCGGTTCAGGGGAGCCAAAAGTGTCAGTTTGTTTGATTTATTATTTTTCGTGTGTAGTCTGCATGTCGTAGTGTCAGTCGCAAGTTGATTGAGGTTGTTCCGATTTTTGTGGATTTAACTGTGATTTTCTGAAGTTGCCGGATTTGCAAAAATATTTTCACCCGAGCAGTTCAAAATTTTCGGCGAAATGAACCCCTATTTTCGGCGAAATCGCCTTTTGAATTTTCACTGAATTTCACTGTTTCATATTTTCGGCCAAAAAAACTCATTGTGTTTTCGGCGAAAATCCATTTGAAAACCGGCAGTGCATTTGAACGTAAATTTTTGGCGAAAACTCCCTATTATTTTCGCCGAAAATCCCTTTGAAAATCGGCCAAAATCCCACTTTAAAATCCGGTCTTATCCTCTCTCACCCCACTTTCCATTTTCGAGTTAAAAAACGAAAAAAAATCCCCTATCCCCTACTGTTTTCGAAACCGCCGACTACCACCATTTTCTCGCCGCCGCCATCGCCGACCGCCGCCGCTCCCTTCCCTTTCCTTTTCCGATTCCGTTGAGCCCTAGAACGTTCGAATCGGAGCTTTACAGCTCCAGTTCACCGAAACCCTTGTTTTCAGAGTTTTTCACGATTCCTCCCAAACCGTTCGTTTTTAGCATCCATGGCTTCAAGGTAAGTTGTAGAACTTTTCAATACGAATCTTTTGACATATTGATTGCTGAATTTCGTCAGAGTTGACTTTCGGTTGACTTTTTCGGTTTGCCTCGATTTGCGTGCCGACTGATTTCGTGTGAACTAGGTTAGCTGAACTTGTTGAACTGTTCTAGCATGCTTAGGGAGTGTCGTGCTTAATTTCCATATCATTTGATCATGTGTTGCTATGCATACAATTGATTCTTTGTGATGTTGACCTGTGAGAAATGTCGGTTTGACCATGAACTGTTTTTGATCATTTGGCTGCCGTATGTGTTCATTCTCGTTCAGATTATCGTGTTTGCCATCTGAGATCATATTTTACCGTCATTCTCCGCTTTGTAATAGTCTTGCCATGATTAGGGTTCATTATGCTATTAGTGTTGACTTTCTGAATGTCGGTTTGACTCTTTGAACTCTGATTATGCTTATCCAATTCTGGATGTTCCTAAGCATGTATTTTACTATCTATGATTACTGGTTACTCTGCTTTGCTTACCCCCACTCGGTTTTCCTCATTTCTTTGTGAAATTGAGTTTTTCTACTAAGTGTGGGGTAGGGTTTAAGTTTGACTAATCTGGTTTCATTCTGGTTTTAGGAACACCACTTTTGAGCGCAGGACTAAGGCGCGACTTGATGCTGCCTCGAGCTCTAGAGCCCCCGCTCCCGTCACACCCGCCGTTCAGGGCCCTCCTCCAGCACTACCTCGCCTGGCTGGGTACCATCGCGCTATCGCCCGTCTACCTGACCTCTACTTCGAGTGCTTCCAGAAGATCGAGCACATCCGGGGAGCTAAGGTACGCCCTCTTTCCATGGAGTCCCTAAGCGAGCACGACAAGGACTACTACCGGAACGTGCATGACGCCCTAGCACCGGCCGACCTCCTGGAGCTGACCACCATAGCTGCCGACTTCCCATACATCACCCTTCAGGAGTTCTGGGCGACCTTTGATCTGGATGAGCACAAGATGAGGCAATGCCAGAAGGTTGTTACCTTCTATCTGGGTGGAGTGTACAGGCAGCTTACCTACGATGAGTTTGCTACTCATCTAGGTATCCCCTATGAGCACTATTATGGCCATCACCTCGGCTGGGGCGACGATGATGACGACGGGGCTTACCATGCACTCTGGAGCCACATGACTGGAGTGCCTGGCGATCGCCTTGGGGAGCACAACTCAGTTAAGTCGCTCTCTCACCCTCTCTGTAAATTTATTCATATGGTTTGGCGTAGATCTCTTTTATATGTTCCAGATAAGGATCGCCACCATATCCTCAAGGAGGAGCTTATGCTTCTCTGAGCCATCCGAGAGAGATACCCTCTTCACCCCGGTTGGGTGCTTGCTCGCATCTTCCGCCAGAAGACCAAGAGGCGGAAGCTACCTCATGCACTCCTGGGAGGTAACTTCATAGGTCAGCTCATCATCTCCTTCGGCATCAACCATGAATATGGCCCGAACATTCCACGACACCAAGTTAGGACCGTTGGAGGAGACTTAGCGGTCGAATACGACCTAGAGCTGGACCTCAGTCCCCAGGTGGCAGCAGATCCTCCACTCCAGCATGTAGCCGAGTCGGAGAAAGAGGATGACACTGAGCAGCAGCAGCCCCAGCCGCAGCCAGAATTCCATGACTATATACCCTCGCCACATCATCAGGCAGGGTATGCACACCAGTCGCCGCCGCACATTCCAGATCCATACCAGGCGCCTCACCATCAGCACCGACCGCACCCCGCGGACATTGGTGAGTTGTATGAGCGACTGCAAGAGTGGCGCATCACCGACAACGCCACTCAAGAGGCGAGATGGACTATTATGCAGCAGCATATGCGCCGCGCCGACAGGCGATACGAGGCACAGCTGGCGTGGCAACGCCAGCTCGGCGAGCACCTCTACTTTCCACCCCCCGACACCCCTGACCAGCCATGATCAGGTGGTGTCCTTTTCCTTGTCCTTTCTTTTTATTTATTCTTTTCGGATTTCGGTCCAACTTTTTTCTGTGTGGATCCGGGACACTTGTCCCGGTTTCCTTTTTATGTTTCATTTGTTTTTGTTTTGTAGGCAGTAGGGAGATTCCCTTTGCTTCGCTTTGGTAGATTCCCTCCGCTCCGAGGACCCGTGCTCATCCCCTACGCCAATCATCTCGGTCCAGGTTCTTCTACTTCACTCTGAACTCTAGAATTAGTCCTGTGAGGACACAGTCCGATTTAAGTGTGGGGTAGGATGCTAGAGAACCTTGCATGAACTTGATTGCCCTTGATTGTGTTTTCTGTGTGCCTCGTGATTCCATTCCAGTCTCTCTAGCATTAGAATGGCTCAGTTCTTGATTTTTGATGTTAAGTTGTTGTTTAAACCTTCATAATGATGCTTAGACTGCTTAACCTAGAACGTGAGAACCAACTTGTATACTTTGATGCTAAATTGCCTGGTCAGAACAAAATTTTTTTAAAAAAATCACACTTGTAGTTTGTAGCCTTGATTGCATGAAAATGACCGAATCCGACTAGCAAACCAACTGTGAGCTTTTGATCCATTGCATGTAACTTGCAATTTTAATTCTTTCTGAGTGGTTTTCTGTTTGCTTGAATGAGTTAGAATTTGCATGAGACCTACTCGAGACCACACGATGACACGAGTTCTAGAAGGATAGGGGCACCTAGATTCAGCTACTTAGCCAAATAGCCTACCAAACGATAAATCTATTAGGTTTAGACCCTTGAGCTTGGCCTGTTCTTTCGGTTCGATAATACATTATAGCCATTTTCCATTTCTTTCATTCCCGTTGATCCCTTGTGGTTGTAGTTCTAGATTGACCTACCGGAAGTCGGTTTGTGGTAACCTGCCTATAGCCATTAAACAGGTGGTCTTAGCTAATATGTCCAGACGTGTAAACCCCTCTAGCAACTAAAAGAAAATTGGCACAAAAGAAAAAAAATAGAAAAAGAAGCAAGTATCGAAAAGAAAAAAAAAGTAAAGAAAAGAAAAAAATCAGAAAAGTTTCAAAGTTTCTAGTTCAATAAAATGTTCTTCTCCCTACAAATGGAAGAACGATGTCAAAAGAAAAGTTGAAAAGAAAAAATCGTGTAAAGCAAAAGAATAAGTGCTAGGTTGCTTGAGGGTATCATAGGACGAGCGTTCACTATTCCACCCGTGTCTGGTTAGATGGTAGGAAGCCATAGATTAGATTCGAGGGAAGTTAGTCGAAAGCTACACCGCACCAAGCCATCATCATACACTCCCATCATCCATCGCATCATAAACCCAAGTAGTGTAGATTTCATTACGGTCCTAGCAGGGAAGTCCTTCTTGACTAGATACTCGTGTTGTCACAGTGGTGGAGATGTGGTCGAATTGCAAACCTATGACAGAATTCAGTAACAGAAAATGATCGAAAGCAGAAACACATCCTTAAACACAGAGAGTGAGAGTTCCCCATTTTACTAAATATTTCCTGTGTGAGGAGTCTGGTCGGTCAGGTCAAATTCGTGCATAATTGGTTGCTAATTACTTGTTGTGTGTAGTTTACTAGTGAGACCAGGTTGTTTGGCTGATCTGTATACATGTCAGGTTTCTTGTTCTAGGAATTAGCTGTCTAATAATTCATTGTGTTTGATTGAGCTCTAATTTAATCGATCTTATCATTTATGAACATGAGCGTTTCTATTCAGTTTGCTTGAGGACAAGCAAAAGCTTAAGTGTGGGGTATTTGATGACACTCGATTTGACGTGATTATCAGCCTCATTTAAGCGACATTTCTTTGCTTAAGACATGGTTTTTAGGGTAGAATAACGAATATTCAATCGATTGCCCTATCTCGTGCCATTTGTGTTACCTTGGCCCGTTTCGGGTCTATTTGATGGTTTTCTAGTGTTTTTATGTTAGCACAGGTTTTTGCCATGAATAAGTAACCAAGGACGTGTCTAAGGCGTTGGAATCTCGAAGGATTGCACCGGGATCGATCAAAGGAGTTAATCAAAGTTCAGAAAATTCCTGCCCAGTTTACAAAGGAATTTTCGCCGAAAATACCCTTGTATTTTCGGCGAAAATATGTTCACAATTCGGCTGCTGTTAACTTAAGGAAACTTTCGGCGAAAGGATGAAGTTTTCGAACCGAGAAGGAAGTTCAGGGAGAATCAGCCGGCGGACCCTTCATTTGCAAAGAAATTTTTGCCGAAAATTCCTCAATATTTTCGGTGAAAATAATAGAAGAAATCCGGCTGATTAGGGTTAAGTATAAATACTTAACTGGCGGCCCAGACAAAATATATACATCATAATATACTTTTCGAAATCAGAATTTGAAGAATTCTCTGAAGTTCTGGAGCGAAGAGTTAGAGTTCGAAGAGCCGGAAAGAGATCGTGACGCCATCCCTTCCACCTCGGAGACTCGGAGCTAGGAGTGTAGTTTACAGAAGATCGAAGTCTGTCAGAGTCGTCTAAATTAGGTTTTTCAGATCCTTTTCTGTTCTTCCTCTGGATGATGAACTCTTTCTTTGTTTTTGATTCTTTTGTGATAAACATGAGTAGCTAAACTCGTTAGAGCTTAGACTAGATGAACCCTAAGTGACCTAGGGCTTTAAAGCGGTCACAGATCGGCGGTGATTAGATTCGAAATTCAATCAGTTCTTTTTCATGTTTGATTCGTTCTTCATTGTTCATGTTTCTTGTCTGGATTGATCACCTAGATTAGATTCTTGTTAAGCTAAGGATAGAAGCGAACGCTCGCCTTACTTTAGAACATCGAATTGAACAATTAACCTTATAATTGGAGCGTGCCTTTCGAAGTAACCGGTTAGGGTTAATCCACTGCAAGAGTAACTCATAAATCGTTAGTAATTGCACCAGTTAATTAAGTCGTTGCGAGAGGCGACCGTACCCGGGCGGCTAGTTAATCTTGGTAGTTAGAACGGATAGAGCGAATGTTCGCCGGTCTTAAACCTAAGGGTAAGGAGTTATGGTGGTGTCTTAGTAATTGATTGAATGAGAATCGAAATCCGCTGATCTGTTGATTGCCAATGCTCTGGGGAACGAAGGGGGATTCAAAGTCTAAGTTCGTCTGTCATCTTTGTTTTCAAACCCTAATTTCTAATCTGCTTTAGTTTAATTTTTAATTTTCTCTGTATTTCTTAGAATTAGAAGTCGTGGAACTCACACCACGCACGAAGTGCTTGCATTCGAGTATTTTGCTAGTTTTTGGAGTAGTCAATCATAGAAGGCCCGTGGAATACGATCTGCTTAGCTTTTAGCTTTGTAGTATTTGATCAACCGCTTCTGCGACGTTCATCAGTAGCTAGAATGGATAGAGCGAACGTCCGCCGGTCTTAAACCTAAGGGTAAGGAGTTATGGTGGTGTCTTAGAATTGATTGAAAGAGAATCGAAATCCGCTGATCTGTTGATTGCCAATGCTCTGGGGAACGAAGGGGGATTCAAAGTCTAAGTTCGTCTCTCATCTCTGTTTTAATCAATCAATTTCCAATCTGTTCTTAGTTTCAATTTTTAATTTCTCTGCATTTATTAGATTAGAAGTCGTGGAACTCACACCACGCACGAAGTGCTTAAACCTGAGTAATTTGCTAGCCTATTTGAGTAGTCAATCATTAGAAGGCCCGTGGAATACGATCTACCCTAGCTTTTGTTAGCTTTGTTAGTTATTTGATTGAACCAACACAACGACGGGTTCATCAGTAGGCCCAGAGGGTTCACTCAATTTCAATAGGAAATGGATCCCCTTTCCCCTTTCAGGACCCCGTGGCTAGTGAGTGGAGTTGTTGGCTTGCTGAGGTGGAGGTTGATTTCGAGAAGTCCCTGCTTGAAGTGATGAGGTGAAGACTGGAGTACACTCAAAGTTGACTTGCTCTTTCTTTTCAGTTGACCTTGGACATTTTGGGGGGGTTTTATGTACTTTTGGGTTATGTTGGATTTTTATGGATTTATGTCGAGTTGGATTTGTACACGTTTTTACCCTTTTCTTGGATTTATGGAGGCCTCATACATTTACTTTCCCTTTTAATTTCGGTTTTACTTCGTCTTTCGTGTTTGTTTTTTACTCGGTAATACCCACATCCGGTTCAACCACGAGTTTCACCGGGTTGATTCGGGGTGGGTGTTACAACCTAACCAAGTTCTCGTCACAAGGCCTCTACTCAACCTTAGCGGTCCTACATGTAACCCAGGAGCACCCTTTCTCGGCCATCAAGGAGTTCATAGCCCATCGCTGTCTTGGAGTCCGACTGACCATTACCAGCAAAGCCCAATCGAGCTAGCTCATTGGAGTTAACAAATGGAGGCTTTCTCCACCGAAGGAGGATCCATGTTAGCGGCACAATAGGCTGCAAGGGGAGCACATGGAGACATGTCGGCAGAGGCATTAGTAAGGAAAGTAATACTCTCCTACAATAAGAGGAAAACTGAAGCGAAGGAGAAGGATGCTAATCTTGGGCTCAACATTGAATCCATGTCCATCTCGCTGGCGAATAGACTGAAATCAGAGACGGGTCCGAAGAAGAAGATAAGAGGAATAAAGGGTGCATCTAGAATCGGATTGGCCGAGCCAAGAGGGAAGGGAAGAGCATAAGCGGAAGTAGAAAGCTCGGCATCAGAGGACTTAGTGGCATTCCTGAAGCCACGACATCAGCCATGATCATCATGTTTGGAATTGTAGGGGAGCGGCTGATCCCTTGCAATTGACAATCTGCGAGACCTGAGTCGCAAATATCGCCCCAATATCCTTTTTCTCATGGAAACAAAAATCAGGGACTTACATGGAGAGAAAGAGGATGAAAATGGACTACGATAATGCCCACTACGAGGACCCCGACGGCTCTGCAAGAGGCCTCGCGCTTTGGTGGGTAAATGGAATAAAAGTATATGTATAGTGAGTAATTTTCATTTCTTGCATGTGTACGTTGACTATGAGGTCGGTTATCATGTCACCTTCGTCCACGCTCCGAACGACCCCTTGGAAAGGAGGTAGTGCTGGAACGAGATAGGGCAACTCAACGACCTCGAAGCACCTTGGCTCTTAATGGGTGACTTCAACTTTATCCTTAATACTAATGAAAAAGAGGGGGCGTCCCCATTTCCTTTTTGCCGATGGAACCCTTTAGAATTTTTGTTAACGACAACACTCTTATCGATATTGGGTTCCAAGATAATCCATACACTTGGACCAACTTTCAAAAAAACAAGGATCAAATCAAAAGCCGACTCGACCGAGCATTGGTAAATACCCCTTGGAGATCGAGTTTTGAAAGAGCTTACGTACAACATGAGAAGATTATTGGGTCGGACCATGTTCCAATTATTCTCAACACGACTCCTTATCATCCGTCTAACCAACCCCCATTTCGGTTTGATACAAGATGGCTTTCAAATGACGAAACAGATCAAATAATCAAAGCAGCTTGGGTAGGGAATTGTTCCATCCAACAGAAGATGGAAAGTTGTAAAAAGGAGTTGAAGGTTTGGGCGAGTTTGGACAGGAGGAATAGGATACGTATGGAAGAGGAAATTAAAAATAAAATTGGTCTTTTACAAGAGGGCCACCGGTTTGATCAATCGATAGAAGAAGAAAAACAACTCAAGATCGAATTGGAAGATATCTAGAGACATAATGCTCTTCTTTGGAAACAAACGGCTAAGCTAAAATGGAAAGTGGATGGCGACCGAAACTCAACCTTCTTTCATGCCACCACTTTCCACAGACGACAACGAAACCACATAGCAAAGCTCGAGACGTCTCCCAGAGTTTGGACTAATTTGGCCACGCAGACTTTGAATCTAGCATGTAATTTTTTCATTGGTCTCTTTACAGCCCGACTGGAAACTGATGTCGCCAATACCCTTGCCTCCCTTCCCCTATGTATCTCAACGGAAATGAATGATGAAATCACCAGAGTAATTTCCGATGATGAGATATATACGATGGTTTTCGAGTTGGGTGCCTCCCAATCTCCGGGACTGGACGGATTCTATGGACATTTCTACCGGAAGTATTGGAACCTTATTGGGGATGAGGTCGGGATCGAAATAAAAAAAATTCTTCACGGACTCTATTATTCCTGAAGGATGGAATGACACTCACATAGTGCTTATCCTGAAATCTCAAAATCTGACAAAAATTACGGAATTCAGACCAATTAGTTGCTGCAATTACAGATACAAGATCATCACCAAAATACTCTCAAATAGATTAAAATCGTGGCTTCTAGGCATCATAGCGGAAAACCAGGCAGCCTTCACAAACGATCGGAGCATTCAAGATAACATAATTATCGTTCATGAGGTGCTGCACAACTTTAAGATTAAAAAAAAGGCAGAAAGAAAGACATGTGTCTGAAACTTGATATGAGGAAGGCCTATGACTTAGTAGATTATGATAGCCTCACACTCATTCTGCAAGCTTATGGCTTCAGCCTAATCTTGTGTAGATGGATTAACAGCTGTATCAGGAAGGTTAGAGTCGATGTTCTCTTCAATGGAAGGTCGATGGGATTCTTCTCGCTTTCAAGAGGAATCAGACAGGGAGAACCTTTTTTTCTTTTCTTTTCATCCTTATGACAAATGCTTTATTCACCCTCATTGAAAAGAGCATCTCAACAAATATTACCAAAGGATTAGACTTTCCCATAGGGTACCCTTACTCTCTCATTGTCTATTCGCAGATGACACCATTATTTTTGGAAAAGCTTCGGCAGAGGAGGCCTCCAAGATCTTTCAAGTGATTAAACAGTATGTGGATCTAATTAATAATGTACAACCAAGAATCAATAATGCGAAGTCAGCCATTTTTTCAGCACAAACGTCAATATGAACGAGAAATGAGCGATCACCAACACCATTAACTTCCCTCCATCCCCATCCAATTCTACCTATCTGGGGGTTCCGACGGAGTGGAGCCGATCAAGGAAAAAGAGACTTTTGCCTTCCTTCTGGATCGAATGGCGGATAAAGCGCAATCTGGAAGAGCCAACTTTTTTCACATCCCAGAAAGGAGATCCTTCTTAAATCAGTCATCCAGACTATTCCTCCTAGCTATTTGATGAGCATGTTCGACCTTTCAAAAGGTCTTCAGAAAAAAATGAACTCTATCCTTCGACAGTTCTTTTGGTCAGGATCAATGAAAAAAAGAACTATTTATTGGACAAATGCGCACATCCTTTGCGCCGCAAATTTAAAGGAGGTTTGGGTTTCAGAGACTTCCACCACTTTAATCAAGCTCTACTGGCTAAACAGGCGTGGAGACTCCTTTCCAGGCCTACCTCTCTATGGGCACACCTTCTCAAAAGCCTATACTTTAAAAAGACAGATTTCATGGGTGCAAAGAAACACTCTCAACCCTCTTGGATCTGGGAGAGCATCCTCGGAGCAAGACAATTAATTGAACAAGGAACGTTTAAAGTGGTTGGAGATGGGGAATCCATCTTTATTAACAAGGATCTGTGGATCCCTGCCATTCACAGAATGAAATTACGAGTGGATACAAGACCTTTCGAGGTGGCGGTGAACTGGATTAATCAAGATACCAGGAAATGGGTGAGGAGCAAGCTGGCAGATTATTGCCAAGCCTACCACACTGAATTAATCTGTCAAATTCTGATCGGACCAATCAGTTTTCCGGATGTGTGGAAATGAAAATTCGATAGAACTGGCTCTTTCACAGTTAAATCGGCCTACCATTTGTCGATAGAAGGCCATCCAATGAACCAAGGTTTGGACCCGATTACAAACACAGATTTTTGGAAACAATTATGGAAGTTGTCGTTTCCACCCAAGATTCTGTTCTTCATTTGGAGATGTTGCAACAATGCCCTAGCAACTAACTCCAGCCTCCACTACCGACATTGTGGCCCAACGCCTACCTATACCATTTGTGGAGCACAAGAAGAATCTATCACCCACTTCCTTTTTCTTTGTCACCACGCGACTAGGGTCTGGAACAGTTTCTTACCAGGAGTCCAAATTTTTTACGGTTCCGGCTCCCTCCTCACTTGGTTCGATTCTCAACTTAATTCTTCCCGAACAGAAGTCGTAAAAATTACTGCAGCCTGTTGGAACATCTGGAAGACCAAAAATAACTTCTGCTTTCGAGGAACCAAACAAAACAAAGACACTACTATCCTCCTTTGTCTGACCGGCGTGGACGATTGGAACCCAATTACATCCTCAACTTCCTCGGCCGCGACCCTCGCCCACCATCCCCGTCCTTCTA
Source organism: Linum lewisii (assembly GCA_034768395.1). NCBI lineage: Eukaryota > Viridiplantae > Streptophyta > Magnoliopsida > Malpighiales > Linaceae > Linum > Linum lewisii. The sequence continues at coordinate 65,892,339 of CM068296.1, read as the reverse complement.
CCTCTCCACCGCTGACGCCATAGTCTTTGATTGTGCACTGTGATGGGTCGTTTCTACACGACTCCCAGAAGGCGGCTTACGAAATTGTTTTATCCAATTCCGACGAACAAGTAATAGATGAGAAAGCAGGGACTTTCTACTGCTTGTCCCCCATAGTCTCTAAGGCCAAGGCCTTGCTAGAGGAAACTTTGATGGCAATTTCGTACAATAGTTTGAGCTTTATTTTCTCGGATTGCCAAGAGTTGATCCTCGAAATTAATGATCACAAACATAGATGGCCTTGGGAATGCTATGGTTACCTAGGTCGTATCAGAGAACTTACTAAGGATAATAATCTCCTCTCCTTCTGGTTCACTCCCCGTACCAAAAATGTTAAGGCGAACTGGGTAGCTAGATCCGCCAGACTTGGTACTTTAAGAGGGGACTGGATTTCTTCCTTGTAACAGTTTGACAACGAACTTAGTTAATGAGACACAGTTTTATTTAAAAAAACAAAAAAAATATCTTACGTCGTATGATTATTTATTAAGTAAAACATAATTTAACCTCAACATGTTAACTAAAATTAATTAATTAATTTGTTTTGTTAATTTCCTCTGTCAAACCACTTTTCCCATCGTCGTCGCCACCCATCGTCACTCACTCCACCGTCCCACCTCCTTCATTCTTCTTTCTGTTCTTCTTTTTCTCAGCAACCTTTTTCTTATAGATGTAACAAACCGCCTCCTAGCCATGTCGGAAGACGATTTTCCTTACAACGTTTGTGTCCTTCTCTCCGACGACCTGGAAATCGTCGGTCGGTTTGACTTCGACGGTTAGCTCTAGAGCACGATGATCGCCCACTAAAATTGATCCGGTCACCGGCGAAATGTTTGCCCTAAGTTACGATGTAGTTCAGAAGCTGTACCTCAAGTACGTCGATTATCGGCATCTACGGCGGAGAAAGGCAATCCAACAATCGAGAAATCGCCGGATGTTAAAATAACGTTGGATCAACCGACGATGATGCACGATTTCGTAATAACTGAAAAGCTCATAGTGATTCTGGATTAGCAGGTGGTTTTTAAGCTGCAGGAGGTGATTCGAGACGGATCTACCATAATCTACGACAAGAACAAATCTCGCAATTTGGCATTCTAGACAAGAATGTCGTGTACGGATTGGAAATTAAATGGATTGAAGTTCCAGATTGCTTCTGATTCCATCTATGGAATGCATGGAAAGAGCCGAAGACAAAGGAAATGGTGGTGATCGGGTCATATATGACTCTGTCGGACTCTATTTTCATGAGAACAAGGAGGAATTGAGGAGCGTTCTGTCGGAGATAAGGCTAAATTTGAGGACTGGGAAATCGAGTAGGCGTCCAATCATATTGGAGGAGCAAGTGAATTTGGAGGCAGGGATGGTGCTACTAGTCACTCGATGATGCCCTAAAAAAAGACTCCTGAGAAGAAGAAGAGTGAGGAGGTGGGTCGGCGGAGTAAATGACGGTGGGTGACAGCGGCGACGACGAGAAAGATGGGTCGATGGAGGAAATTAACAAAATTAATTAATTAATTAATTAATTAATTTAAATAAGATTATATTATGTTTTACTTAATAGATGATCATATGACGTAATGTAGTTTCAATTGAGGACTAAAAAACTATAATCTTTCACTTTAATTTTCCTGACCAATCAAACGCTAACACGTGTCGGCGTAACCAGATATGCGCGTCACCAGAGCTTTCACTTCTTATCTGTTTGTTGTTCGATGGAGTTCAGTTTGTGTATTTTAGGTATGCAGAGTTTTTTATTGCCTCCAAAATGTGTATTCGCAAAATTTATATTTTTTTCAAAAATTTTGACTTCCCCAAACAAATTTGAGGGTCCCATTATTTTCTTTATCCAATATGCATACCAAACAAGATAATTTAACATCATCTAACTTTTAACAAACACTTTTCCACAATTCTTAAATCCTCATACTTCCTTTAATTCTTACTGTTGTGAGAACCGGACTGACCAGACCAGTACGACCGGTAAAATCAGGAACCAGCACTCAAGCCGGTCTGATTCGAGGAGAAAACATCAACGATCTAGACACCTTATTTTTTTGGGTCGACCCGGTAAACCCGTTAGAACTGGTCGACCCAGACTAAACGGTTTTCCCTGAGTCAATCAATAAACTGTCATTTTATTTATGATTAGTTAAATAAATAAAATAAAGTAATTGGGAGCAGAACAAATTAAAGAACTTAATCTAATCGTTGCAGCGCCGTCATCATCATGCCCTCTTCCATAATTAACCAAACTATCTTCTTCTATATTAGTCCCACGATCAAGTCATTCCATATCACTACTATAATCAGCAACCTCAGACTTCGGGCTTCTCCAGCTTAAATTAATCCCAACCCCGACGCCCTCGCACTTGGCTTCTCCACCTATTAGCGTTGATAATTATTTCGGTGGAGATTAATTGGTTGTGTTCGAAATGAAGGAAGAATGATATTTGGTGCAAATAGATTATATTCGTGTTTACTTTAGAAAGAAGGGGATAAGAAGACGTAAGGAGTGAAGAAGTAGAATAGAGAGAGGAAGAGATAAGGAGTGAAAAATGAGATTTGGCGACTAGGGTTTGGTTAAAGTAAAAGATTTTATATATACACGTAATATATAATTAATTTAGAAGTAATTTTTTTTGGAGTGACCGGTTTTTACACTGATTTTTATGGTTTGATCCTGGTTGAACCTTTAACTCCTGAACCTCTTGCTAGACAGGTTCAATGACCGATTCGGTCCTGAAAACACTGCTAATTCTCAATCCCCTATACCAAATGAAGAATTTATTTCGAAGATAATTTAAAGAAGAACATTTTGGATATTAGAAAATTTCATTTAACCTCACCACATAAATAACCTAACTTATCTCACCACCGTGTTCTTCAATTAGTAACCCATTTCCACATACTTGAACTCCCTTCATCAGTGTTGTTAATTGCTCCCAACGATGAAATTAGGGGAGCTTGAGCTCCCCTCCCCTGGTATTGAGAGCAAAATTGTACATAAAATTTGTTATTTTTAGAGTTTGACATTGGGGTATTTGACGTTTGGCTCTCCCATTACATTATTTCGGTGAAATGTTGTCTTGAATTTTACTTAATAATTACTCATAATCAACTTATAGTATGTAAAAATTATAATATTTGATCATAAATTATCCAAATTTGAAGAAAAATTTGTCGATGGCACATATTATATAATTCTTTTATCACTAATATAACAACTCATAATAATAATAAAATCTTCTTTATTTTTACTTAGTATTAGATTCATTAAAATTTTACTATTATCTAAATGTGAAGATTTTTTTATTGATGGTCGCACCTCTCTTTGATTTAGAATTCGTCCCCCGTATACCAATCTTGGTTACGTCATTGGCTACCCATATACTACTTTGTGGTGGTTCATGGAGCATCGACGGGCCAACACCGACAAACTCCGACTTCAGCGAAGGAGATGTAATTTGGGCGAGTGGATCCACAGTCATTCCAAATAACAGATCTCATCCACCGATACGTTCATTCGACTATCGCATATTGAATTGAACTCCGGAATTTGATGTGTTCATCGATTTCATTGTTTGTCTATGTTCTGGTAGTGATGATGATGATGAAGTAGTACATAGTAGTAGTGGTGGCTCACTGCTGAGATTTTCGTGGTCATCATTGTCATCCTGGATGTCCAATGTCTTTGATTTGCAGAACATGTCGATGATTTAACTAGTTACAAGTGTAACTAATTATTAAATGTATAACTAGTCATGATGGGTCTTTGGGCCCAAGGCTTGTAGCCCCGAGGCAGTTTATGCCGCCCTCGCTACCCTCCCTCCCTATTGCCCACTTGCCTTGACAGGACTGATGGAGACAACCTGCAAAGTGCCACTTAGAGTAGGACACGTGGAGAGTAGTCCATTCCACCATGGCCAAATAAATACCAGATCATCCATTCAGATGAGGGGGGGCACGAAGACACTAGGACCCTCTGCCGTGCTATTGTACACCCTGAGGGTTGTACGCCCTGATGTTGCACGTCGTGATGTAGTAAACCCTGATGTTGTACACCCTGATGTTTTATGCCCTGATGCTATACGCCCTGATGTTGTATGCCCTCACGTCCATCCACACCAAAGGGTTGACCTTTGATACATCTATGTGATCCGCTCATTCCATGCTTTCACCCTACATACTCTAAAACATGCAATGACTCTGCCCCTTTGTAACCCGACTTGCAAGGAACCACCCATATGGAGCCTAAGGCGTACGAAGGAAATTACTCCTCCTCAACCTCCAATTGAACCTTCTCTTGGTCCACTAGTCCAACTAGACGGATCAATTGGCGCGCCAGATAGGGGGTGCTAAGCATCTTTCTTTCTTCAAAGAAGCAAAAAGCAAGACTTGGAGGATACCCCAATGAGTGAAAAGCACTTCAGAGACCCTTTGTGACATCCTAGGAAAATCCCACATCGACAAAGAATGGAAGAGATCCATGGGATATGTGGAATAGTTCAACCGAATTGACATGAAGCATTTTCAGGTGTAGTGGTGGGAGTTTGATCTTGAGAGTAGGAGGTCATGGGTTCGAATCCCACCAACACCTAAAAATAAATTCGTGAGGGCTGGGCCAAAAACGGACATCTTGTCTGAAAAGGTTGGGATGTTACAACTGACATTACAGCCTCTTCGCGTCCCTCTTAAACGATGGTGGGGCAAACCTCAATGAGGACGTTGAGTCCTTGAGGGGTGGGGTGTATGTGCATCCTAGGAAAATCCCACATCGACATAGCACATGAGAGATCCATGGCTATGTGGAATAGTTCGACCTTAACTAACATGATGCGTTTTGGGGTGTAGTGGTAGGAGTTTTATCTTGAGAGGAGGAGGTCATGGGTTCAAATCCCAACAACACCAAAAAACAAATTTGTGAGATCTGGGCCCAAAACGGACAATATCTTGTAAGAAAAGGTTGCAGTGTTACACCTTGCAAACCCTTGAACGCTCATACGACTTCAACGCCCTGATATACCTATGAGATAAGGTCTGAATGCCCTAAGAGAGTTAGCATTCCCCAAGGAGGAATCCAACTCGCATATGCCCATATGGATTCGGCGCCCTGATGTCTCTATGAGATACGGCCTGATAGAGTTCGGATTCCCCAAGGAGGAATCTAACTCTCTTCCAGCCATAGGGCTTCAGCACCCTGATATCCCTATTAGAATGGCCTGAACGCCCTAAGAGCGTTTGAATTCCCGAAGGATGAATCCAACTTGCATCCGCCCATAAGGCTTCGGTGCCCTGATGTCTTTATGAGATTCGGCCTGACGCCCTGAGAGAGTTAGAATTCGCCAAGGAGGAATCCAACTCGCATCCACCCATAGGGCTTCGACGCCCTGATGTCTAGTTCAGATTCCGAAAGGAAGAATCCAACTCTCGTCCTCCCATAGGGATTCAGCGCTCTGATATCCCTATGAGATACAACCTGGACGACCTGAGTGATGTGAACCGTTTGCAGCGACCCTAATACCGCAAGTTGAGTGCTTAGGAACAACAAGTCGACCTTAGATCCAGTGGAGAGTACTTGAACCCACTGATTGTATATAACAGGGAACCCTAAGTGTCTAGAGTCGAATGGTACCACGAAGACAAGGGTGATGACCTTTAACGATGATAAATCTAGGCCTAAGAGCTAAGCAACTACATGCTAAAGCTAGAAGGAACAAAGACCGAAAGTTCTGAAATAATAATCTTTAATAAAGGGGTTGATGATAGGCTTTTGGCCTGTTTTCTCAAATAACTAAACTACAAAGTAGACTAGATCGAATCTCTCGAGGTTTCCTCTAATTTACTACTCAAAGAAGCTGACAATTTACTCAAGTTTAACAAGTTGTGCGTGGTGTGTGTTCCACGACTTCTAATCTAATAAAGCTGGAAAGTAAAAGACAAAGATATTAAGAAGGTTGACTAATGAGAAGATAGACGAGCTAGACTTCGAATCCCCCTAAGATCACCAGAGCATTGGCAATTCCAAGACCAACGATTTTCAATTCTAATTTATTCAGTTCTCAGACACCACCATAACTCCTGACCTTTAGGTTTAAGACTGGCAAACGTTCGCTCTATCCGATCTAACTCCCAAGATTAATTACCGCCCGAGCTCTCGCTTCTTGCGATGGAAAACTAACTAGCGTGATTACTAGTGATTTATGAGTTACTCTCGAAGCGGATTAACCCTAACTGGTTCCTACGAAAGGCACACTCCAATGAATAGGTTAATAGATTGAATTGATGTTTTAAAGTAAGGCGAACGTTTGCTCTATCCTTATCTTAACAAGAGACTAATCTAGGTGATCAAGAAAGACAAGTTTAATGTTTTAAAGCAAGGAACCTGTCTGGCGACTAACCCTAACTTAACACAAAACTAATCTAGACGATCAATCAAAAAAAGAAGCACAGGAACAACGAATCTAATATAGGCGTCAACTAGACAAGAAACGCAGTAAATAATGAAGAACAAAAGAACCACGCGAGAGAAACTGTCTAAACTTGAATCTAATTGCCGCCAATCCGTGACCGCTTTAAAGCCCCCGATCACTTAGGGTTCATCTAATCTAAGCTCTATGAGTTCAGCTACTCATATTCGATACAAGAGAATCAAAGGCAACATAGGAGATCATCATGCAAAGGAATAAGATATAGAAACTGAAAAACCTAATTATAACGACTGATGTCTGGCGATTCCCGTGAAGCTTCAATCTCTGGCGATCTTCAACTCCTAGCTCCGAGCGCTCTGAGGTGGAAAGACAGTGTCAGGATCTCTCCGGGAACTCCGAGGACGCTCTCTAAACTCTATCGATCAACCCTAGAGTCGTGGTGACACTAAAAGTCTGATTGTGTGTCAATGAATAATTGTCTGAATGATAGCCCACCTTCAATGTTCTACCGCTGCTTGCTTTAAATAGGAAGGGTTTAGGGTTGCCGTCTCTGTCTTGGAAAAGGTTAAAGCTTTCGGCGAAGACTTGGAACTTTTCGCCGTAGACTATAGTATAAAGCAGCTGTGGGTTTCTGAAGGTATTTTCACCGAGAACTTTGTAATATTCTCGGCGAAAACATTGTGCTGGGTAGTGGAAACTTGGTTCTTCACTCGATTTGACTTCTGGTTTCGATTCTGTTTCACTCCTTGAGGTGTTGAACACATCCGAGTCCACGTCTTTGACGGCAAAAACCTGTGAACTCATAGAGACACTAGAAAACACATCAAATAGACCCAAAAAGGGCCAAAGTAACCAAAATTGGTAGGAAAAAGAGCATTTGAGTGAATATACGCTATTATACCCCTAAAACCGTGTTTCAAGTAAGGAATCATCACTTAAATGAGTCTAATAATCACGTCAAATCGAGTGTCATCAAATACCCCACACTTAAGCTTTTGCTTGTCCTCAAGCAAACTAGATTTAGAACACACTCAGGTTCACAAATGACACGAAGATTAAACTGAGATTCAATTCCTAGCTAACGATTTGGTTTAGACTGTTCCACGTAGAAACTTAACCTACACATGCAAGAACATCAACCAAACAAATTTCGATCTCACTGTTTTCTGCACACTTCAAGTAGTAGTTTAAACAAAGCTCGTTCCTTGGCAAAAATAAGTAATTAAAATTACTTGACTATGATAGCACCAATTTTAATAAAAAAGTCTTGAGCTCTAACCATGATGGGGATTAGGTTGAGTTAGTGGACGCGATGTGGCTATCGACTCAACTTCATCCGCTTCTAGACCTGTACGTTACATGTTCTAGCTATTACCGATTTAAACATTGATTTCTTTCAAGATTCAAACTTACTCCTTTGATTTACTGCATACTAGTGCTCGATACCGAACACTTCACTTAGGTGTCGGAACTGCCTAGCTCACAGTATTTGTGCCTATGCTAGTGCTCAACCCGAACACTTCACTTAGGTGTCGGGCTTGCCTAGCTTTATTTCCAGCACTTAAAGAACTTAAAACTAATTTGAACAATTTGATTTACTTGATTTCACCATTTAGCCACTTGATCCTAGCTAGTTGTAACTTTTTACATAAGATTTCGAATTGGATTTCCGTCTAATCTCAAGCCACAATCACATGTGATCAAATATGGGGTGAAAACATGGGAGAAGCTAGCATTTGTCATCTTAGAACGGTGTTATCGAGCTTTGTGTTTAACAAGTAAAACAATTTAATTGATTTAGGTTTCAACTGCAAGAGTGATTTATGATCTATTCTGACCTAGACTCATTTGATTTCAGTGCCAACACGTTGGTTACAGGTTCTAAGTGGAACAATCTAGACGTCATTGTGAAAAATTGAAGTCAATTTAACATCAAAAGTCAAGAACTGAGCAATTCTATGCTAGAGAAATTTAAAAAATGAACCATAGAATCACAGAAAATCAAGCAAGATCATGCATAATCCTAGAATCCTACCCCACAGTTAAACGATTCTGTGTCCTCACATGACTAAACTAGAATAGAGAGATACGAAGAACCCGTAAGGTGATGGTCGGTGTAGTGGATGAGGGAGAGCCCGGAGCAGAGCGAAGCAGCTTTCAAAAATCCTACAAAACCAAAACAATGAAATGATAAAAAGGAAACTGGGACAAGTGTCCCGAATCCACACAGAATAAAAGTCGAAACGAAGAGGGCTTGGGGAAAATTTTAAATTTTAAATTTTTTTAAATGGCACAAATTCATGGCACGGCACTCTTAGAGCAATCTAGAACGTCTAAGTTCAATCAGTTCAGAAAAATTCACACCGAAACAGCAGGTACGCAAAACGAGGTAGACCGAGAAGTCAACCAAAATGATACTCATATAAAATCAACAATCAACATGTAAAAAGATTCGAAATTAAAAACCAAACAACTAACCTTGAAGACATAACTCAAGAAAATGGATGGAAAGCCACGAAGTTGGCCAAAAACGCGAAAAGCTTGTTTCGGGGATAACCGGAGCTGCAGAGCTCCGATTTGGGCGATCAAGTATGCGTTGGAATCGGACCGTCAAAAGGAAAAAGAAATTTGAAGAATAGACACAAGTTTTTGGTGAAAACTATGAAGGTTTTCGCCGAAAAATTCTTTGAGAACAACAAAAAATAAACAGACGCTGACAATTGAAAAATAACAAAGTTTTCGGCGAGAACTTTTAGGTTCTCGCCGAATACTTGTTTGAAAACCCACTGGAAAAACTAAAGCAAAGAAACGACTAAGTTCTCGCCGAATACCTTGAAACTTTCGGCGAGAACATTGCCACCTGACACAACAAATTATTTTCCAAAAACACCCACGAATTCAACTTCAAAAATTCAAAACAAAATCAACAAAATTCCAAATAAATTGGAATTGAACCGAGAACATAAGAAAAATATGAAACCACGAAATGACACTTTTGACTCCCCCGAACCCGACTCGAACGACGAAAAACTGACTCAATAAATTTAAAACGGACTCCAGCCGTGGGTTGCCTCCCACGAAGCGCTCTGGCTTAACGTCCTTGAACCGGATGATACCTGGTTATGGACCCCAAATTAAGAGCTTCTTGAAGTCAATCATCCTCTTCAAGGCCAGCGGTTGAGAGCCAAATAGCACTCCAGAAGGATGTAGATGCAACCGGTGGTGCTCAAGTAGATCGTGGTTTTGCTTGCCCGACCTTTTCTTCTCGAATTCTCCTACTGGAGGAGGAAAGAGGTAGTACGGTGTGGTGTGGTCAATGATCTCCATCTTGTCCACTTGATGATCATCCAGAGTTCTTCCGGGATTGAGTATGTATTCTTCCAAATCCATGACCTTGTCGCTTTCTGCGTGCTCATCTCTGGCTTGATCTGTAGGTTGGCTCGACGGAACGGTAGGTGAGGGTATCTCCTCAATCTCTATGTGCTCCTCTTTGGCTTCAACTTCAGGATGGATTGGCTCTATGTCTTCATCAACCAGCTCTGCTAGTGATTCTTCATCGGATATATCTAGCTCATAACAGTCATGGACGAGATTATCATCTTCTTCGTCGAACAACTCTTGAGCATGTTCTTCCATTGGATGGTTTGGTTGCTCGAGCTCGACATCCACCGTATTAGCAGCTTGTAGCATTGAGGTGATCCTATCCAGGAGGAAACTAGTATTCGCCATCTGTTGCTGTATTTGATGGTGGTGCGTAGCTTCTGGCTCTTGCCATGATGGCAAGGGTGAAGGTTCCTCATACCTACTTGTCGTACATGGTTGTTCTGGTAAATACCATCCTTGGTTGACTTCGGCATATGGTGTTTCATCGATGCAACACTCTTGGTACTGGTCATCCCACCTGTAACCCTGCATCATCAAAACTCAGAAGCATTACCCAGGTAAATCATGGAAATATGGAGGAAAAATAAATGGTAAGGTGGAAACTAGAAGAATAAAGTGCCAACTCTTCTTTCAAACAATTAGAAGAGTCCCCGGCAACGGCGCCAATTTGATGACACGTTTTTGGCGTGTTTTCTCAAATAACTAATCTACAAAGTAGACTAGATCGAATCTCTCCAGATTTCCTCTAATTGACTACTCAAAGAAGCTGGCAATTTACTCAAGTTTAACAAGTTGTGCATGGCGTGAGTTCCACGACTTCTAATCTAATAAAGCAGGAAAGTAAAAGACAAAAATATTAAGAAGGTTGACTAACGAGAAGATAGACGAGCTAGACTTCGAATCCCCCTAAGACCACCAGAGCATTGGCAATCACAAGACAAGCGGTTTTCGGTTATAATTCATTCAGTTCTCATACACCACCATAACTCCTGACCTTTAGGTTTAAGACTGGCAAACGTTTGCTCTATCCGATCTAACTCCCAAGATTAATTACCGCCCGAGCTCTCGCTTCTTGCGACGGAAAACTAACTAGCGCGATTACTAGTGATTTATGAGTTACTCTCGAAGAGGATTAACCCTAACTGGTTCCTACGAAAGGCACACTCCAATGAATAGGTTAATTGATTGAATTGATGTTCTAAAGTAAGGCGAACGTTTGCTCTATCCTTATCTTAACAAGAGACTAATCTAGGTGATCAAGAAAGACAAGTTTAATGTTTTAAAGCAAGGAAGCTGTCTGGCGACTAACCCTAACTTAACACAAACCTAATCTAGACGACCAATAAAAAAAGAAACACAGGAACAACGAATCTAATCTAGGCGTCAACTAGACAAGAAATGCAGTAAATAATGAAGAACAAAAGAACCACGCAAGAGAAACTATCTGACCTTGAATCTAATTGCCGCCAATCCATGATCGCTTTAAATCCCCAGGTCACTTAGGGTTCATCTAATCTAAGCTTTATAAGTTCAACTACTCATATTCGTTACAAGAGAATCAAAGGCAACATAGGAGATCATCATGAAAGGAATAAGAGATAGAAACTGAAAAACCTAATTATAACGACTGATGTCTAGCGAATCCTGTGAAGCTTCAATCTCTCCCGATCTTTAATTCCTAGCTCCGAACGCTCTGAGTTGGAAAGACAGTGTCAGGATCTCTCCGGGAACTCCGAGGATGCTCTCTAAACTCTATCTATAAACCCTAGAGTCGTGGCGACTCTAAAAGTATGATTGTGTGTCAATGAATAATTGTCTGAATGATAGCCCCCTTCAATGTTCTGCCGCTGCTTGCTTTAAATAGGAAGGGTTTAGGGTTGCCGTCTCTGTCTTGGAAAAGGTTAAAGCTTTCGGCGAAGACTTGGAACTTTTCGCCGTAGACTATAGTATAAAGCAGCTGTGGGTTTCTGAAGGTATTTTCACCGAGAACTTTGTAATATTCTCGGCGAAAACATTGTGCTGGGTAGTGGAAACTTGGTTCTTCACTCGATTTGACTTCTGGTTTCGATTCTGTTTCACTCCTTGAGGTGTTGAACACATCCGAGTCCACGTCTTTGACGGCAAAAACCTGTGAACCCATAGAGACACTAGAAAACACATCAAATAGACCCAAAAAGGGCCAAAGTAACCAAATTGGTAGGAAAAAGAGCATTTGAGTGAATATACGCTATTCTACCCCTAAAACTGTGTTTCAAGTAAGGAATGGTCACTTAAATGAGTCTAATAATCACGTCAAAATCGAGTGTCATCAAATACCCCACACTTAAGCTTTTGCTTGTCCTTAAGCAAACTAGATTTAGAACACACTCAGGTTCACAAATGACACGAAGATTAAACTGAGATTCAATTCCTAGCTAACGATTTGGTTTAGACTGTTCCACGTAGAAACTTAACCTACACATGCAAGAACATCTACCAAACAAATTTCGATCTCACTGTTTTCTGCACACTTCAAGTAGTAGTTTAAACAAAGCTCGTTCCTTGGCAAAAATAAGTAATTAAAATTACCCGACTACGATAGCACCAATTTTAATAAAAAAGTCTTGAGCTCTAACCATGATGGGGATTAGGTTGAGTTAGTGGACGTGACGTGGCTATCGACTCAACTTCATCTGCTTCTAGACCTGTACGTTACATGTTCTAGCTATTACCGATTTAAACATTGATTTCTTTCAAGATTCAAACTTACTCCTTTGATTTACTGCATACTAGTGCTCGATACCGAACACTTCACTTAGGTGTCGGAACTGCCTAGCTCATAGTATTTGTGCCTATGCTAGTGCTCAACCCGAACACTTCACTTAGGTGTCGGGCTTGCCTAGCTTTATTTTCAGCACTTAAAGAACTTAAAACTAATTTTAACAATTCAATTTACTTGATTTAACCATTTAGCCACTTGATCCTAGCTAGTTGTAACTTTTTACATAAGATTTCGAATTGGATTTCCGTCTAATCTCAAGCCACAATCACATGTGATCAAATATGGGGTGAAAAAAATGGGAGATGCTAGCATTTATCATCTTAGAATGGTGTTATCGAGCTTTGTGATTAACAAGCAAAACAATTTAATTGATTCAGTTTTCAACTGCAAAAGTGATTTATGATTTGTTATGACCTAGACTCAATTGATTTCAGTGCCAACACGTTGGTTACATGTTCTAAGTGGAACAATCTAGACGTCATTGTGAAAAATTGAAGTCAATGAATAATTGTCTGAACGATAGCCCCATTCAATGTTCTGTCGCTGCTTGCTTTAAATAGGAAGGGTTTATGGTTGCCGTCTCTGCCTTGGAAAAGGATACAGTTTTCAGCGAAGACTTGGAACTTTTCGTCGAAGACTATAGTATAAAGCAGCTGCGAGTTTCTGAAGGTATTTTCGCCGAGAACTTTGTAATATTCTCGACGAAAACAATGTGCTGGGCAGTGGAAACTTGGTTCTTCACTCGGTTTGACTTCTGGTTTCGATTCTGGTTCACTCCTTGAGGTGTTGAACATGTCCGAGGCCACGTCTTTGATGGCAAAAACCTGTGAACTCATAGAGACACTAGAAAACACATCAAATAGACCCAAAAAGGGCCAAAGTAACCAAATTGGTAGGAAAAAGAGCAGTTGAGTGAATATACGCTATTCTACCCCTAAACTGTGTTTCAAGTAAGGAATTGTCGCTTAAATGAGGCTGATAATCACGTCAAATCGAGTGTCATCAGGGGGTTCTGAAACAATGGGTACAATGGATAATATATATAAGATTAGGTTCAGCGCCTACGGCTTCTCCATGTCCTTCTATGAAACTACTACTAATACAATTAAAAGTTCGTAGCTAAACTAAAGGGGAATAAACAAACTAAGAGTTCTCAACTAAAGAGGAATCAAAATCCTTGTAGAAATCTTGCTGTCACTTCAAAACGTCATAACTCCCTCTTCCGGATGAATCTAGAAGCGAATAAGGTATCCCTGGAAAGAAAGTCTCGTTATCTTTCTAATGCTCTTAGCCTTGCACCGTTTGGGATTCTGTAGTCTTACTTATGTCCGTTTTAGTAAAATGGGGCAAATTGACTTTTCCTTCATCAACAAAGAGAGCTAGTTTCTTTGGGCCCAAGTAACTTAAGGAGACTTAGATCCACCTTTTAATACACCACTTGATGTATGTTGATATCGCACCTAGGATCACGTCACTAAGAGAGTTAGAATTTCCCGAGAAATCCAACTCGCATCCGCCTATAGGGCTTCGATGCCTTAATGTCTCTATGAGATACGGCCGGAACACCTTGATAGAGTTCAGATTCCCTAAGGAGGAATCCAATTCTCGTCCACCCATAGGACTTTGGTGCCCTGATATCCCTATGAGATACGACCTGAACGCCCTGAGAGAGTTAGAATTCCCCATGGAGGAATCCAACTGGCATCCGCCCACAGGGCTTCAGCGCCTTGTTATCTCTATGAAAATATTCGAGTTACTTCTTAGCACGACCCAGAAGCCTTGTTGTCCACCTATGGATCATACTAAGGGGCAATTGATGGGCCTTTGGGCCCAAGGCCCGTAGCCCCAAAGGAGGTTTATGCCACCCTCGCTACCCGTCCGCCTTGTTGCCCACTTGCCCTGCCAGGACAGATGGAAATAGCCTGCAAAGTGCCACTCAGAGTAGGACACATGGAGAGTAGCCCATTCCACAATGGCCTTATAAGTACCAGATCATCCATTCAAATGAGGGGGGGGCACAAAGACACTGAGACCCTCTGCCTTGATTCTGTACACCCTGAGGGTTGTATGCACTGATGTCGTACGCCCTGATGTTGTACGCCCAGATGTTGTACACCCCGATATAGATTGCCATGATGTTATACGCCCAGATGTAGTACGCCCTGATGTTGTACACGCTCATGTCCACCCTCGCCAAAGGGTTGACCTCGATACTTTTCTATCATCCGCTCATTCCACGCTTTCACCCTACATACTCTAAAACATGCACTGACTCTCCCCTTTGTTACCCGACATGCAAGGAACCACCATATGGAGCCTAAGGCGTACGAAGGGAATTACTTCTCCTCAACCTTCAATTGAACCTTCTATTGGTCCACTAGTCCAACTGGACAGATCAATTGGCGTGCCAGATAGGGGGTGCTAAGCATCTTTCTTTCTTCAAAGAAGCAAAAAGAAAGACTTGGAGGATACCCCAATGAGCGAAAAGCACTTCAGGGGCCCTTTGTGACATCCTAGGAAAATCCCACATCGACAAATCACAGAAGAGATCCATGGGCTATGTGTAATAGTTTTGTAACAACCCGCCCAACCGGATGGCTTGGAACTCAAGTTCGGGTGATTGGAGGGCTGAAATCAGTGCCTCTGAGGTCCCATTGGGGTCTGAGACATTCGTGTGTAAGTCGGGTTGAAGTTACAAGGGAGTGTGCTATGCCGTGAAGAACACACGTTGTGTGTCTTCAAGGTACATGCCGTGTATATGAGATACACGACCGTGCGCTAATTCCAACATAATTCGTCGAAAGTGCCAGAAGATAACACACGGTCGTGTGTCTTGGAAACACTCCATGTAGTTCATAACACACGCCGTGTGTTATGAAACATGTTGTGTGTTTTGACCTGGGTATAAAAGACGGGTTTTGACGGGAAACTTCTAACTCAATTCTCTCTCCACGAAATTCCATTGACGAAC
Source organism: Linum lewisii (assembly GCA_034768395.1). Taxonomy (NCBI): domain Eukaryota; kingdom Viridiplantae; phylum Streptophyta; class Magnoliopsida; order Malpighiales; family Linaceae; genus Linum; species Linum lewisii. The sequence goes on along the minus strand of CM068296.1, from coordinate 65,876,753 downwards.
CAAATTGGGGCCAAGCTTCAAGGTGCGATTCCATGAGCTGTAGAGGTCGGATTGACGATCCGTTTCTTGCTATGCGTTCCTAGTAACAAGGAGAAGAGATCTCTAATCTCAATTTCTGGTTTCTATGTATAGGTAGCAGTCAGTGAGAAGGGATAGGCTACGAGTTTGGAGTTGGGGAAATAAGTATTCTGGGGAACTAGAAGACGTGTAGAGCCTCATCTTCTATTTCAGATGAGGGCTTAGCATTGTTAGATGGTAATGGACAGTGTGAGGAGTTGTAACTCAGACTTAGTTGAAAGCTAGGGATTGCACGGAAATGAGGAGAGTAAAAGGGGTAAATTGTGTTGTGATTTTGCCTTGATTGATTGTTTGATATCTGCTGTAATTGGGGGATTGGGGATAAAATGAAATGGTTAATGAAACAACATAGAGTGGAGTGGTAGGTTTGGGTGGGGAATGGATGTGAATTGTATCTTGTCTTGAATTGCTAGTTTGCATGTCATGAGTGCATGAGAATGACCCTACCAATGTGGGGTCATTCTGAGTAAGAGGTACATGTGGGTGACCCTAGACTCATGACATGGCTACCCTTGTACTTGCAGGTGGGGTGGCCGGTGAGCTAGCCGGTTACCCTATTGTGTGATCTTGTTGATGATTTGTGGATTGTGATCGGAATGTGGAGTTATGAGGATGGTTGGTATCATGTGATGTTGTGATGAGGTGGATAGAATGTGATGTGATGAAATTGCATGAGTTGCAAATTGTGTATGAAAGTAGAACCGGAAGGAGCCAACACTACCCCACCCGAGATACTGGTTGTTTGAGTCCGATCTACTAGGGTGGATCCCTTGAAATGGGTGTTAAGGGTGTGGTTGTACCTCTCGTTGAGAGAGTGTTGATGATGAGAATGATGACATGTTCCCTATGCGGTTGGGGAGCGCGAGGACCTTCCATGCGGTAGGAAGGTGTGTCGGCTGGCCAGTGGTGGCGTGGATAACTCCTTGGCACCTAATAACTCACCTAGAATATTTGTGGTTAAATGTGTGTGTGTGTGTGTTGTTGTGAGTATGGATGGTGATTGTGAACTATTTGTGAATCATGTGTGTGGTAGTATGCTCTTTCGATTGTGTTTACACTGATGTTATTGAATGTGAATGAGAATGAAGAACAAAACCTATGTGATCACCTAGACTACTTTAGGATGTCAAAATCTGGAAGGGGTCTAGTTCCATTGTGGATGTCTTGTGCGGAACCGCTCCTTTGGTTAGGACAACGTGTAGGTAAGCCCTGTGGGTTCACTCAATTTCAATAGAAAATTGATCCCTTCCCCTTTCAGGATCTCGTGGCTAGTGAGTGGTGTGGTTGGAGTTCTGAGGTGTGGGTCTGTTTCGAGAAGTCCCAGCTTGAAGCTATGAGGTGAAGACTAGTGGTTACTCGGAGTTGACTAGTTTCCCTTTTCAGTTGTCCTTGGACATTTTGGGGGGATTTTCATGTACTTTTGAGATCCAGTCGGATTCTGGATTTATGTTGAGATTGGATTTTTACACGATTTTATACTTTCTATGGAGGCCTTCATCGTTTAATTTTCCTTTAAAGCTTGGTTTTTGCTCTATTATTTATGTTGACTTTTACTAGTAATGCTCATAACCGATTCAACCACGGGTTTCACCAGGTTGATTCGGGATGGGTGTTACAAGTTCAACCTTAACTGACATGACGTGTTTTGGGGTGTAGTGATGGAAGTTTGATCTTGAGAGGACGAAGTCATGGGTTCGAATCCCACCAACACCAAAAAATAAATCTGTGAGGGCTGAACCCAAAATGGATAATATCTTGTCAGAAAAGGTTGGGATGTTACAAGTGGAATTAGAGCCTCTCCGCGTCTCTCTTAAATGATGGTGGGGCAAACCTCAACGAGGACATTGAGTCCCTGGGGGGGGGGGTTATGTGACATCCTAGGAAAATCTCACATCGACATAGCACGGGAGAGATCCAAGGGCTATGTGGAATAGTTCAACCTTAACTGACATTACGCATTTTGGGGTGTAGTGGTGGGAGTTTTATCTTGAGAAGAGGAGGTTATGGGTTCGAATCCCAACAACACCCAAAAACAAATCTGTGAGGGCTGGGCCCAAAGCGTACAATATCTTGTGAGAAAAGGTTGGGATGTTACACCTTGCAAACCCCTGAACGCTCATAGGGCTTCAACGCCCTGATATCCCTTTGAGATAAGGCATGAATGCCCTAAGAGAGTCAGAATTCCCAAAGAGGAATCCAACTCGCATCCGACCATACGGCTTCGGCGCCCTGATGTCTCTATGAAATACGGCCTGATAGAGTTTGGATTCCCCAAGGAGGAATCCAACTCTCGTCCGGCCATAGGGCTTCATCACCCTAATATCCCTATGAGATACAGCCTGGACGCCCTGAGTGATGTGAACCGTTTGCAGCGACCCTAACAGCGCAAGTTGAGTGCTTAGGAACAACAAGTCGACCTTAGATCCGGCGGAGAGTTCTTGGACCCGCTGATTGTATATAACCAGGAACCCTAAGTGTCTAGATTCGAATGGTACCTTGAAGACAAGGGTGATGAACTTTAACGACGATAAACCTAAGCCTAAGAGGTGATGACACTCGAATTGACGTGATTATCAGCCTCATTTAAGCAACATTTCATTGCTTAAGACACGATTTTTAGGGTAGAATAGTGAATTTTCACTCAACCGATCCATCTGATGCCTTTTGTGTTACCTTGGCCCATTTCGGGTCTATTTGATGGTTTTCTAGTATTTTCGTGTTATCACAGGTGTTCGCCATCAAATACGGTAGCAGAGGACGTGTCTAAGGCACTGGAACCCCAAGGAATCACACCCGAATCAACCAGAAAAGTCATTCAACTCAAAAGAATTCCTACCCCATTCACACACAGATTTTCAGCGAAAATACCCTTTAGTTTTCGCCGAAAATAAAAGAAGGAATCCACTGTCCCGATCAAGAAGAAGTTTTCGGCGAAAATCTTGGGAGTTTTCGCTGAAAACCCTAAGCCAGTTCAGCCAGAAGAAACAGACGAATTCAACGGATATTTTCACCAAAAATTCCCCTGTATTTTCGGCGAAAATCCAAGCAAAAATCAGCAGTCGCTCGGTTAGGTTTAAATACAAAAGCAGCGGCCAAAATTTAAAACATACAATTTTTTACAACACAATTTACACTGGATGAAAAATATTCCAAGGCTGAGAGAGAGAGAGAACGAGTGGATAGAGTTCGAGGAGCTAGGAATGGATCGTAACGCCATCCATCCATCTCGGAGAGCCAGTGCTAGGAGTTGAAGATTCAGGAGATTGAAGCTGCAAGGAGTCGTCAAAATTAGGTTTTGCAGTTCTTCTCTGTTTACCTACCTGAGATGTATTCTTTGTCTGCCTTCGATTCTTCTGTATTGAATATGAGTAGCTAAACTCGTAGAGCTTAGATTAGATGAACCCTAAGTGACCCAGGGCTTTAAAGCGGTCACGGATTTGCGGTGATTAGATTTGAAATTCATTCAGTTTCTTCTTCATATTTGACTTGTTCTTTGTTCTTTGTGTTTCTGTCTGGTTTGGCCACCTAGATTAGATTCTTGTTAAGCTAAGGATAGAAGCGAATGCTCGCCTTACTTTAGAACCTCAAGTTGAACAATTAACCTTATAATTGGAGTGTGCCTTTCGTAGGAACCGATTAGGGTTAATCCACTGCAAGAGTAACTCATAAATCGTTAGAATTTGCACCAGTTAGTTAAGTCGTTGCGAGAGGCGACCATACCCGGGTGGCTAATTTATCGTGGTAGCTAGATCAGATAGAGCGAACGTTTGCCAGTCTTAAACCTAAGGGTCAGGAGTTACGGTGGTGTCTGAGAACTGAATGAACTAGAATTGGAAATCGCTGATCTGTTGATTGCTATTGCTCTGGTGATCTAAGGGGGATTCAAAATCTAAGCTTGTCTGTTGTCTGTCTTAGTCTATCAATCAATATTTCTTCGCCTTAATTTCATTTCAATTAATCTTTGCATTTTTAGTATAGAAGTTGTGGAACTCACACCACGCACTAAGTGTTTACCCTCGAATTTAATTGCCAACACATTTGAGTAAGGAAGTAGAGGAGACCCGTGGAATACGATCTACCCTAGCTTGTTAGCTTTGTTAGTTTATTTGATTGAGTCGTCAACGACCGGTTCATCAAGAGGTAAGCAACTACATGCTAAAGCTAGAAGGAACAAAGACCAAAAGTTCTGAAATAATAATCTTTAATCACGGGGGTTCTAAAACAATGAGTACAATGGATCATATATAAGATTAGGTTCAGCCTAGGGCTTCTCCATGTCCTTCTATGAAACTACTACTAATACAATTAAAAACTCATAGCTAAACTAGAAAGGAATAAACAAACTAAGAGTTCTAAATTAAAGAGGAATTGAAATCTGTGTAGAAATCTTATTGACACTTCAAAACATCATAACTCCCTCGTCCAGATGAATCTAGAATTGAATAAGGTATCCATGGAAAAAAAACGTCTCGTTAGATTTCTAATGTTTTTGGCTTTACACCGTTTGGGCTTCTATAGTTTTAGTTATGTCCGTTTTCGTAAAACGAGGCAGATTGACTTTTCCTTCATCAACAAGGAGAGCTAGTTTCTTTGGGCCCAAGTAACTTAAAGAGGCTTAGATCCACCTTATAATCTAGCACTTGATGTCTATTGATATCGCAACTAGGATCACATCATTGAGAGAGTTAGAATTTCCCAAGGATGAATCCAACTCGCATCCGCCTATAGGGCTTTGACGCCCTAATGTCTCTATGAGATACGAACCGAACGCCTTGATAGAGTTCAAATTCCCCAAGGAGGAATCCAATTCTCGTCCACTCGTAGAACTTTGGTGCCTTGATATCTCTATGAGATACGACCTGAACGCCCTGAGAGAGTTAGAATTCCCCATGGAGGAATCCAACTCGCATCCGCCCATAGGGCTTCAGCGCCTTGATATCTCTATGAGAATATTCGAGTTACTTATTAGCACAACCCAGAAGCATGTTGTCCACATATGGATCATACTAAGGGGAAATTGATGGGCCTTTTGGGCTCAAGTCCCGTAGCCCCAATGAGGTTTATGAGACCCTCACTACCCTTCCGCCTTGTTGCCCACTTGCCTTGACAGGACAGATGGAAATAGCCTGCAAAGTGTCACTCAGAGTAGGACACGTGGAGAGTAGCCCATTCCACAATGGCCTTATAAGTACCAGATTATGCATTCAGCTGAGGGGAGGCACGAAGACACTGGGACCCTCCGCCTTGATTCTGTACACCCTAAGGGTTTTATGCCCTGATGTTGTAAGCCTCGATATAGATCGCCCTGATGTCGTACACCCTGATGTTGTACGCCCTGATACAGTATGCCCTAATGTTGTACGCGCTCACGTACACCCTCACCAAAGGGTTGACCCCCGATACTTCTCTTTCATCCGCTCGTTCCACGCTTTCACCCTACATACTTTAAAACATGCACTGACTTTGCCCCTTTGTTACCCGCCTTGCAAGGAACCACCCATATGAAGCCTAAGGCGTACGAATGGAATTACTTCTCCTCAATGTCCAGTTGAATCTTCTATTGGTCCACCAGTCCAACTGGACGGATCAAGTTATAAAGTCTTCTAATTTGTTATTAAAATGTGTAACTAGTTATTAAGTGGTGTAACTAGTTACTAATTAAGTCGTGTTCCTAGTTATGAACTTGTGTAATTAGGTATTCATTAGGACATGTGACTAGTTACTAATTAGGTCTTATAACTAGTTATTTTGATAAGATTTTATAACTAGTTACGAGATTTTGTCTTGTAACTACTTATAGAATTTTATAACTAGTTATACGATTTTATAACTAATTACAAGTCACTAATTATTTTTCTATTACTAGTTATTTTTCTTACTAGTTACTGTAACACCCCCAACCTTCTTCTGACAAGATATGCATAAGCCCTCACAGATTTGTTTTTGGGCGATGGTGAGATTCGAACTCATGATCACATCCTCTCAAGATCAAATGCCCGCCATTACACCCCAAAACGCGTTATTTCAGTTAAGGTCGAACTATTTTATATAGCCCATGAATCTTTCATGTGCTTTGTCGATGTGGGATTTGCTTAGGATGTCACAATTACGAAGGCATCTAACTAGTTACTAAGCTGCAAAACTAGTCATTTTGTCTCGTAAATAAAAAAGTCAGCAATTGGTCAACAAAAAGTCAATGCCTGGTCAACGAAAGTAAACTCCTAGTCGCGGGAAAAGTTGGCCAGTCACTGGAGAATCACCTACAATGATTGGAGGTCAGGGGAGTTTCAGGGGGTTTTGTTAAATGAAAATTATATAATAGACCTAACTAACCTTCAAATATGCACTTATGGATTGGTCAAAATGTCAACCCTAGATCCAATAGTCTAGAATTATCTTTTATCTTATTTGAATTGAGAAAATCTTTGATGGAAGCCATGTCCACCAAAATGGTAATAGTGTTTTTCTAGCTAACTTGAATTATAATAATATATACTTAACTAATTTTTAAATGGCAAAGATAAAGTAATTAGGAATGATTTGGAACCTCCGAATTTAGTGGGTTGGAAAACTTTTCAACCATTGGATCACCATTTGACCTCTTGACCATTTTAATAATCAAAATAATAGTCTAAATGGATAGGGGTATTTAGGATATTTAACATATAAATGCATTTTGACTGGTCGGCGAGTCTCCGATGACTGTTCTGGTGACCGACCACCATCTTCGGACTTTTCCAGTGATACTCCAACGAATTTTTTGGTGGCCAACCAAACTTGAGCGACTTTTTCGATGATGACCGATTAACTAGTTAACATGTTTTTTCGCTGAGACTAGTCAACTGATCATGGTAATTCGTTAACTAGAATTTTATCAACATATTATCTAACTAGTTATATTGTTCTTAACTAGTTAAAATCATGATTTAGATAGCTAGTTAACATGTTATATTTAGCTGATAACTAGTTATCTAAAGATTATTGAGTTAACTTGATAACATCATGATCAAATAACTAGTTAACAAGAGGTTGTTTTTAAGTAAAACTAGTTAACACGTTATTAGACGAACAGGTTATATAGTTACAAGATTATTCAAACCATGTTTCTTTTCATTTGCTTATTACTCTAAAATATTAAAAAATGACCCAAGATTTCAAACAGTCAACAATATAAAAATAAGTGACTTAAACTGTAACTTTCAATAATTACTAAACAATCAACACAATTTTTTGCAGTTGTAAATAAGTCATTGAAATTAGCAAAGTTACAAAACAATCATTCTTCTTGATGGGCCACCATGGATCGGATGACCCGATGGAATAAAATGACCCGCAAAGGAAAGACAGTCAACGCGCAGACAATGGTTGACTGAGCTAAAACCCTAAGGTCGCCTGAAGAGCAGGCCCAAACGCGGCAGGCCAGGTTAAGCCCTGGGGCGATGACGCGCCTATCATTTCTGAAACCCTAAAAGCCACGTGGGCCGATCCTGGAGGTTTGTCTTCACCAAGCGACGGTCAAGATCCAACAACACATGGCATGATCTGCTGAGCGTCGTACCATTACCTAACGGTCTTGGCAGACCTGCCAGTCTATAAATACAGAGAGCAGTGGCAGACGAGAGGACACGACTATATTAGGGAACAATCCCTAGGTATGTTCCTCTCTCATTTTCCCTTGCCTCCTTCTCATTACTCAAGTTCTGATTACTACCCCCCACTTCATACCTTACGAGGCGATTCGGAAGCTCCAAAGGAGATCGGGTCAACTCCCTCATTGTCCCAGGCGACAAGGCTGGAACAATTGGCGCACCAGATAGGGGTATTAGCTCAGAACAGTGACCAGGAAATGGAGCAAGAGAATGTAAGAAGGCTGATAAAAGGAGGAACGTCCGTTGGGCGTCCCGAAGGAGAGGCAGAAGAAACACCGTTGAAGTACGTGAACCCCGGAACTCAAAATCCGCCGCGTGAAGGAAGAAATCTGAGAGACGAGCTGGAAGAAGAAGGTTTGGTCAGGGATACAGACACTGACTCCTCATACCTCCCGCGGGATGATAGAGGAAAGAGAGTAGTGCAGGAAGAAGCGTCAAGCTTGGAGGCCTACAAGGTTCTGGAGCAGCGTTTTCAAGTTCTTGAGAAATAGAATTTGGAACTTACTCAGTTGCTGAAAACAGTTGTCGCTCAGCAGGCACAGACTCCCAGAGCCCCGAATGCTAGGCTGCTGGACAACAATAACCACGCGGAAATGCTACGGGCATTTCGACCGCTAATCGAAACCGGCATCGAACAGCGAGTCATTCGACAGTCGTTGGCAAGCGCTATTTTTGCAGAAGCATTGCCAATTGGCCTTGTCCCACCAAACATTGAGAAATACTTAGGTACGGGCGACCCGGAGGAGCATCTGCAAAATTTTCAAATTGCCATGCAGATGTAATGCGCAAGCGATGCAGCATTTTGTAGGACCTATCCAGCCACTTTGGCAGGAGCGGCCAGAGAATGGTACATGAATCTACCAGAAGGAATCATACACACCTGGGATGAATTTGCCAGGGTCTTTTTGGTCAAGTATGAGAGTAGGCGACACCGTAAGGTTCCAGTACAGGTCCTAGTCAATCTAAGGCAATGGCCAGAAGAGTCGCTAAAGGATTTCTTTGAAAGATGGATCAGCACGGTGCAATCAGTCAGGGATGTCACTCTGGACATAGCTACTACAAGCATGATCCAGGCAACGCACAACAGGCGTTTGAAGGAGGCGTTCGTAAAAAAGAAGACTACTTCCTTGTCTAATTTGGAGGCCAGGATAAATAGTATAATACTCATCGAGGAACAGTTGGCTGAAGTAGGCGGTGAAGAAGGACGGAGAGGCCGAAGGGAAGGTCAAAATGAAGTGACACGCGTCACAAATGATAGACGAGGGCGATGGCAAAGAGCAGAGCAATCCCCTGAAAGAAGGGAGTACCGGGACGACAGGAGGAATAATGAAAAACGGACGTACCAGGAAGATAAGAGGGAGTACACTCCACTCAGTCGCTCTCGAAGGGAGATATTTTTGTATATGCAGCATAAGGACCACCACATCCAATGGCCTGAGCCACTTTGGGGTGACCCAGAACAGCGAAATCCCAGAAAATTCTACAATTTTCATGGATCACACGGACACACCACGGAGGAATGTAGGCAACTCAAAAACGAGATTGAGCGATGGATCAAAGAGGGGCGCCTTCGGGAGTTCATCCTAAGTTCGAAGCGAAAGGAAAGAAGCTTGGACGATAAAGAGGCTAGTCCAACACCAGAAGATCAACATAAAAAAGGAGTCTTTGCCCGATTGCAAGAACCGCAGGGCGAGGCTATAAAAAAAGCAAAAGACCTAGATCAGGAAGTCACAAAGGTGTATCAAACTATTTTTGGAGGAGAAAGCTGCCCGACAAGAAAACAGTCAGGCGACTGCAAGGAAGTGATGATCATAAACAATGAGGTTCGACGATCCCCTATCACATTCACAGAGGAAGACATGAGTAAACACGGAGGTCCTAGCTAGGAATCAATGGCGATCCAAATCGTGACGCTCAAAAGCAGAGTTGAAAGGGTAATGGTCGATGACGGAAGTTCAGCTGACATCTTATTCTAGGAACTTTTTCAGCAAATGAATCTCCCAACCACAAGCCTACGCCCGACAAAGACGACGATTACAGGATTCTCTGGGCATCAGGTACCTATTAAGGGAATCATTATTATGCAGATCATGATAGGCGATGAAAAGATCAAAGCGGTACAGTCAGTAGACTTCCATGTGCTAGACTGCCGATCTTCATATAATATAATCTTGGGACGTCCGGTGCTCGCAGCTTTTCAAGCTAAGCTATCTCATCGCTAGTACATCAGGTACTAAAGTTTGTAACAAAGAAAGGGGTCGGAGTCGCATGGGGACACCCGGAGGTGGCTAGGCGATGCTATCGCGCGGCAACTAAGGGGTCATGCTACAAGATTGACCTAGAAGAGGGTGCAGAAAATAGAGAAAGACTTCAGTCAGCAGAGTCTGACGTTCCAGTCACCCTGTGGGAAGGCGATCACGATAAAACAGTAAGGATATCATCCTACCTAAGCCAAGATGTCAGACGAGAAATGATAGCACTAATCAAGTAGTACTCGCACCTATTCGCATGGCATCCTAGAGACATGCCTGGAATTGACCCAGCCATCGTCAAACATTGTTTATCGCTTGACAAAAGTTGTCGCCCCGTACAACAAAAACGAAGAAACATCTGTCGAGAGCGACAATTAGCTGTAACAAAAGAAATAGACAAATTGCTGGAGGCAGGCTTCATTAGAGAGGTCCAATATCCGGAATGGTTGGCAAACGTAGTTTTGGTCAAAAAACCGTCTGGCGCATGGAGAATGTGTGTAGGCTTCACAAATCTAAACGACGCCTGTCCTAAAGATGCTTATTCACTTCCTAACATTGAGCAGTTGGTAGACGCCACCGCGAACAATGAGATGCTATCTTTCATTGATATGTTCTCTGGATATCATCAGATACCACTCAATAGAGAAGATCAAGAAAAAACATCATTCATGACTCCTATGGCCAATTATTGTTATACGGTCATGCCTTTCATACTCAAGAATGCAGGAGCGACTTATCAAAGAATGATAGATATGGTCTTTGCTAAGCAACGGGGGCGTAACTTGGAAGCATATGTAGATGATCTCCTGGTGAAAAGTAAGAAGAGCGACGACAACCTAAGCGACTTAAAGGAGACATTTGAAACATTACAACACTTCGCGTTACGGCTAAATCCACAAAAATGTGTCTTCGGCGCGACGTCAGGAAAAATCTTGGGGTACTTGGTTACTCGAAGAGGAATTGAGGCAAACCCAGCGCAATTGGAGGCTATCTCGGCCATGGCGCCGCCAAAAACAGTCAAAGAAGTACAAGTCATGGCAGGAAGAATAACGACAATTAGTCGATTCATTCCAAAGGCAGCAGAGCGATGTGCACCGTTCTTCTCTATTTTGAAAAGTGCGTCCAAATTCGCGTGGAATGACAAGTGTAACAAGGCGTTTGAAGAGCTCAAACAATTTCTGGTTACCCCTCTAGTGTTGGCCTCGCCTAAGGAAGGAGATGAGCTATTCATGTACTTCGCGATATCACCGGCAACAGTCAGTGCAATATTGGTACGACGAGAGGAGTGAAGTGATCAGCCAATCTTTAATACCAGCAAGAAGTTGGTCGATGCTGAGGCAAGGTACCCTGCCATTGAGAAAATGGCTTATGTTGTGGTATGCGCCGAAAGGAAGCTCAGACCATACTTTCAGGCACACACTGTCACGGTCTTAACCAACCTTCCCATTCAAAAAGCCCTAAGGGCCATGAGTGTAGCAGGGTGACTGGCTAAATGGGCCATTGAGCTCAACGAATATGACATCAGGTACAAACCCAGAACGGCCATCAAAGCTCAAGTCCTTGCTGACTTTATTGTGGAAGGAGCAGTACAGGAAGAAGGAGGTGAATACCAGACTTGGACGCTTTACACAGATGGGGCCTCTAGTAAAAATGGACCGGGAGCGGGCATAGTACTAAGAAGCCCAGAAGGAGCTATCCATGAAGTAGCCTTACGTTTCGCGTCGCCTAGAACCAGAATACGGGGCGATGGAAGCTGGGCTCAGGATTGCAAGAAGTATGGGAGTTAAGCATGTTAAATTTTTTTCCGACTCAGCAGTAGTGGTCAACCGGAGAATTTAAAATCAAAGAGGAAACATTGATGCCATATTTTGACGAAATAAAGCTGGCTCTATCGGATTTCAGCAAAGTAGAAATCATCCAAATTGACCGGGAAGAGAATTGTCTTGCTTACGCTCTATCCAAGCTAGCCACAACAGTTGATTTCAAGGAAACATGAATGGTTACGGTGGAGAAAAAAGCAAAACATAACTCATGCTTCCAAATTAACAGTATCCATGGAGGAGAAGAAGAAAGGGAAGAAGACTGGCGAACTCCCATCATTCAGTTCCTAAAGGATGGAACGATCCCCGAAGACTAAGCCATGGCTACAAAAACAAGGCGACGAGCTAGTAGATGCATATTGATGGGTGACGAGCTTTACAGGAAGTCAGCCTCAGGACCTTACTTACGGTGTTTAGGTCCAATAGATGCCGACTACAGCCTCAGAGAGATACATTTTGGGGTGTGCGGCAAACATTTGGGATCTAAAAGCTTGGAAAAGAATCTATTATATCAAGGTTATTATTGGCCAACAATGAAAAGAGAAGCAACAGATCTGGTTAAAAAATGTCACAAATGTCAGGAATATGCCGATTACCACAAGTTACCATCTAGTCAGTCAAAAAAAAGTTACCATCTACTACCCTACAGGTGATCGTCAGTCCTTGGCCCTTTGCCCAATGGGGAATGGACATACTAGGGCCTTTTCCCGAGGCATCCGGCAAACGAAAATACTTAATTGTGGCTATCGACTATTTCACGAAGTGGATTGAAGCCGAGGCGACAGCTAGCATAACCGCTAAGCAAGTGGAGAAGTTCACATTCAAACACATCATTTCCCGGTTCAACATACCTCACAGTATTATATGCGACCATGGCACCCAATTCGATTGTCAGAGCTCCAGAAGTACTGCAAGGAGTATAAAATTCTTTTGCGCTTCGCTTCAATAGCATTTCCGCAAGCCAATGGACAGGTTGTAGCTGCAAACAAACTCATACTCAGGGGTCTGAAGCGACAAATAAAGGGAAAGAAAGGAACTTGGGTAGAAGAGCTTTACCATGTCCTATGGGCACACAAGACGATTCACAAACCTCAACAGGATAATTGCCTTACACTCTCACTTATGGTTCAGAGGCGGTATTACCGGTGGAGATAACGATACCTTCCATAAGGTTAGAAAGTTATGATCCTGAGGAGAATGAGCAAAATCTAGTTCACAGCATCGACATGATCGAAGAGAAGCGCGAAGTGGCCCAAATGAAGCTAATAGCAGAAAAGGAGATGTTGGTTATGCGATACAACAAGAAATTGAAGCCTCGCCATATCAAGATCAATGATTTGGTACTCCGAAAGATTTTCCGACCATCAGAGGGTGCAGCAAAGCTAGATCCAAGATGGGAGGGTCCATTTCAAGTCAGGAAAGTTATGGGAGCTAACACCTTCAAGTTGGCTAAATTGAACGGAACAAAGGTCCCTAGAACATGGAATGACATGCACCTCCAAAAATATCATGAATAGTCGCCTAAGAACTTTTGTTGCCTTGTCAATTTAAATATCAATGAAAAGAGCATTCGATAGCTATATCGCTGAATGGCTCATTTTTTTATCATTTTCTACCAGAATTCATCAGAATTTACACATCGTCGTTATCTATGATGCACCGCGGATGTAAGCCATCGCCTGACATAGGTAAAGGCTAGCACATGAAACCCACGAGGCAAATGATAAAATCGCTAAGGCTAAAAAATGTTAAGGCATCGCTCACGGGCGCACAATAAATCGCTAAGGCTACAAAATGTTAAGGCATCGCTCACGGGCGCACAATAAATCGCTAAGGCTAAAAAATGTTAAGACATTGCTCACAGGCGCACAATAACTCGCTAAGGCTAAAAGCAATAGGCATATCGCCCACGGGCTCGAACGACGCATCGCTTCAAAAACAAAGTGCTACTCATGTCCATATAGTTTAAACATATGATTACAAGCATGGCTCGACATTAAAATATATATATATAGCAAAGGAAGAAGTAGACACTTCATTTTTTCCCCGTCCTTCCCCGAGGATTGGCCCCTGTTGCCTCAAAAAACCACAAGGCTCTTATCCGACACTTTCCCCCCTTTTCCAGTTTCCAACTGGGCCTTCACTGCCGCCTCCGCCTTTGCTTTGTCCCAACGGGATTTATCGGCAGCTATATACTCAACGTCAGCTGATTGTACCTCCTTCATCACGTCAATGTATTCAGAGTCGATATCTGTGTTGGGATCGGGTACCCCGTTCAACAGGCGGTTGACGGCCTTAAAAGCAGCAGATAAAAATTCGCGACGACGGAATGGAGGATTTGGCCCGATAAGAGCCGCAATCTTCAGGCGAACAGCAGTCATGATCACGGGTATGGACCTCCGGATGAGCGCCACGGCAGTAGAGTACTGGCGAGTGCTGAGCGCCTCGGTCTCCTTGATACTTTTGAAAGCCATATCTTTCTCCACAGTCATCGCCTGAGCTAGCTTCACGGCTTTATCTCTCTCCGGTCAATTGAAGTGTACGCTTCAAATGCCCAGGCTCGCGCTTCTGAGCGGCAGCAGCATCATCTCGTTCCTTAGTCAATTCCCGGATCAATCCATGAAGGGCCTCTTGATCCTGCAGATTCTTGGTAGAAGAAGAGGCGGCACCTTTGGCTTCCTCCAGGTCCTTCTCCAGTTGAGTAATTCGGGAGTTACAGGATGATAGTTCCTGAGACAAGCGCTCCCTGGAAGAGTTAGCCTCTGCCAGGTCATTCTGAATAATTGAATGGGCTTTGTTCAGACGGGCTAACTCATCCTTGGTTGACTGATGAGCGGACTGCACATAGCCACAAAGGGGGCTGTAAGTCCTACTTTCCTCACAAAGACGGGTAAGGGGTGTATAAAGTACATACCTGCTCAGTATCCAGGCGCTGTTGCAGAGTCATGTGTGCATCTCGAAGCTCCCAGGCCTTGCGCATTAGCAACTCGCACGACTTATCAGCAACACTCAAAGCAACAACATCTAAATACAGAAAGTAAGGGACAAATTATATGCAATGTATATATATGGGTACGCTACGTGCATAAGGCGGAACTACATGACGACGGCTAACCTCATGGTGCTTCACATAGATGTTGCCCATCGCAGGATTGAAGTCACCAATCTTCACGTCATCCAGACCTTTCAAAACCCCAGATGTAAGCTCTTCCGCAATATCGCGAGCCACGTCAGCTGATAGTTGGGTGCGCTGGGGGTACACGACGGGAAAATAGCCTGCTGACTTCTCGTAGTCGGGGGAAAGGAAGTCTGGCAATACCCGATGCGACAAGGCGCAGCGGCATTCTTCGTCATTGTGAGGCGATAGAGGCACGTCGTCTTGAATAAAAGCGATGGCCTCCCGATCGCCTGTGGCCTGAGCCGTCGCTTCTAGAGGAGGAGGCGGGGGCTCAGAGTCGTCGTTATGCTGTCCAGCATCCATTTCTTCACCAAGGGGTGGCATGAAAGGATCCGTAATGACGGTCCTGGGTGGAGACACCATGGGCACAATGGGAGTGTCAGCCTCAATAATGATGGAGTCCGGGGGAGCAGCAGTAGACGACTTACGTCGCTTGGCCGGTTTAGTCACAGGCGACGAATTCTTTTCGCTAGAGCGACGGTTCCCCCATTTCTTTCCCTTGCCTTTGGGAGAAGGTGGCGGTTGCTCAGTCTCCGGAGGTGGCTCGGTTTGAGGTTGAGTCGTATGTATGGCTCCCCGAGCAGTAGTACTGATCAATACGTTTGATATGTCCGTCATACCTGTATATAAATAAGTTAAGGTAAAAAAAAAAACCAAACAAACATGCTTAGAATAAAGCACAAGCGGGTTGCATGAACAGACATGAATGTTAATAAATCTGAGAAACCCCATCTACCTTCGGGGAGCATCGCCAAAATACGGACCAAGGTAGAAGGATCGCTCAGGTCGAATGTCTCTTTATTCAGTAGCAACAGGGTTTGTTGTTCCTCTACTGTGGCTGAGCGACCACGGGGAAAGTTATTTGTGTCGCCTTGCGACCAGTGGGGCGGGAGAGCTGTCGCCCAGGAGTCTTCTAAAGAGGGTTTAAAATAAAAAAAAGGTGTGATACCACGTGGGATGCGGTTTGCCTGTTTTCTGCATCCCCACTTCTTTGTACATGTCTCGCTTCATGAAACTTAGGCCGTTGGTGTTATTTTTTACACTGTTGATGACACTCAATTTGACGTGATTATCAGCCTCATTTAAGCGACATTTCCTTGCTTAATACATGGTTTTTAGGGTAGAATAGCGAATATTCAATGAATTGCTCTATCTCGTGCCATTTGCGTTACTTTGGTCCGTTTCGGGTCTATTTGATGGTTTTCTAGTGTTTCTATGTTAGCACAGGTTTTTGCCGTCAAATAAGTAACCAAGGACGTGTCTAAGGCGTTGGAACCTCGAGGAATTGCACCAGAATCGATCCAAGGAGTCAATCAAGTTGAACCAAACCCTGCCCCGTTTTACACTGAAGTTTTCGGCGAAAAATCAAGAGCAAATCGGCAGTGCTGACAAGAAGAAGTTTTCGGCAAAAACTCCAAGTTTTCGCCGAGAACCCCGGCGTCCGAAAATCACAGGAGGATCCAGCCGGCGATCAGTCATTTTACAAAGGAATTTTTGGCGTAAATTCCTTCATATTTTTGGCGAAAATCCCAGGCAAAATCCGGCAGTATTAGGGTTATACTTAACCGGCGGCCCTAAATCGGATATACTTACTTTTTTACCACTAATACAAAATACTTGAGAATTCTCCCGAGTTCTGGAGCAGAGAGTTAGAGTCCGAAGAGCCAGGAAGAGATCGTGACGCCATCCCTTTCATCTCAAAGACTTAGAGCTAGGATTGCAGTTTACCGGAGATCGAAGTTCTGCCGGAGCCGTCTTAATTAGGTTTTTCAGATTCTTTTCTGTTCTTCCCCTTTTCAAGATGAACTCTATCTTTGTCTTTGATTCTTTTGATATGAATATGAGTAGCTAAACTCTTAGAGCTTAGACTAGATGAACCCTAAGTGACCCAGGGCTTTAAAGCGGTTACGGATCGGCGGTGATTAGATTCAAAGTTTAATTAGTTTCTCTTTCATGTTTGATTTGTTCTTCATTGTTCATGTTTCTTGTCTGGATTGATCACCTATATTAGATTCTTGTTAAGCTAAGGATAGAAGCGAACTCTCGCCTTACTTTAAAACATCAAATCGAACAATTAACCTAATCATTGGAGTGTGCCTTTCATAGGAACCAGTTAGGGTTAATCCACTGCAAGAGTAACTCATAAATCATTAGTAATTGCACCAGTTAAGTTAAGTCGTTGCGAGAGGCGACCGTACCCGGGCGGCTAATTAATCTTGGTAGCTAGATCGGATAGAGCGAACGTTCGCCAGTCTTAAACCTAAGGGTAAGGAGTTATGGTGGTGTCTTAGAATTGATTGAACGAGAATCGAAATCCGTTGATCTGTTGATTGCCAATGCTCTGGTGAACGAAGGGGGGTTCAAAGTCTAAGCTTGTCTGTCATCTGTGTTTTCAACCAATCTTTCAATCTGTTTTCAGTTTTAATTTTTAATTTTTGTGCATTTCTTAGAATTAGAAGTCGTGGAACTCACACCACGCACGAAGTGTTAAACCTGAGTAATTTGCCTTTATATTTGAGTAAACGATCATTAGAAGACCGTGGAATACGATCTACCCTAGCTTTCTAAGCTTAGTAGTTTATTTGCTAAACCTGCTCTGCAGCGTTCATCAAATTGACGCCATTGCCGGGGACTTCTTTTGATTGTTCGAAAGAAGAACTGGCATTTTATTCTTCTACTTTCCATCTTTCATTTTTCCATCCACTTCGATTTTGCACTGGTTTTTGTTTGTTTTTGTTATTTGTAGGTTGTTCACAGGTGTATGCATCGCCGCCCTTGGACTCGCTCTCAAACCGACAAGGCTAAGAGCATAGAGAGACCAGGCAGTTTTGCTCCACTTCGACAATCACAGATTCCAATGAGAGGCAGAATCAATCCACCTCCATCCGTCACTCCAATCAAGATCGAGGAACTGAAGGAGAGTTCCTCACCTTCATCTTCACCGTCATCTTCATCCGCTTCATACACCGAGTCACTTTCACCTTCTCCATCTCCTACCATGGATAATCAGTTGCCACCACCACCACCACCAGGCGATAATCAACCACCACCACCACCAGTTGCACAGAAGAGTCTAGCATACTACAATAAGCCGAGCGCGACTAGCGTTCGATCTTCCATCGCCGTGCCGCGCGTTAAAGGAGATCCTGACTATGAGATCAAGATTCCATTCTTTACTATGATCTCTAGGGATCTACAGTTTGAAGGCAGGCCACTAGACAATCCGTGCACACATCTGGCGGATTTCCTTCATCTCTGCAGCACTTTCAAGAACGGAAATCTCGACAAGAACACTCTTTGCTTGAGAGCTTTCTCGTTCTCTCTGAAAGGCGCAGCTAAGAGGTGGCTTACTGGCAAACCACCTGGCTACTATACCGACTGGGATACTCTTGCTCAGGACTTCGTCGAAGAGTACTTTCCTCCTGCCAGAACAACAGCCATCAAGGACAGCATCGCCAGATTCTCTCAGAAGGAAGGAGTAAGCATATATGATACTTGGAATCAATTCCAAGAACTTCTCTACAACTGTTCGCATCAAGGTTTCGAGCAGAGGCAGTTAGCTGAAATCTTTGCTCGAGGTCTTCGAGAAGAATCTGCTAAGTGGTCAATTCTCTAGCTGAAGGGGATTGCACTATGCTTACACCTGAAGCTGCTCTTCTTCATTTCGCGAACTGCGCTTCCAAGTCGAGGAACTGGGAACGACAATCCGAAGGATCAAGAAGCAAGATCGATCTCGAAGCTACTATCAAGGCAGAAGTAGAGAAGCATCTGAAGAAGTCTACCACACCAATCAAGCCGCCAGTAGCTTCTGTCTATGTTGCTGATTGCGAGTGGTGTGGAGCTTGTGCGCATAATGGAGGCCGATGCCAGAATTTTGGTAAAACAGAAGTCTAGTCTACCGAAGAAGGCAATTTTGTTCAACAAGGCTTCAACAACAATCTGAACGGTTATGTTGGCTACCGCAACTTCAGGCAGCAAGGGAACTATCAAGACCGACCTCCCTACAATACTGGCGCCAACCATAACCAGAACCAGAATAACCGACCAGCTGGTCCAACTCAGGATCAGAAGCCGAGGCAGGTGTCTACCAGCCACCGCACCGCAATCCAGGTAACTATGGGACTGCTCCTGGTAATCGCCAGAATCAATATCTGAATAATACCTATACAGGTCAGCAGCACCAGAAGGAGAACAACGTCAGTGACCTTGACAAGAAGCTCAGTCAGATCATTACCAGACTTGACGATCATGACAGTCAGTTCAAGACTCAAACTCTCCTTAATCAAGAACAGATCGCATCCGGTCAAAGAATTGAGCAGGTTGTGAACCACATCTCGAGCATGCTAGCATCTGGTCGACCATTTGGCCCACTTTCGAGCCAGACAGAGCCAAATCCGAGAAAGGAGCAAGCTAAGATGGTAACTGTTCAAGATTTTACAAGCTCATCTACTAATGCTTCTTCTGATTTATGTAGGATCCTTGAAACTCCGGAGAAGAAAGAAGCACAGAAAGTGGCGCCTAAGGAGTATGATCCTCCTCTTGCTTCGTACTATGTGAAGCCTCCTTTTCCAAGAGCATTGCTACCAAATGCAAGGATCGAGACTGGCATGAAGGGGAATAAAGAAGGATACCCTGCCGCTCGTAGCAAGAAACCTTCCTCTCCATATCCAGCTAAGTGCTCTGATCCTGGTTCTTTCACTTTACCTCTAGTCATTAATGATATTGAGATAGAACGTTGTTTGGTTGATCTGGGCGCGTCTGTGAATGTTATGCCTATGAGTTTGTATAAGAAACTAAATCTAGGAGAACTTGAACCAACTACCATACAACTTGTCTTTGCTGATAGATCGTTGAAAACCCCTAGATGAGAGATAAAAGACGTTGTTACTAAATGTGGTCCTTTCACGTTCTTAGCTGACTATGTGATCATTGATACTAGTGAAGAGGATTCTACCATTCTCATAGGACGACCCTTCATGGCTACAACTGGAATGCAAATTAACGTGCCAAATGGTTCTTTAACTTTGAGGGTTGGCAAGGACACGATAACGTTCCGCCTTAAGGACGGAATGAAATTTACCCCTTTGAATGAAGAATCTCATTGCCTATCTGTTGAAACTGTGGAGTGGACTCCGGTCAACTCCGTCACTGACATCTCTTCTAGTGTTCGTAGATCAATTGCTGTTGCAGGTGTTGAACAGATTACAAAGCAGAAGCCAAAATCTGCTGTTCAGAAGCCGCCAAAGAAGAAGGAACTGCAAGCCTCTTCTTCACCGCCAAGCAAGAAACCTAGCAGGCCCCGAGGGAAGAACAAGAAGACGAATACTCAAATGGTCTGGAGACCAGTTGTGCCGCCACCTTTATCCGAGTCAGCTGCACCACCAATTCGTTCCGAGCTACCGGCGCCGGAACAAGTATTGAAGGAGAAGCCAAAAGCATCTCCTAAGGAAATACCTACGATCACCGATCCTGGTGATACAAAGCCGGAGGATAAAGAGAAGACAAAACCGATCATTCTCATCCCTTCCACCGTCTTCCTTGTAGAGGATGATCCCTCAACATAACTCTTTGGTCCGTTCAAGATCACTGATCACCTTCTCGACGGACGTACCAAGCTCTTACACGCTAACGGGAAGAAATTTATGCTTCACGGAGATGCCCTGAAGCTCTACTTCATGAACTCCGATGCTAACATTAAGGAGAACCTGAGTTGGGATGTCTCCTAATACCGTCCAGGTATCATTCAGCTCAAGGACATTAACAAAAGAGCGCTTCGTGGGAGGCAACCCACGGTTGGAGTCAGTTTTTCATTTGTGTCAACCTTAGTGTTTTAGAGTCGGTTCGGGGGAGCCAAAACTTTCAATTTGTTTGATTTCTTATTTTTCGTGTGTAGTCTTTGTGTCATCGTTTCAATTGCAAGTTGTTTGAGGTTGTTCCGATTTTTGTGGATTTAATTGTGATTTTCTGAAGTTTGCCGGGATTGCGAAAATATTTTCAATCGTACAAGTCAAAATTTTCGGCGAAAACTACCCATTTTTTCAGCGAAAACCTCCTTTGAAATCTCACTGTGTTTTCCAGACAATTTTAACTAAACTTTTTGGCGAAAACTCTATGAAGTTTTCGGCGAAAATGTGTTTGAAAACTGGCAGACCATTTTGCCTTGGGTTTTCGGCGAAAAATTGCACATATTTTCGCCGAAAACTTGAGTGAAAAATCAGCAAAATTTTCCTTTTAATTCTCGGTCACACACTCTCTCCCCCCTCACTTTCATTTTCGAAAATAGTCAGAAAACCCCTGTTTCAAAAACTCGCCACCACGACCAAACCAGCCGACCGCCGCCGCACACTTCCCATCTCTCTTCCGGTCATTTTGAGACGTAGATCGTCCGAATCGGAGCTCTAGAGCTCCAGTTCAGCCAAACCCTAGTTTTTTGAGTTTTCCTCCGATTTCTCTCTCTCCGTTCATTTTCAGCACTCATGGCTTCAAGGTAAGTTGTAGAACTTTTCATTCCAAATCTTTTGACATGTTGAATGCTGAATTTTGTCGGGGTTGACTTTTGGTTGACTTTTCGGTTTACCTCGATTTGCGTGCCAACTGATTTCGTGTGAACTAGGTTAGCTGAACTCTTTGGACTGATCTAGCATGCTTAGGGAGAATTGTGCTGAATTTTAATGTTGATTGATCATGTGTTGCTATGTTCAAGACCTATTCTTTGCGGTGTTGACTTTATGAGAAATGTCGGTTTGACCTTGACTTGTCTATGTTCATTTGGTTGCCATGTGTGTTCATTCACGTTCGTATTATTGTGCTTACCATCTGAGTTATTCATTATGCCGTCATTTCCCGCTTTGTGCTAGTATTGCCATGATTAGGGTTCAATGTACTATTTTGTTGACTTTTTAAATGTCGGTTTGACTTCCGAACTCTGATTGTGATGATTCCATTCTGGCTGTTCCTAAGCATGTGTTTTAATTGTTTGTGATTACCGGTTAATCTGCTTTGCTTACCCCACTCGGTTTTCCTCATTTCTTTATCAAAATTGAGTTTTTCTACCAAGTGTGGCGTAGGGTTTTAGTTTGACTAATCTGGTTTGTTTTCTTGCTTAGGAATGTAACTCATGAGCGCAGGACCAAGCAGAGACTTGACACCACCTCTAGCTCCCGAGCCGCCGCTCCCGTCACACCCGCCATCCACGGTCCTCCACCAGCCTTCCTTGACCATGTTGGGTACCACCCCACTGTTGCTCGCCTACCCCCGTACTACTTCGAGCGCTACCAGCGGCTCGAGCATGTTCCTGGAGCTGATGTCCGTCCATTATCCATGGACTCACTCTTCGAGCACGATGAGGACTGGCACCGGAACGTGCTCGATGCATTGGTACCGGCGGGACTGCTGGAGCTGACCACACTAGCCGCTGACTTCCCAGACGTCGCTCTCCAGGAGTTTTGGGCGACATTCGATCTGGACGAGCACAAGAGGAGGCAGCACAAGAAGGTCATCACCTTCTATCTGGGCGGGGTGCACAGGACACTCACATATGATGAGTTTGCAGCTCATCTCGGGATCCCCCGCGAGCGCTATGAGGGTCATCACCTCGGCTGGGAGAACAACGATGGCGACGGAGAGGAGTACGATGCGCTCTGGAGCCACATGACTGGAGTGTCCAACGATCGTACCACGAAGCATAATTCAGTTAAGTCTCTCTCTCACCCTCTCTATAAATTCATTCACATGGTTTGGCGTCGTTCTCTTTTGTATGCTCCAGAGAAGGACCGCCACCATATCAGCCGAGAGGAGCTTCTTCTTCATCGCGCCATCTGAGAGAGTCATCCACTTCATCCCGGATGGGTGCTTGCACGCTTACTCCGCCAGAAGACTCAGAGGTCGAGGCCACCTCGCTCACTCCTGGGAGGCAACTTCGAGGGCTAGCTCATAATCTCTTTTGGTATCAGCCATGAATATGGCCCGGACGTCCCACGACGCAGAGTACACACCATCGTTCACATGGTTTGGCGTCGTTCTCTTTTGTATGCTCCAGAGAAGGACCACCACCATATCAGCCGAGAGGAGCTTCTTCTTCATCGCGCCATCTGAGAGAGTCATCCACTTCATCCCGGATGGGTGCTTGCACGCTTACTCCGCCAGAAGACTCAGAGGTCGAGGCCACCTCGCTCACTTCTGGGAGGCAACTTTGTGGGCTAGCTCATAATCTCTTTTGGTATCAGCCATGAATATGGCCCGGACGTCCCACGACGCAGAGTACACACCATCGGAGGTGATTTGGTGGTCGAGTACGACCTCGAGCTGGATCTCAGTCCCCAGGTAGCAGCAGATCCTCCCCTCCAGCATTTGGAAGAGTCGGAGGAAGAAGATGATGCTGAGGAGCAGCAGCCCCAGCCAGAGGCGAGATACCATGATCATATACCCTCGCCACAGCATCAGGCAGGGTATGCACGCCAGTCATCGCCGCCCATTCCAGAGCCATATCAGGCGCCTCACCTGCAGCACCGACCGCATCCCGCGGATGTTGGAGAGCTGTATGAGCGTCTCCAGGAGTGGCGCATCACTGACAACGCCGCTCAGGAGGCGAGATGGATTATTATGCAGCAACACATGCACCGCTCCGATGAGCGGTATGAGGCACAGCTGGCGTGGCAACGTCAGGTCGGCGACGCCCTACACCTTCCACCCCCCGACGCCCCTGACCAGCTATGATCGGGTGGTGTCCTTTTCCTTGTCCTTTCTTTTTATTTCTTCTTTTTGGATCTCGATCCAACTTTTTTCTGTGTGGATCCGGGACACTTGTCCCGGTTTCCTTTTTATCTTTCTTTTGTTTTTGTTTTGCAGGCAATCGGTAGATTCCCTTTGCTTCGCTTGGGTAGATTCCCTCTGCTCCGAGAATCCGTGCTCATCCCCTACGCCAACCATCTCGGTCCAGGTTCTTCTACTTCACTCTGAACTCTAGATTTAGTCCTGTGAGGACACAGTCCGATTTAAGTGTGGGGTAGGATGCTAGAGAACCTTGCATGAACTTGATTGCCCTTTTGTGTGCCTCGTGATTCCTGTCCAGTCCCTCTAGCATTAGAATGGCTCAGTTCTTGATTTTTGATGTTAAGTTGTTGTTCAATCTTTCATAATGATGCTTAGACTGCTTAACCTAGAACTTGAGAACCAACGTGTTTACTTTGATGCTAAATTTCCTGGTCAGAACAGAATTTTTAAAATCACACTTGTAGTTTGTAGCCTTGATTGCATGAAAATGACCGAATCCGACTAGCAAACCAACTATGAGCTTTTGATCCATTGCACGTAACTTGCAATTTCAATTCTTTATGAGTGATTTTCTGTTTGCTTGAATGAGTTAGAATTTGCATGAGACTTACTCGAGACCACACGATGACACGAGTTCTAGAATGATAGGGGCACCTAGATTCAGCTACTAAGCCAGATAGCCTACCAAACGATAAATCCATTAGGTTTAAACCCGTGGGCTTGGCCTGTTCTTTCGGTTCGATAATACATTACAGTCATTTCCCATTCTTTCATTCCCCGTTGATCCCCTGTGGTTGTAGTTCTAGATTGACCTACCGGAAGTCGGTTTGTGGTAACCTGCCTATAGCCATTAAACAGGTGGTCTTAGCTATTATGTCCAGACGTGTAAACCCCTCTAGCAACTAAAAGAAAGAATCGGCACAAAGAAAAAAATTTATATAGAAGAAAAGAAGCAAATTTCGAAAAAGTAAGAAAAAGCAGAAAAATCAGAAAAGTTTCAAGTTTAGATCAATAAAACGTTCTTCTCCCTACAAATGGAAGAACGAAGTCAAAAGAAAAGTCAGAAAAGAGAAGAAATGTGTTAAAAAAAATTATAATAAAGTGCTAGGTTGCTTGAGGGTATCATAGGACGAGCGTTCACTATTCCACCCGTGTCTGGTTAGACGGTAGGAAACCATAGGCTAGATTCGAGGGAAGTTACTCGAAAGCTACACCGCACCAAAGCCATCATCGTACATTCCCATCATCCATCTCATTATAAACCCTTGTAGTGTAGAATTCGTTACAGTCCTAGCAGGGAAGTCCTTCTTGACTAGTTACTCGTGTTGTCACAGTGGTGGAGATGTGGTCGAATTGCAAACTTATGACAGAATTCAGTAACAGAAAATGATTGAGAGCAGAAACACGTCCTTAAACACAGAGAGTGAGAGTTCCCCATTTACTAAATATTTCCTGTGTGAGGAGTCTGGTCGGTCAGGTCAAATTCGTGCATAATTAGTTGCGATCACTAGTCGTGTGCAGTTTATTAGTGAGACCAGGTTGTTTGGCTGATCAGTATGCATGTTAGGTTTCTTGTTCTAGGAATTATCTGTCTAAAAATTCATTGTGTTTGATTAAACTCCAATTTGATAAATCTTATCATTTGTGAACATGAGCGTTTCTATTCAGTTTGCTTGAGGACAAGCAAAAGCTTAAGTGTGGGGTATTTTGATGACACTCCATTTGACGTGATTATCAGCCTCATTTAAGCGACATTTCCTTGCTTAAGACATGGTTTTTAGGGTAGAATAGAGAATATTCAATCAATTGCTCTATCTCGTGCCATTTGTGTTACTTTGGCCCGTTTCGGGTCTATTTGATGGTTTTCTAGTGTTTCTATGTTAGCACAGGTTTTTGCCATCAAATAAGTAACCAAGGACGTGTCTAAGGCGTTGGAACCTCGAGGAATCGCACCGGAATCGATCCAAGGAGTCAATCAAGTCAAACCAAACCCTACCCCGTTTTACACTGAAGTTTTCAGCGAAATCCCCCAAGGTTTTCGGCGAAAACTCAAGAACAAATCGGCAGTGCTGACAGGAAGAAGTTTTCGGCAAAAATCACAGGAGGATCCAGCCGGCGATCAGTCATTTTACAAAGGAATTTTTGGCGAAAATTCCTTCATATTTTCGGCGAAAATCCCAGGCAAAATCCGGCAGTATTAGGGTTAAGTATAAATACTTAACCGGCGGCCCTAAATCGGATATAATTACTTTTTTACCACTAATACCAAATACTTGAGAATTCTCCCGAGTTCTGGAGCAGAGAGTTAGAGTTCGAAGAGTCAGGAAGATACCGTGACGCCATCCCTTTCATCTTGAAGACTCAGAGCTAGGATTGCAGTTTACCGGAGATCGAAGTTCTGCCGGAGCCGTCTTAATTAGGTTTTTCAGATTCTTTTATGTTCTTCCCCTTTTCAAGATGAACTCTATCTTTGTCTTTGATTCTTTTGATATGAACATGAGTAGCTAAACTCTTAGAGCTTAGACTATATGAACCCTAAGTGACCCAGGGCTTTAAAGCGGTCACGGATCGGCGGTGATTAGATTCAAAGTTCAATCAGTTTCTCTTTCATGTTTGATTTGTTCTTCATTGTTCATGTTTCTTGTCTGGATTGATCACCTAGATTAGATTCTTGTTAAGCTAAGGATAGAAGGGAACGCTCGCCTTACTTTAAAACATCAAATCGAACAATTAACCTAATCATTGGAGTGTGCCTTTCGTAGGAACCAGTTAGGATTAATCCACTGCAAGAGTAACTCATAAATCATTAGTAATTCCACCAGTTAAGTTAAGTCGTTGCGAGAGGCGACCGTACCCGGGCGACTAATTAATCTTGGTAGCTAGATCGGATAGAGCGAACGTTCGTCAGTCTTAAACCTAAGGGTAAGGAGTTATGGTGGTGTCTTAGAATTGATTGAACGAGAATCGAAATCCGTTGATCTGTTGATTGCCAATGCTCTGGTGAACGAAGGGGGATTCAAAGTCTAAGCTTGTCTGTCATCTGTGTTTTCAACCAATCTTTCAATCTGTTTTCAGTTTTAATTTTTAATTTCCGTGCATTTCTTAGAATTAGAAGTCGTGGAACTCACACCACGCACGAAGTGTTAAACCTGAGTAACTTGCCTTTATATTTGAGTAAACGATCATTAGAAGACCCGTGGAATACGATCTACCCTAGCTTTCTAAGCTTGGTAGTTTATTTGCTAAACCTGCTCTGCAGCGTTCATCAACTGTACAACGAGGAGAAGAGTCGAAGAGTGGGAATGACCTGCTCACGATGACAAGAAATCTCAAAACTGGCTACCACTTACCACGAAGTCGCGGTGTAGGCACCAAGCGAGGCTTTCAAAATTTTGAGTAGTGAAACAACAAAGGGGGATGGGGGAAGGCGTAGCCCATTGGTGAAGCTTTTAGTCTAAATCCCATGCCAGCCTTCAGGGTAATTCCCGATCGTTGATAAATAGGAGGAGGCAGCATAGTCCCAGTGGGTAGGAAGAGAAAGTTTAGGGAGGATGGAACACACAGTGGTTGCAGAAAGATAGGGGAAGTAGCCTGGCCCAATAACATAGCGGTCTCGGCCAAGACCGTTGGACCACATATCCTTCTAGGCCCGGACAGTGTAGCCTTGATCGGAGATAGGCGCAGACATGTCCACAGTAAAGAGCGGAAGCCGGGGATGAACCCAAATTGATGCATGCCCCATTCCCGGGGCTCGGAGAGATATGTTGAATCTTGGAGGACCTCCACGGACGAGTTGGAGGGGGTTCTTTCGGAATCATTGGAAGAAGAAGACATGATTGATTGGAACACTAAGGGGAACTAATATATTAAGGATCCTATAAAGAACGGAAGAAGCGACTCAAGAAAGAAGATTTAAGCAAGAGGGGAAAACGTACCAGGACAGCTGAGGAGGTAGTCAAGATCGTCGGACATCGGAGAGGTAAAGAAAGGCTAAGAAGGCAGGAAAAAATGGAGGAGAGAGAACGGACGGTCGGGAGAATGACGATGAGGATGAGAGAGGTTAGGTGAAAGGAGAAGAAGAAGGAAAGCAGTAAGACTGAGGCGTCTTATAAAGGATAAGAAGGGGACTCTTGAGTGGTTTACATCGAGAGCTGGAAATGTCGCGACGGTTGAAAGGACCTTTGAGTTATTTGCATCGGAAGAAGGGAAGTGTTTAGAAGAAGCAAGCCGGAAAAGACGGTGATTGGGTAATTTCCCTTAAAAGAGTAGGGGGCTACTCTGTAGGCAATGATCAACTAAGAGCTAGTAAAGGAGAAAAGACGGGAAGACCCTCGGTGGTAGCCAAGATAGGGTTTTCAAGAAGCAGCAGGCGACGGCAAGAAAAAGTCTGCCAGTATCCTTGACGACAAGCATACATGCGGACTTGGGGGCTCATGATGGGCCACCCTGGATCGGATGACCCGATGGATAAAAGGACCCGCCAAGGAAAGACAGTCAACGCCGTAGACAAGGGTTGACTGAGCTAAAACCCTAAGGTCGCCTGAAGAGCAGGGCCCAAACGCGACAGGCCCAGGTTAAGCCCTGGGGTGATGACGCGCCTATCATTCCTGAAACCCTAAAAGCCACGTGGGCCGATCCTAGAGGTTTCGTCTTCACCAAGCGACGGTCAAGATCCAACAACACGTGGCATGATCTGTTGAGCGTCGTACCATTGCCTAACGATCTAGGCAGACCTGCCAGTCTATAAATACAGAGAGCTGTGGCATACGAGAGGACACGACTAAATTAGGGAACAATCCCTAGGTACGTTCCTCTCTCATTTTCCCTTGCCTTCTTCTCATTACTCAAGTTCTGATTACTACCCCGACTTCATACCTTGCGAGGCGATTCGGAAGCTCCGAAGGCGATCGGGTCGACTCCCTCATTGTCCCAGGCGACAAGGCTGGAACACTTCTTCAACCTCATGAGGGCGTCTCCAATGGCAGTCGACCTCCTTTCGGCAGTGACTAATTCACAATCTCCTTTTTCTTTATTCATTCCCTGCTTCAGTCAGATGATGATCCCTCTTCCAAATAAGTTTCACTGCTCACGTATTCTTACCTCAATCACTTCGTCCAATAAAATTTCATCTCAATCACCTTGAGCTCGTCGATGACGAGCTAATCGACAACTAAAGGAGCAGCGTTTGGCTTGGGCATGAGAGGATCAGCGCGACAAAGAGTGTTTCTCTATTTGTCACGACGAACGTCAATTTTTGGGGCGGGGGGAGGGAGTTGACAGAAGAATTGGTAACAAAAATGAAGGAAAGGTTAGGGAGGAAAATAGGACATTAATTTTTCCAGAGGAAGCTAAGTAACATGTAGTGGCAACGATTAGGGTTAGATAAATGATATTTTTTAAAAAGTTCCTAAAATTCTCCTCTGGTTTATGGATGGAATCGGTTCCAACCCCAAATGTTCGAACACAAATCTGATGTCGTGAAATATAAACGCAGTACTTGTCTATTTGTTAATACTTCAATTTTGGGTCTGCTGCCATAATTTAATACAAATTATTGAAAAATCTTGAATCTATACATAATCTTTCTAGGGAAAATGATACTTTGCCCCCCTCTACTTTGTCAAGTTAACAAACAACTCTTATACTATGAAATGATCAATTTATCCCCTCCTACTATACCAACCTAACAAACAGCTTCTTCCATTCAAAATTCCGTTAAGTGATGACTCACTAATATGACTCATCCACATTTAATGACAGTACATTGCCATATCATCGACTTTCATCCATATTTGTTAGTGGCTCAACTAAATTAAAAAATTTAAAACAAAATAAAAAACGATAATTTTAAATTTATAAATTAAATAATATATATTTAATTTTTTATGGATTTTTATTTTAAAAAAAATTTCAATTAAATTTAATAAAAATTTTGTATTTAAAAAGTTTAAAGTTATTTTTAGAAAAAAAATTATATGTATTAGAAAAAATGTTATTTCAAATACACAAATCTAGCCAAACCTTTTCGATTTATGTCAAATCTAGTCATTTCTATTAGAAAACCCAAATTAGCCATTTTTATGTTTTCCGTTAACTTTTTCCGTCCAACTTAACGGAATGTCACTTATAAATGCTGATATGGCAAAAATTGCCAACTACTCAACACATAAATAATAAACTAATAAACTTTATTAAGTAATTAAAAAAAAAAGGAGAAGGAAACAGTGGCCCTGAAACAGGGCAACCTCCACGCCGACGGAAATGACGGCAATTTCGACGCCTATGACACCTCTATTTAACTACTAACAAGAAACCAGCAAGGGCAAAGGCCAGCACCACCGCCACCGGTGGTGTGGGACGAATTCTCATCGGAAGTTAAACGAGTCGTTCATTAGCCGCTACTCTAATCACAATGAATCTGTCTCTACCTCGTTGAAGCAGCTGGAGATTAGGGAGACGATTGAAGTGGAATTTGAGAAGCCTTTCGGGTCATAGTATTCGGGTTCCGAATCGATTAACGGTGGGGAGGCGAACGGGCTGGTGTGGAAGGGAGCTTCGATTACTCAGGCATTGACCAATTTGCCGAGTTTGGAGATGAGGACGTCAACGATTGTTTGCGGATCTGATAGTTCTCGATGAGTGGGCACCGCCGACAGCGACGGTATCGATACGGTCGCGTGTGGAAGAAGATGGCGTTGGCTGAAGGGGGATGGAGGGTAGGGTTTGAGTAATTGGGAGAGAGGGAGAGAGAGAGACGACGCCGCACATCGACGAGGGAAAACAAGTTTCCCCTCCTGATTTCAACAACTCTGCCACCTTCCTTCGTCAATCCATTGATAGTGGAGGGTTTTTTTTTCCTAAATAATTATTTAGTTATTTAAATTTAATTATTTAGTTATTTTAAATGTATTTTTAATTGAAATTCTTATGTGGCATTTGACGTGGCATTTGTTAGACCGGACAAATGAATGACATGTTAGCTTTGTCTGCCACGTCACTA
Source organism: Linum lewisii (assembly GCA_034768395.1). Taxonomy (NCBI): domain Eukaryota; kingdom Viridiplantae; phylum Streptophyta; class Magnoliopsida; order Malpighiales; family Linaceae; genus Linum; species Linum lewisii. Next base: position 65,846,004 of record CM068296.1, on the reverse strand, counting down.
ACGGTGTTAGATACTTAACGGCCAATTTGGTCAACTGGATAGATCTGACACAATAATTAAAGGTTTGGCCTATTTCGTGTCAGTAAAAAAAAAGTGGCTAGATTTGACATAAGTCGAAAAGGTTTGGCTAGAGTTGTGTATTTGATCCATAAACGAAACGGCAAAGGATCAACATCCAAGACTTTGCTTGGTTTGGAAAGTTCCAAACCCTCCTCCAACCATTAGATCTAGTTTGACCTCTTGACCAATTTAGTGGTCCACATTTGTTAGAGGTATTTAGGACTTTACACATATAATTTAATTATTATATTTAATATAAATATTTTATTATTAAATTTAATTTAAATCTTTTATTATTTGATTTTAATAATATTTATTCGGGTGACCAGCGTCTGTCACCGGCGACCGGCTGCCGATGCCGGCGACTTTCCGGCAACCGGCCGCCGGCGATTTTTCTAGCGACCGGCCGGTAACTTTTCCGACGAGGCTCCGATGACTTTTCCGACGAGGCTACGACGATTTTTCCGGCGAGGACAAGTTAACTAGTTAACCTGGATTTTTACTAATAACTTGTTAACATGATTTTTTTATAGATAAATAGTTAACCTGGATTTTTACAATTAACTAGTTAGATAACATGTTTTCCGGTGACTTTTTCAGTGACGCTCCGGAGAACAACCAAACTCCGGTGACTTTTTCGGCGAGGACAAGTTAACTAGTTAACCTAATTTTTACTAATAACTTGTTAACATGATTTTTTTATTGATAACTAGTTAGCTTGGGTTTTTACAGTTATCTAGTTAGTTAACATGTTTTCCGGTAACCGACCAAACTCCGGTGCCTTTTCCGGCGAGGACAAGTGAACAAGATTTTTTTATTTATAACTAGTTAACTAGTTATCAACAGATAACTAGTTAACATGTTATTTTGTTGATAACTAGTTAACGAATTACCATGATTAATTAATTGAATTGTTTGTTAACTAGTTATGTTGTCTTTAACTAGTTAACTAGTTAACATCATGATTTAGATAACGAGTTAACTAGTTAACCAAACGAGTTAACTAGTTAACCAAACGAGTTAACTAGTTAACCAAACGAGTTAACTAGTTATCTAATCGAGTTAACTAGTTACCAAGTTGTTAACTAGTTAACCAATTGAGTTAACTATTTATCAAGTTGTTAACTAGTTAACAAGATTTTTAGTTGATAACTAGTTATCAAAATTAGTTAACCAGTTAACTTATCGAGTTAACTAGTTAACATCATGATTTAGATAACGAGTTAACTAGTTAACCATCCGAGTTAACTAGTTACTAAGTTGTTAACTAGTTATCTAACCGAGTTAACTAGTTAACCAACCGAGTTAACTAGTTATCTAATCGAGTTAACTAGTTAACCAATCGATTAGTCAACCATAAACATCATCACCATCATCAAAACAATAGATAGAACAGATCACTAAATGAATTAACCATACAAGTGTTAAAGGCCAAGACTGAACACAAACAAAGAACATTATCTAACACTTTGTTGTGTTCTTTTATTTTATCAATACATATGTAATCCTAAACAAAATCATGACTTTATAAAGATCTAGAGGATTATGATAGGCCATGCAATGTTATTGAACCTTGACATCCCTCCAACAGCTCAGTCGTAGTAAGGCAACAAACCTAAGAGTAGAACTATACAGGGTTTGAATCATAGCCACGATCATAAGCAACCATCAAATGAAGAACACAATACAGTTAAATTCATTGATCAGAAATGCATAAACCGTGAATTCATAAACAAATACACAGAATAGAAAGATATGTATACTAGTCACTGGAAGAAGACTGGAAGAAGAAGAAAATTGGACATACTGAAAATCGAAGTTCAATCAAAGAGGATTAAAAAGTAAACAAAACTCGCTGATTGATGTACTCCATATCATGATCGATCGGACCCGTCCTCAGCTCAGAGACGGCATCGTTGTAGGCAGAAACAAACTTAGGAATAGAATTCTTGTCACATACCTCAACACCACCATTTCTCTGCTGATCCTCGTGAACTATCGGATGAGAAGGACTTAGCCTTACTACGGCTCAAAGCCCTTCCTCCGTGAAGGACTCAGAAAGGCACCAATCATGAATCGCCCGATTCCCAAGCACCTTCTCCCACTCCTTCGCTGCTTTGTCTCTAAACCTCCACCCTTCCTTCACCGCTATCACTTTCCTCACCGTCTCCTCCAAATCTCCCCTCAAGAAAGCCTCATCCTCTTCCTCCCTAGGAACCTCAATCCCTACCTCCTTCTTCTCACACACTTTCCCGTTCACTCCCTGATCCGGCACATGTAAAGTCGGCAATGATGAGGGGAGCCCCGAAATGGAGTGATTCGATCACAGAGCTACTCCCGTAGTGCGTCAGAAATCCTCCGACGGATTCATGGCCCAGGATCCTCAGCTACGACACCCAGGCAGAGCATATGAGTCCAGATCGGAACTCAAATGCGATGCCGACTTCTCACCAAGCATATGAGTCCAGATCGTATCTAAGGGGAGGGTATCGGATGGTGCCGAATTTCTTGTACGCGATGCCGGTCGTCGGATATGGTGTTTTTGGAGGAGACGAGTTTTGGTTCGTCGGGGACTTGTTTTTTGGGTATGGGAAGGTGAAGAAGAGGATGGATGCGAGGTTGAGGAATTTGGAAATTAGGGTTAAGAGAGTGATTGAAGAGGAGAAGTGTTTGATTCCGATGGGTGGGAGGTTGCCGGTGATGCCGCAGGTGGTGGTTGGGTACGGCGGCTGGGCTGTTGCTAACGGAAGTGAAAGGAAGGCAGAGAGACCCCTGAAGGGAAATTAGGGTTTTATTTAATTCTTAATGATTGACGATTTTGCCCCTCCAGGTTTGGTTTGGAACCTGTTCCAAAGCAAAAAGTTTGGACGCAGATCCTTTGCCAAACGAAACATTTAAAATTTTTATGTTTTATATTTTATTTATTAATTAAATTTAATTTTTTTTATAATTTATGTTTTTATCTTTTTAGTTTAGTTGAGATGGGTGAAAGTCGATGATGTGGCAATTTACTATCATTAATTATGGATGAGTCATATTGGTGAGTCATCACTTAACGGAAATTTGGATGGAAGGGGCTGTTTGTTAGGTTGGCATAGTAGGAGGGGGTAAATTGATCATTTCATATTATAAGAGGCTGTTTGTTAACTTGGCAAAGTAGAGGGGGGCAAAATAGCATATTCTCTTTTATTTATTATGGTGAAAACTCCTATTTATTGTATGGGTGGAGGTGGATAACTAAGGAAATCCAAGTCGATTATCGATTGATCCTGCTGCTAATCTAACCGCTGTTTCCTTTCATCTTCTCCATCTCGTTATAAATAATAATTTCTTTTTTAGCCAAAGAAAGAGTTGGCCGGAAAGAGATTTCAATTTTTAGGACATCGTTTATGCATGGAGGCACCACTGATGGTATGCTAAAAAATTTCATCTATACGGTTTGTATAAACTCTAAATAGAGTGTACGTCATATACAAGTTGTACAATCGTCATATAAAATGTGTGGATTTCGTATTGAATGTATACAATTTGTATGAACTGTTTACAACCCTACCGTACAAAAATAAATACATAGTGTAAAATATAAATACAACATATACGAAAAATACAGATTGTACACCAAGTACATAGTGTACATCCACATACGAAGTGTATACAGTTATTATACACTGCATACAAATTGTATAATACAAAGTGATTTAATGACGACGATCACGTGAGTGAAAATAATTTCATTAATAAAGGCTGATATCATTGAGAAACTTTTCGGTGACGATAGAAGGTAGACAGCTTCAACAAATTAAAATGACTCGAAGTTGTAAGCAAAGAATTGAGACCATGAAATTAAACAGCTAAAATATAATGATAAAAAATTATTGTTACATCAGATGCAACACTAAATAGGCAATGTCACGGGAATTGAACTCCACTGAATAACAGAAGAACAGAAAGACCTCCGAAATCAAGTGAAAAAGGAGGAGAAGTAAAAATAAGGCTTCTTGGAGGTGCAACAAATACACAGCTATATAAGCAGCTTGCTTGTAAGACTGACATCAGTTATAATGCATATTTCAAGTACAAATATACTAGTTTCTTATTAAGTATTTCATCAACGATATGATCATCTGCGTACTGTATATGTTTTTGGTGGCATCATTCATTGGCACTGTGTTGTGTAACACATCTGTCAGCCTTTCCTTCAATGGTGGCCTATTCATTCAGGTTGTCTTCTTCTTTCCGAACAACAACCCCAGTGAGTATGTATCACCCTTTTGCTCAGCTGCTTGTACCCTTCTCTCTCCAATCTAAACAATTATTTTTACATGGAAGGAAAACTAGTCAAGGTTTGCATGAAGACTGAAATTGCAAATTAGAAACCCAGCTTCTGCAAACTGAAAATTCAACCTTATCCATAAGCCACCACCCAATGCTTGGCATGTACTGCACCAGGTACATAACGGCTAACACAGGCTGCCATTCAAATCATCATTTCAATAAGGACTTAAGAACATCTGACGTCTACCTGATATCTCACAGTTTGTAATCAAAAGAGCATTACTACACAAAGCAAATGTCAGGAATGCTACTACCTGATTTGATATCCAGACTTCCTTCAGACCATGGCTTGCAGCTATAATTGTCAGCTCCGCACATCTATCAGATGACAAACGCCTCTGTACAAATACCAACACTCCACCAATTAAGTATGACTTTCTGGCTGAACAGGTACATCAAAGCACTCACATAAGCCGCTATGCAGAAATGAAGCTAGATGGGAAACAGGCACTTGCTGCACAGACCAAGTGCTAGAATCTTAGCAGTCAAGTAACTAGCTAAACGGAACCTATCTGGATGAACAGGAACCAAACCTTCTTTTCTGAGTTTGACGATCCAAAACCTGTCGCTATTGGCCCAGGACAAACAACGGTAACCTTGATCCCTTTCTGATAGAGCTACATTCATAAGAGTATAAGCTAGAGTTATAAAATAATCATACAAGAGTAGTCTTTCTCTAGAAAGCTATTCAGGAACTAGAATGGAGAGCTAGGTTTAACTGTTGCGTCGGGTTTTAGAGGGCAAAGTGTCATACTGATTAAGGATAAGAGAGGGTTACAGTATACCTCAGAACGCAAGGAATGGAAGTAGCCATTCAATGCAAATTTGGAAGCAGAGTATACAGCCTGACCTGGAGCAGGCGTCTTACCTGCAGCACTGCTCATCTGCACAATGTAGTTGAGCAGCAAAAGCATATCAGGCAAACTTGAAAGAGGGCCATGGGAGAATAAAATTGAGACTGAAATCAGTTAGTGACAGTAGTAATAATGAACCTCCACGTACCACAACAAAATTACCACCACCTCGTCTCAGCATGAATGGGGTTAGCAGGCGTGTAAGAGATATGGTCCCCAGAACATTGACATTGAAGGTCATCTACTCCCAAAGAAAAATTTCTTCAGTATTTATGCAATAGAACTTAATACTATGTATGTACATCATAAATTCTAATGCCTGGCACAACCAGTTATTTGGACAGTCTTAAGCTAGATAAACCATTTGTTTTCTTTTCCAAAAGGAACCAATGCCAGCGAAATATAGAAACACATAACAACTGCCATTCGCTGGATACCTGGGTACTTTCTTCATTTGTTTCCAAAGCTGTCGATTTCTGGTGAAGAAAGCAAATGTTGAAATATATGAGATAATGTAAAGGACTCCTAATCATATTTGCGACAATAATATTACAAGCATAGCATAACCTGTGTTTCTGCATCAAGGATTAGTTTTTTCGATTCTAGAGAAAAGATTAGCTTGTGAGAGCCACATGAAAGTGCACAACCACAAACATTTACAGAAACCAATGCAGAACATAAGGTCCAAATAACAGTATGGAAAAGGCAACGGTAAACTGTTTTACTTAAACCATTGCTAGATGCATATTTTATCGGCAAAACACAGGTCTGCGATTACAAAATGTTACCTCTACCAATTCCAGATTGGGATTTGAACTTACAGGGCGTTCATAAGCTGCATTGTGAATCATATAATGAACACCAGCACCAGGGAAAAAACCCTCTGCCTTGTCAACAGCCTCCTTAAGAGAATCTTCACCAGATGCCAAATCCAAAGGAAGAATCTTTACGTCATGGGGAGCATGCTTCCCTGTTAACGGAAGACAAACACATTAAAGAGATGAAGAACAGACGATGATATGAATATGATTCCAGCAGTGAAGAAGAAGGTACATACCGATAAGCTGGCTCTTAACTCGCTCAAGTTCAGCCTCATTTCTAGCGGACAGGATAAGTTTGGCACCCAAACTGGCAAATTGTTTGGCCAAGACCTCACCTGAAATCAATCAAGACAACATCAACATTGACATAGAAATGGAGGATTCTTCTGCCAATTTAGAATGTGCAAATGCATATTATTCACATTCAAATGGTTTGCAGTCTTAGAATGAAACAAAATCGAAAGAGTAAACAAATTATGCGTGTCACAGTCAAGCTGAGAATAGATGGGAAAGAGAAGAGAAGTGAGAAAATAGAGTACCAATCCCACGGCTAGCTCCCGTAATCCAGACAACCTAACAAATAAATGGTTCCTCCATTGAATCAATACAGAATAGGATGCAGTTAAGGCGTTGGAAGAATGATGGATTGGGAGCATAGTATACTTTGTCTTCAATTGCTTGGCGGTTGACGCCTCTCTTTGAACTCAAGGTGGCATCGGCTTGGACCGAACAAGAGAAGAGATGAGCCAGTTTTAGATTAAGAAAAAAAACCAGAAGATGGTTATTGGTGGAAGTAGAAAGGCAAAGCAAAGCAATACCTTGAGCAGTTATGATTCTGAAGAGCAGAGCAGCGGAGAGGACGGGGAAACAAAGGAAGAGCAGCGCAGCAGGAGTAAGCATTTCTAGTTAATTTTGGGTTTCTCCAAGCAAGGGGGGGGGGGGACACAAAATTGAAGGCTCGGTTGGTTCAGACTTCAGACTTCAGACTAACATCGGCAGTGGTCTCCTCCTACTGATTGATATATACTTGTATTTTGATTAATAAATAAGGCGCAGTTTAGAGATGCTACATCAGCATTTTCACCGTCAGTGGCGATAGCATTGTCATATCTACGAACTTTCTCTCCCACTGCTAACCCCATCGCTACCTGGCATCCCCTCACCCCTCAAGCTCAAGATCAATGTAGACGGTGTTGTTTGTCCTGATGTCAGCAGATCATCAAGATGGGTCCTTCGAAATTCAGTAGGTGTAATTTTTCGTGCGATTGGGACTATGTATCCAGGTATCGTCAACCCTTTTGTTCTTGAATTATTGGCTTTCATATACGTGTGTACTTGGTGCTCTTTGGTTGCAGTTTTACAGGTCGATATAGAAGGTGACGTGGAGTTGGTCTCGACGCGATTATTAGCTGGTCAGGATAATACGAAGTCTGGAGGGGCTATAGTAGAAGAAATTCTTCAGCTTCAACGAGGGATCCATCTTGGCGCTTCCAGATGGTTCATCGTTCAGGTAACAGAGCCGCCAATTACGTGGCTCGTATGGCCCTGTCTAACCTCCAATGGGTCATGGAGGTAGACATGACTTCCTAGGTTAGGACTTGATGCTCATTCCTTTTTTGTGTGTGCGGCCTTGGTGTTTCTGTGAGGAGCGATCTATGCCAAAAAAGAAATACGGTGTGTGTAACCATTCATTCGAAAGTTGGAATTTAAGGATCCAAACAGTAAAATAGTCGCCAGTCGAAGTAGAATGGGTAAAATAATAATTTATAGTTAGGGGTTATCTATTAAGTTGACAAAGTAGAGGGACCAAAGTGCTATTTTCTCTTTCTTTTTATTGTTATTTATTAAAGGAACAATGGTATTTTGCCTCTTTACTTTGCCAAGTTAACAAACAGGTCCTTATAAATGCTCATTTACTCTCTCTACTTTGCCATTTTGACAATTATAACTAGGCTTGGCAATCGGGCGGATCGGGGACGGATACCTGGTATCCATTCCCCGGCCGTGATGTGAACCGCTGCAACTGTGGGCAGATGACCCTTGAACACCGCAAGTTGGACACCGTGCAACGAGGTAGAACCGTCGGGAACCGGGGCGGATGAGTACTTTGACCCGTCAGCTATATAACAGCTGGGAACCAGAAGTGTCCAGTCGAAGACGCCACTTCAGAAGATGAATGCTTCTGACGATAAGTCGATCCTTAAGCGATGCAACAACGAGCAAAGGCTTGAAGGGAATAGAACATATGTTCAAACAGAAGTTTATTGATTTCAAAAGTTGTGTCCTACAAGGGTGCCCGACGGCCTCCTTATATAGGTGAGCGAACAAGCTCTCCTCCCTAAGACTATTTCCTAAATAATAATAAAATAAAGACTCCTAATACTAATTAGGATCCTCACACGTCTAAACAATCCGACTAAAAATGAATAAAACATAAAATAATAGTGGAAGTCTTTAATGTTGAATGAAAGACCGAATTAGGGCAAAAACCCTAATCCGGCGGCGATCGGCGGTTCTTGGGCCGGTTGGGCTTCGATGGCGTGGGCCGGTTGATCTTTGGTGGTGGCCCGGCGGCCTTTGCTTGCTCGGGCTTCGGCGGCGGCCCGGCGGCCTTTGCTCGGTCGGGCTTTGCTCGGTCGGGCTCCGGCTGGTCTTGGCCTTGGTCCGAAGCTTTAGTATTCCTGCCCGGGCCTTCTTGAATCTCCAAGAGGGTGTAGCCTTTCTTCATGAATCGATCAGCATCTTCTTCATGCCCCTCTTTACTCCAGGACTCTATGTAGGCATTAAGTTTCTCTCGGAAAGCCTTAGTCTGGCTTCTTGTGAAAGGAGGCTCAGGGCGGGTCCAAGGTTTGTTGGGCTCATCATCCCCCTCTTCTTGTGGAGGATTCGTCCTCGAATCCCCATAAGAGTTTGGTAGGTCAAGGACGTAGGCATTGTTGTTAATCCTCTGGAGGACTGTGTAAGGCTCGTCTCCTCTGGGTAGTAGTTTGGACTTCCTCTGCTCTGGAAACCTATCCTTCCTGAAGTGTACCCACACTTGGTCTCCGGCTTCAAAAATTTTCTCCTTTCTTCCTCGGTTGGCGTTACGGAGGTACTGAGCAGTCCTTCGTTCAATATTGGCCTTTGCCTTCTCATGGAGCTGCTTGACATAAGCTGCCTTCTCTTGGCCACCTGCATCTAAAAATTCATGGACAGGAAGTGGAGATAAGTCCAGCAGGGTTAGTGGATTAAAACCATAAACAAGCTCAAACGGGGAGTACTGGGTAGCTGAATGCACAACTCGATTATAGGCAAATTCTACATGTGGTAGACATTCCTCCCAAGTCTGGATGTTACTCTTAATGACTGCTCTCAGCATTTGATCTAAGGATCGGTTTACAGCTTCAGTCTGCCCATCAGTTTGGGGGTGGCAAGTGGTGGAGAACATTAGTCGGGTGCCAAGCTTAGCCCATAAAGTCTTCCAAAAGTAGCTTAGGAACTTCGAATCCCTATCGGAGACTATAGTCTTCGGAACTCCATGCATCCTAACTACCTCCCTAAAGAATAGGTCAGCAATTTGGGAGGCGTCATCAGTTTTATGGCAAGCAATGAAGTGAGCCATTTTGGAGAACCTGTCAACAACCACAAATATGGAGTCCTTCCCCCTTCGGGTTCTAGGTAGTCACAGGACAAAGTCCATGGACAAGTCTACCCAAGGATGCTCAAGAATGGGCAAAGGGGTGTACAATCCATGGGGCCGGAGTTTAGACTTAGCTCTCTGGCACTTGGAGCATTGAGATAGGATCTTCTCGGCATCGTGTCTCATCTTGGGCCAGTAAAAATGCTCTTTAAGGGTGGCCACTGTCTTAGCCACACTAAAGTGTCCCATGAGACCTCCACCGTGGGCTTCTAGGGTTAGGACAATCCTGCAATAATGGTTAGGGAGACACAATTTCGATCCTTTGAATAAGTAACCATCTTGTTGGCAGAACTTACCAAATCCTCCTTGTTGGCAAGCTTCGAAGATACTCTTAAAATCAGGGTCAGTGGCATAGAGGTCTTTGATGTATTCAAAGCCAATAAATTTAGTAGAGAGGACTGAGATTAATGTGTACCTTCGGGAAAGGGCATCAGCCACGATGTCCTCCTTACCTTGCTTGTATTGAATGATGTAAGGAAATGATTCTATGAATTCTACCCACCTAGCATGCTGCTTGTTGAGTTTGTGCTGAGCCTTGAGGTACTTGAGTGATTCATGATCCGTGTGGATGATGAATTCTTTAGGCCATAGGTAGTGTTGTCAGGTCTTCAAAGCTCTTACTAGGGCATACAGCTCTTTATCATAGGTCGGGTAGTTGAGAGTGGCGCCACTGAGCTTTTCACTGAACTAGGTGATGGGCCTCTTCTCTTGCATGAGGACAACTCCTATTCCTACTCCGGAAGCATCACACTCGATCTCAAATGGTTTGGTGAAGTCGGGCAGCATGAGCAAAGGGGCCTCGGTAAGCCTCTTTTTGAGGGCTTCAAAGGCCTCTTGTTGTGGGGCTCCCCACTGGAAGGGAACATCCTTCTTTAGCACGGCTGTGAGAGGGGCAGCAACAGTGCTGAAGTCCCTCACAAATCTTCGATAGAAGCTTGCCAATCCATGGAAGCTCCTAACGTCTGTGATGTTTTGAGGCGTGGGCAAGGATTTGATGGCTTCGATTTTGTCTTCATCAACCCTTATACCTACAGAGCTAACAACAAAGCCAGGAAAAACGAGGTGATCTGTGCAAAAGGTGCACTTGCTCATGTTAGCATAGAGGTGCTCCTTTCTCAGGGTTTCTAAGACGGCCTTGAGATGCTCTAAGTGATCTCCTAAGTTTTTGGAGTAAATAAGAATATCATCAAAGTAGACCACTACAAATTTTCCTATGTAAGCTCTAAGGACTTGGTTCATTAATCTCATGAAGGTACTAGGTGCATTGGTTAGGCCGAATGGCATGACCATCCACTCATACAATCCTAGTTTAGTTTTGAAAGCAGTTTTCCACTCATCACCTTCCTTCATTCGGATTTGATGGTAGCCCGATTTAAGATCAATTTTAGAGAAGATGGTGGCCCCATGTAGTTCATCCAGCATGTCATCTAACCTAGGAATAGGATGGCGATACTTAACTGTTATGTTATTGATTGCTTGGCAGTCAACACACATCCTCCATGTGCCCTCTTTCTTGGGAACTAGGATGACTGGGACAGCACAAGGACTCATGCTCTCTCGGACATATCCCTTGTCCATCAGCTCCTCCACTTGTGCTTGGATCTCCTTGGTTTCTTCTGGATTGGTACGATAGGCTGGCTTGTTTGGCAAGGCAGCTCCGGGCACCAAGTCGATCTGATGCTCAATGCCCCTGAGTGGGGGCAGCCCACTAGGAATTTCTTCGGGGAAGACATCTTTAAACTCCTGTAAAAGTGAAGTAACAACACTAGGCAGAGAAGTATTAGGGTTAGAAATCAAACACTCCTTGTAGCGGATGATCACCAGGGGTTTCCTAGAAACTAGAGTTTGTTTGATCTCACTCGGGTGGTTAACAGGTTTTCTCTCCTATCAACCTCACTTTTTTGAGCTCTGGGACCCTTAAGGTCTTGTAATTCTGTTTTTACACTCATGGGGTCTCTCGTTTGTTCTCTCTTCTCTCTGTTTTTGAGCTCCCTCTCTTTCTTTACTTTGATGGCCTTTCGGTCTAATTGGTCTTGGAGAATCTCAGTAGGTGACATTGGCCTCAGAGTGTACTTAGTATCCCCATGAATGAGGCTGTACCTGTTGGTTCTTCCATCATGTGTGGAGTACCTGTCGAATTGCCAAGGTCTTCCTAACAAGATGTGGGCGGCTTCCATTGGAACCACATCACATAAAATGTTATCTTTGTACCTCCCTATCTAGAAGGGAACATGAGCTTGTCGGGTGACCCTTAATTCCCCACAGTTACTAAGCCAATGAAGTTTATAGGGTTTCAGGTGTTTTTGGGTTGGGAGACCAAGTCCCTCAACCAATTCGTGGCTTACAGCATTAGTACAACCTCTTCCATCAATCACCATACTACAAATCTTATTTTGAATTACGCACCTGGTATGAAAGAGGTTATCTCATTGCTCCCATCCTTCCTCCACAACCTGTGCATTAAGAATTCGTCGAGAGACGGCAGAGAGCCGACGGGCTGACTTTGGGGGTCGGGGTGCACTAGGGTTGTTCACGGGTGGGGGCCGAGGCCTAAGCCGTCCAGGGCTTGGGGCTTGAGCGGCGGCTTGGGTCATGGACCGGGTGAGAACTCCGGTCCGGGCAGGTACTCGAGGTGCTCCGGGGTCGGGTGGCGTCGGGTCGGGGGTGGACTAGGTGGCGCCAGGGTCGCGAAGCTCGTCGGGTGCGTCGGGGTTAGGTGGTGTCGGGGTGGAGTCGGTCAGGACGGGGCCCAGAGTTTTTTGGGCTCATCAGGTCGTTTAAGCACTGGGGACGGGTAATCCACGGTCACACAAAACCATCGGGCACTGGTTTGTATCCATATCCGTCACCAGTGGTTATTTGGTTTAACCACCAGTGATTTTACTCGCCGAAACCCGAGAAAGGTGCTCTGAAAAATAAAAATTTCAGTCAAATAGACAATAGAAACATTATAGTTTGAACTTTGAAACAAATCAAACACCAAAACAAAGTCATGAAGGATAACATTCTCAATCTCTAAAACTAAGGAATATTATGAAACTGTCAAATGTTCTTCCTCAAAGCTCAGTAACTCAGAAAACATACCCAAACTAAATTACTAAAAGTCTGAAACGAAGGAAATAACAAGTAGCATAGTGTAGACCACATTCCACAGACTCCCTTCTTCAAGTTCTCAACGTTTCTTACTGCCAACTGGTAACTGCTTACATGTTTAGGACCTGCAACATTCACATTCACCACTCATTAGTCATTAGTTTAGATAAGTAGTACAACTAGCTTCCGATTATAGAAAATGATACAAGTACTACAACTACCTCACATACCTTTCTGTTAATTAATCAGTCAATGTCATCGAGATTAATAGCAGTAGAGGATCTAGTAAGCATTTGTGATCCTACATCACACGATACAGTAATACACATTCATGAATCATGATCCAACAATTAGCAGTCAGCAGTTGTATTCATAAATATTATTATAGAGTTGATGACTTGATGTTACCTAATGTAGTTTGATCCTCTATGCCCACTGGTTCATCCTCGCTTCCATTCCCAGAATCAATTGCAAGAGTTATGAGGCAGCCCTCCAACTCCCCAATGGTAGTCTAAACAGCAGGATTTGCAATTAAGTAAAGCAAGAGTTTCTTAGCATCTTAAGATTCAAGGTTGCACTGAAGAATTAATCGAAGTTAAAAATGAAAGCAAACAATACTAATACCTCTTTCATATTCATCCTTCAGCCAATTCCTGGTACACATTAATGCCTCAACTGTTGCAGGATGCAGTTTGCTACAGTGATGATCTAGAAGTCGACCTCCTAAACTAAAGGCCAACTCAGATGCAACAGAGGTAACAGGTATATCAAGAAGATCTCTTGCTATCAGGGTCGTCCCATGAACTTTGGAGGCCCTGTGATATAATCAAGATGTGGCATATTATTACATATTTTGACAAAAAAAATTTAAGTACATCAAAATAAAAATTTACATTTTACATTTGAATAAATATCATTATATTTTATACAGATATAACATTGTTGGTTAATAGATATATGAGTATTCAATTTTATATTATTCAAAATATCATGCTCTATAACCATAAGTAATTTATTTATTTATTCTCAAATATATTTTCTCCGAAATTATAATTAGTGATATTTCTATAAAGCTCATATATTTAATTATAAAATATAATTTCTATTCGATTAAAAATTGATATCCAAATAATTCAAAATATATTATTATAAAAATCCAAACAATAGTTTTAAAATGATTAAAAAAAATAAGAGTTCATACTTATTTAACATGCCTTGACCGATGAATGAGATGATTTATTTAATAACAAATAAGCCTCCACGCCCAAGAGATGAATGAGAAAAATAACTAAAAAAATCATCATCTAGATGAAGGATATAAATTATTTAATAAAAAAGAAGGGTCATGTTTGATGTAAAAAAGAAGGGTCTCATAGATAAAAGAGAAAAAGAACCAATTTAATATAAAGAACATCATTGTGAATCCAAACAATAGTTTTAAAATGATTAAAAAAAATAAGAGTTCATACTTATTTAACATGCCTTGACCGATGAATGAGATGATTTATTTAATAACAAATAAGCCTCCACGCCCAAGAGATGAATGAGAAAAATAACTAAAAAAATCATCATCTAGATGAAGGATATAAATTATTTAATAAAAAAGAAGGGTCATGTTTGATGTAAAAAAGAAGGGTCTCATAGATAAAAGAGAAAAAGAACCAATTTAATATAAAGAACATCATTGTGAATTGAACTAATGACCTCACAACAACAAAGAAGTTTTTTCTTCCATCCTTCTAACCACTACACCACATACTCAATAGTGATTAGTAATCACTAATCACTATCTTTTATTTTAGGAGTAGTCATCCAATAAGACACATACTCAAGTATTTTCTCATTTCCATCTTTCACAACATCAAGACCATCTTTGACAACCAAATTTCTAATATGTGCAGAGCATCTCATGTGAATTAAAGCACCATCTTTGATCAAATAAGGTAGTTCCAACTTCTTCTTAATATTTTCTAGCATTCTATCATTGGTGCTACAGTTATCCAAGATTATGGCTGATACCTTAGTGTCAACGTTCCATTCCATCAAGCAATCTACCAAATACTTTGCTAGTCTATCAACTGTGTGAGGAGCTGGGACATAAATGAACCTACAAAACAAGCAAGAACAAGATTACTTCCCAATATGTGGTTTACAGAAACACAACTGGAAGAATTAAAAAAAAATATAGAGTTAAGAGTTTACATCAGCAATTGGCTCCTCAAACACCATCGTTATCGAGATAATGTGCAGTGACAGCCATGTAACCTTTCCTTTGGTTACTAGCTGTCCACATATCAGTTGTTATTGCAACTCTTTCCTTACTAGAATCAATTAACCTATGAATCTTAGCCCTCTCATCATAATACAGTCTCATCACATCCCTTTTCAATGTGTTCCTCGAATGAACATTGAAAAGGGGATGAAGAGAGTAACAAAACCTCTTGAAATGCAGATGTTCAATAATTGACAGAGGATACTCATGCATCAACACAGCAGTAGCAATTTCTTTCCTAGACACATCAACATTATAGGCAATAGCAACTAACTCTGTTTTGCCTTTAACTAACAAATTGGGACCAAGAACCTTTTGATTTCCATCATGTATTCTCTTTTGAATATATGATTTGATATGGCTCCTTAAGTGGGATGTTCCATTTTTTGAATCACCACCCAATAAACAGTAGTTACACTTAGCCTTCCATAATTCATGAATCGTAACTCTCTCAAAATGAAGCCAAACATTTACGCTTACTGTGGTTAAGAGGTGTCACTGCCTCAACATCGGTAGGAGGCTGCTGCTGATTAGGTTCTTGGTTGGCATGTACATCTATACCATTTCTTTTGCATGATGATCTTGGTTGGCACTATTGTTGCCGTTCGGTACACCTACTGCTAGTGGCATATTCTCATCATGAAGAACCAGAGGTGCGATAACTTCGTTGTTGTCGTTCATAGCGCCTGCGAGTTGGAAGAGAGAAGAAACTGAATGAGAATTAAAACCAAGAAAGCATTAACAATTCAGAAAAGAAATTGAAACCCTAAAAATTTAAATTGTAAGTCGTAAATCAAAACAGCAAAACCCTAATTCCCTATTGAAGAACAACTGTAGAACGCTATTTATAGCATGAATCCTGCACACATGCAAACAATTAGGGTTAGGGAATAACTCAATATCGCAAATTAATTTGGGGAAATTTATCGGGAAAGGAAGGAATAGGAGATCAATGGGTATGATTAGATTATTGGAGGAAGGATCATATTCCAGAGGAAATTATGATGGATCCATCAAATTTTGGTGGAGTAATGTCGTCTAGTTCGACAAGGATCCTCAAGAACGAGGAGAAATCAACGATCGATGCGTTGGGGGTGGAGAGATAAAGAGAGAGAGCATGATTGAAGACATGGAGGTTGCGGTGTAATAATGGAAATTTGGGCTAGATCCGGGGGATATTTATCCGTCGGGTCGGGTTTGGTGACGGGAATGGTGCAGATACTGCTGAATTTTTCCCCGCCCGTCACCGTTACTTGACGTTGCCGATTTTAACCGTCCCCGAATTGAAATCTGGTGAGCACGGTTTTCTGCCCATTTGACCGGTTCAGTTTCGGGTGGTTACCCGATTTGCCGGTTCAGATTGCCAAGCCTAATTATAACATGAAGGATTTATGTCCATCGGTCCAAATCCGCATAGGAACTAGTTAAGTGTTGGACCTGATTAATAGAATTAATTCGGGCTGGTTAGGGATTGATATGTCTTGCTAGAGACCAATGTTAATTAGTGGTTTGGGCCACGGCTAATCGGACCGGGTCCTACAAGATCACACGCCTATAGTATGGGACCGGATCATTTAATGAGCCCAATCCATGGTGGATTGGAACTACTGGGCTGGCGATCCATTAGGGTTAGGAAGGGATTAGGGTTTCTGCCCTAATCCTATAAATAAGACTGCTAGGGTAGCAGTCAGTCCTAAGCCTCACACACTTTCTCTCGGAGAAAACCCTAGTCACCATAACCCTAAAACTTGTTCTTCGACCAAGAGTTCTAGCAAACTTTGGCGAGGAAGATCCGGATCCCAGCTAGTGTGGACTAAGTAGAGGAGCTACACTTGAAACTCTTTGGATCGATATAAGGCTACGGGAGGTATTAGTTTTCGAGCTAATATCACGCTTCAAGAATGTGAGTTACTATAATCCTTTGTTATTGTTGTATATACAATCGGGCTGATCTAGGTTGTTAGATGTTTGATTCGTATTTCCGTTGCGATTCTGGTTTATGCATCTAACGTTTTTCCTTCAATGGTATCAGAGCAATAAAAAAACTTTTTTTTAATTATTTATTTAAAATCAGTTTAATTAAATAAACCAAATATCCATGAACACTTTGAAAACACGATTTTCAACTAAATAATATTAACACGAGATAATCCCCTCCTTTAATTGAATAATTTTATTAATAACGCAATTCATTTTGTTATTCTGTGCCGCCACCGCCGATCACCGTCGCCGCCGACCGGCGGGACAGCAGCCGATGGCAGCGAATACAGCAGCAGAGGAGCAAAGGAGGGAGTGGCGGCTGGGCAATTGGGTTTGGAACCCACTGCTCAGTCCAGCCCATCAGCCCATCCTATGTCCACAAGCCCAGCCCACAAAGCTTGGATAGTCCAAGCTGTTCGGGCCACAGCCCTTCGGCCCAGATCTGGACAGTCCAGACTAAGTGGCCCATCCACCATGGTCGGCCCGTTTGGCTCGGCCCGGACCGGTTTGAACCAAGTGGTTCACCTAGTTCGGTCCGACCAATTTCAAGTCAGAATTTAAATTTGTTTTTCTGTTTGGGACAGATTTAATTGGGCAGTTTTTCAATATTAATCATTGGTTTGATTAAGTATTGAAAATTTTTAAATTCATAATTAGTTTCCTATTTACTTTTAATAATGAGTTATTAAATTGAGTGAGAGTTTTAATTGATGGAATTTATGGGCAAGTTTTGAAATCTATATCCATGACACTTGTAGATATTAACGATAATTCCTATAATTGAATGAATTTTATTGTTGAAGCAATTATAATAAAGGAGTTTATTATTATGGTTTAATTAGAATAAAATTATTTTATTCTTAATTAATGACCACCTTAATTAAAATTGGTTAATTAGGGTTAAATCTATCAAGCATGCTAGATTTAAGGTCATTCACTCATGCGGTAGTGAATGAATGGATGTTATATATACTTATGTATATTGTGCGTTTATGGCAAAGTGTGCAGGTTCTTGGTGATCGGATAAAAGGCCTCACCCCAATTTAATTTTATTATTATTTTATTTTGGGAAATACGGTCTGCGTACCGTTTATTTTGTTGTAATTTTATTATTTGTAAATTAATAAGATAGATTAGGAATCTTGTATTTAGTTTACAAAACTATGTAATTACAACAAAGGAGGGATGTATGCTAGTCAAACAATCAAGGATAGGAGATCCTTCGATGATGAACATGAAGCGCTTTTCCAAGATTAAAGGGGGCCAAGATCCGATCACCTACAAGCGTTTATTGTCTGAATGCTTAGAACCATATTTTAGGTTGTTGTGTATGTGTCTTGCGCGATTAGTTCACTAGCAAACATAGATAAAAACACACTACCTAAAATGTCCCCAAAGTAAAATTGAGGCAATGCTTTACCATAACGAGACCTATGATGCCTTTACAAGAACTAGGCCTTTTATGCCAAAGTAAACTATGGACCTATTATTGCACTGGATAGCAAGGGTGGATCTTAAGGGTCCATAAGTTCATTTTTGGTCGTACTCAATGAATACAAAAGACAAAGTTTTGGTTCGAAGCATAGTCAATTTTGTGATTGTCACATAATCAACCAAGAGTCACAAAGGTTTGTGATTGACCAATTGGTTGGTCTACCTGGGGACCGCGTTATCCTAAACCCTGCCCACGCCGGGAGGGGTTGAGAAGGAGAATGTCACACTGAGACTTCCCCTTTGGGGACTAAGCAATGGGCGGGCAACGTATTGCAAGCTCGTGGTGGATCTCAACCAAGCGGCTCCTACGCGCGTCTATCGCTCAAATGGACACAAAGTTCTTCTTACTCACACATTGGGAACCTCACTTTCCTACCCTATGTCCTAGACTCCAGGAAACTTCGACCGACTCTGAACACTACACAAAACTGGCACCTATCGAAGATAAGAACACTTTGTCAAGTTACTAGACCTCAAATTTAATAAAAACTAGTTTTAGTCTTGTTGTAAAAAGGTTTAAAAGGCATTTGGATAAAAAAACTTCACACTTTACATTGAAAACCCCGGCTATCACGTATGTTCTCACCATACAATAAAGTGGCTTGTCAAACGATTAGAGTTTAAGAGAGTTAACTATTTAACAAGCAAAAGAGATCTCTAAGTTCGTTGAACCACGTTTTGATAGCCCGAGTTTAAACAAGGTAAAGGATCCCAAAATCTCACCAAATAACCCTTAAAACATTTTTACACAAAAACCAAACTAGTTCTTACTACACATAAGGTCGAACAACTTGACAAAAGCATCGGTTACTGGACGGTTCACTTATTCTCGGAGCCTACACATGAACGGAGGGAAAGTAAGGGGTCTGGTCGACATTGGTCAACTTGTGTCGAGGGGGTAGTACACTCATTGTCACATCTTTAGATTTTGCGGCTTTTGCGTAAGGACTCTAGGCTATTTCAAATTCGATTCCCCTCTTTTTCGTCCCACAACTCACTTTTTCTTCGCTTTTGGTCTTTCTATTGATAGTGACTTCAAAAAAAAGTTTTTTTACTAGACTCTTTTGTCTTACCAGTAGGAGCATTAGGGACCCGTGCAGGTATGGAGCAGCCACCCCATTGGGGACCGCGTTATCCTAAACCCTGCCCACGCCGGGAGGGGTTGAGAAGGAGAATGTCACATTGAGACTTCCCCTTTGTGGACTAAGCAACGGGCGAGCAACGTATTGCTAGCTCGTGGTGGATCTCAACCAAGCGGCTCCTACGCGCGTCTATCGCTCAAAAGGACACAAAGTTCTTCTTACTCACACATTGGGAACCTCACTTTCCTACCCTATGTCCTAGACTCTAGGAAACTTTGACCAACTCTGAACACTACATAAAACTGGCACCTATCGAAGATAAAAACACTTTGTCAAGTTACTAGACCTCAAATTTAATAAAAACTAGTTTTAGTCTTGTTGTAAAAAGGTTTAAAAGGCATTTGGAACAAAAAAAGTTCACACTTTACATTGAAAACCCCGGCTATCACGTATGTTCTCACCATACAATAAAGTGGCTTGTCAAACGAATAGAGTTTAAGAGAGTTAACTATTTAACAAGCAAAAGAGGTCTCTAAGTTCGTTGAACCACGTTTTGATAGCCCGAGTTTAAACAAGGTAAAGGATCCCAAAATCTCACCAAATAGCCCTTAAAACATTTTTACAACAAAAACCAAACTAGTTCTTACTACAGATAAGGTGGAACAACTTGACAAAAGCATCGGTTACTGGACGGGTCACTTATTCCTGGAGCCTACACATGAACGGAGGGAAAGTAAGGGGTCCGGTCGATATTGGTCAACTTGTGCCGAGGGGGTAGTACACTCATCCTCACATCTTTAGATTTTGCGGCTTTTGCGTAAGGACTCTAGGCTATTTCAAACTCTATTCCCCTCTTTTTCTTTCCACAACTCACTTTTTCTTCGCTTTTGGTCTTTCTATTGATAGCGACTTCATCGAAAAGTTTTTTTTGCTAGACTATTTTGTCCTTCCAGTAGGAGCATTAGGGACCCGTGCAGGTATGAAGCAGCCAGCCCCATTGGGGACCGCGTTATCCTAAACCCTGCCCCCGCCGGAAGGGGTTGAGAAGGAGAATGTCACACTGAGACTTCCTCTTCGGGGACTAAGCAATGGGCGGGCAACATATTGCCAGCTTGTGGTGGATCTCAACCAAGCGGGTCCTACGTGCGTCTATCGCTCAAATGGACACAAAGGTCTTCTTACTCACACATTGGGCACCTCACTTTCCTACCCTATGTCCTAGACTCCAGGAAACTTCGACCGACTCTGAACACTACACAAAACTGGTACCTATTGAAGATAAGAACACTTTGTCAAGCTAGACCTCAAATTTACAAAAAAACTAGTTTCAGTCTTGTTGTAAAAATGTTTAAAAGGCATTTGGAATAAAACCAGTAATCACTTTACATTGAAAACCCCGTCTATCACGTATGTTCTCACCATACAATCAAGTGGCTTGTCAAACGAATAGAGTTTAATAGAGTTTAGTATTTAACAAGCAAAAGAGGTCTCTAATTTCGTTGAACTACGTTTTGATAGCCCGAGTTTAAACAAGGTAAAGGATCCCAAAATCACACCTAATAACCCTTAAAACATTTTTACAACAAAAACCAAACTAGTTCTTACTACACATAAGGTCGAACAACTTGACAAAAGCATCAGTTACTGGACGGTTCCCTTATTCTTGGAGCCTACACATGAACGGAGGGAAAGAAAGGGGTCCGGTCGACATTGGTCAACTTGTGCCGAGGGGGTAGTGCACTCATTGTCACATCTTTAGATTTTGCGGCTTTTGCGAAATGACTCTATGCTATTTCAAATTCTACCCCGCTCTTTTTCTTCCCACAACTCACTTTTTCTTCGCTTTTGGTCTTTCTATTGATAGAGACTTTAGAAAAAAAAAATTTACTAGACTCTTTTGTCTTACCAGTAGGAGCATTGGGGACCCGTGCAAGTATGGAGCAGCCAGCCTCATTGGGGACCGCGTTATCCTAAACCCTGCCCACGCTGGGAGGGGTTGAGAAGGAGAATGTCACACTGAGACTTCCCCTTTCGGGTCTAACCAATGGGCGGGCAACGTATTGAAAGCTCGTGGTGGATCTCAACCAAGCGGCTCCTACGCGCGTCTATCGCTCAAATGGACACAACGGCCTTCTTACTCACGCATTGGGCACCTCACTTTCCTACCCTATGTCCTAGACTCTAGAAAATTTTGAAAGACTCTGAACACTACACAAAACTGGCACCTATCAAAGATAAAAACAATTTGTCAAGTTACTAGACCTCAAATTTAATAAAAACTAGTTTTAGTCTTGTTGTAACAAGGTTTAAAAGGCATTTGGAATAAAAACAGTTCACACTTTACATTGAAAACCCCGGCTATCACTTATGTTCTCACCATACAATAAAGTGGCTTGTCAAATGAATAGAGTCTAAGAGAGTTAACAATTTAACAAGCAAAAGAGGTCTCTAAGTTCGTTGAACCACGTTTTGATAGCCCTAGTTTAAACAAGGTAAAGGATCCGAAAATCTCACCAAATAACCCTTAAAACATTTTTACAACAAAAACCAAACTAGTTCTTACTACACATAAGGTCGAACAACTTGACAAAATCATCGATTACTAGACGGTTCACTTATTCTTGGAGCCTACACATGAACGGAGGGAAAGTAAGGGGTCCGGTTGACATTGGTCAACTTGTGCCGAGGGGGTACTACAGTCACTGTCACATCTTTAGATTTTGCGGCTTTTGCGAAATGACTCTATGCTATTTCAAATTCTACCCCCTCTTTTTCTTCCCACAACTCACTTTTTCTTCACATTTGGCCTTTCTATTGATAGCGACTTCATAAAAAAGTTTTTTTTACTAGACTCTTTTGTCTTACCAGTAGGAGCATTAGGGACCCATGCAGGTATGGAGCAGCCAGCCCCATTGGGGACCGCGTTATCTCAAACCCTGTCCACGCCGGGAGGGGTTGAGAAGGAGAATGTCACAGTGAGAGTTCCCCTTTGGAGACTAAGCATTGGGCAGGCAACGTATTGCCAGCTTGTGGTGGATCTCAACCAAGCGGGTCCTACGTTCGTTTATCTCTCAAATGGACACAAAGGTCTTCTTACTCAAACATTGGGCACCTCACTTTCCTACCTTATGTCCTAGACTCCAGGAAACTTCGACCGACTCTGAACACTACACAAAACTGGTACCTATCGAAGATAAGAACACTTTGTCAAGTTACTAGACCTCAAATTTAATAAAAGCTAGTTTCAGTCTTGTTGTAAAAAGGTTTAGAAGGCATTTGGAATAAAACCAGTTCACACTTTACATTGAAAACCCCGGCTATCACGTATGTTCTCACCATACAATCAAGTGGCTTGTCAAACGAATAGAGTTTAATAGAGTTTAGTATTTAACAAGCAAAAGAGGTCTCTAATTTCATTGAACTACGTTTTGATAGCCCTAGTTTAAACAAGGTAAAGGATCCCAAAATCTCACCAAATAACCCTTAAAACATTTTTACAACAAAAACCAAACTAGTTCTTACTTAGGGCTGTTGACGAACCAAGCTGCTCGTGTTCGGCTCGGCGTTCGGCTCGGAAAAAGCTCGCCCGTGACTCGGGTCGAAACGAAACGAGCCAGCTCGCGAGCCGGCTCGTTTATTAATGAGCCGAGCTCGAGCTCATGCCTGCTCGGCTCGGCTGGCTCGCGAGCCAGCTCGGTTCGTTGGCTCGAACAATCTAGCTCGTGAGCTGGCTCGTTTGAGCTCGTTACACAGCTCGTGAGCTGGCTCGAGAATGGCTCGTGAGCTGGCTCGATCAAGTAGCTCGCGAGCTAGCTCGATTTTGGAGCTCGCGAGCTAGCTCGATTGCAGAGTTCGCGAGCTGACTCGATTAGCTCGTGAAATGGCTCGATTTTGGCTCGTGAAATGGCTCGATTTTGGCTCATGAAATGGTTCGCTACCCCCGATCCGAGCTCGAAAACTTGTAAACGAGCTCTAATCGAGCTCGGGCTCGTTCAGGCTTGTTAACGAGCCTAAACGAGCTCGAGCTCGAGTAGAGCTCGAAAGCTTGCAATCGAGCTCGATTCGAGCTCGAGCTCGTGTAGGCTCGTTATCGAGCTAGCTTCGAACCGAGCCGAGCCGAGCTCGAGCCAAGAAAATTTTGGTCGAGCCGAGCTCGAGCTCGAATGTGAAAGCTCGACACGAGCTCGAGCCGAGCTCGAGCCAGCATTCAAACCTCACGAGCCGAGCTCGAGCTGGGCAAAGCTCGGCTCGGCTCGGCTCGTCAGCACCCCTATTCTTACTACACATAAGGTCGAACAACTTGACAAAATCATCGGTTACTAGACGGTTCACTTATTCTTGGAGCCTACACATGAACGGAGGGAAAGTAAGGGGTCCGGTTGACATTGGTAAACTTGTGCCGAGGGGGTACTATAGTCACTGTCACATCTTTAGATTTTGCGGCTTTTGCGAAATGACTCTATGCTATTTCAAATTCTACCCCCCTCTTTTTCTTCCCACAACTCACTTTTTCTTCACATTTGGCCTTTCTATTGATAGCGACTTCATAAAAAAGTTTTTTTTACTAGACTCTTTTGTCTTACCAGTAGGAGCATTAGGGACCCGTGCAGGTATGGAGCAGCCAGTCCCATTGGGGACCGCGTTATCCTAAACCCTCCCTACGCCGAAAGGGGTTGAGAAGGAGAATGTCACACTGAGACTTCCCCTTTCGGGACTAAGGAATGGGCGGGCAACGTATTGCCAGCTCGTGGTGGATCTGAACCAAGCGGCTCCTACGCGTGTCTATGCCTCAAATGGACACAAAGGTCTTCTTACTCTCACATTGGGCACCTCACTTTCCTACCCTATGTCCTAGACTCCAGGAAACTTCGACCGACTCTGAACACTACACAAAACTGGTACCTATTGAAGATAAGAACACTTTGTCAAGCTAGACCTCAAATTTACTAAAAACTAGTTTCACTCTTGTTGTAAAAATGTTCAAAAGGCATTTGGAATAAAACCAGTAATCACTTTACATTGAAAACCCCGTCTATCACGTATGTTCTCACCATACAATCAAGTGGCTTTGCCAAACGAATAGAGTTTAATAGAGTTTATTATTTAACAAGCAAAAGAGGTCTCTAATTTCGTTGAACTACGTTTTGATAGCCCGAGTTTAAACAAGGTAAAGGATCCCAAAATCACACCTAATAACCCTTAAAACATTTTTACAACAAAAACCAAAATGGTTCTTACTAGACATAAGGTCGAACAACTTGACAAAAGCATCGGTTACTGGACGGTTTACTTATTCCTAGAGCCTACACATGAACGAAGGGAAAGTAAGGGGTCCGGTCGACATTGGTCAACTTGTGCCGAGGGGGTAGTACACTCATCCTCATATCTTTAGATTTTGTGGCTTTTGCGTAAGGACTCTAGGCTATTTCAAATTATATTCTCCTCTTTTTCTTCCCACAACTCACTTTTTCTTCGCTTTTGGTCTTTCTATTGATAGCGACTTCATAAAAAAGTTTTTTTTACTAGACTCTTTTGTCTTACCACTAGGAGCATTAGGGACCCGTGCAGGTATAGAGCAGCCAGCCCCATTGGGGACCGCGTTATCCTAAACCTTGCCCATGCCGGAAGGGGTTGAGAAGGAGAATGTCACACTGAGACTTCCCCTTTGGGGACTAAGCAATGGGCAGGCAACGTATTGCCAGCTTGTGGTGGATCTCAACCAAACGGGTCCTACGTGCGTCTATCGCTGATGACACTCGATTTGACGTGATTATCAGCCTCATTTAAGCGACATTTCTTTGCTTAAGTCATGGTTTTTAGGGTAGAATAACGAATATTCAATCGATTGCCCTATCTCGTGCCATTTGTGTTACCTTGGCCCGTTTCGGGTCTATTTGATGGTTTTCTAGTGTTTTTGTGTTAGCACAGGTTTTTGCCGTCAAATAAAGTAGCCGTGGACGTGTCTAAGGCGTAGGAACCTCGAGGAATCAAACCGGAATCGATCCAAGGAGCCAGTCAAAGTCAAACAAAATCCTGCCCGAGTACAAAGAGATTTTCGCCGAAATTGAGCTTGCATATTCGGCGAAAATATTAGTGCATTCAATTGGTGCCGAGTCAAAGGACATCTTCGGTGAAAACATTGTACTCTTCGAACCGAAAATACAAGGCAGAGAAAGCACTCCCGAACACAAAGGAATTTTCGGCGAAAATAATACACTATTCCGGATCAGTTAGGGTTAAGTATAAATACTTAACCCGGCGGCCCAGGAGAAGAAGGACAATCATAATTCACAAAACACAACTTTTCGAGATCAGAATCCTCTCAAGTTCTGGAGCGAAGAGCTGGAGTTCGAAGAGCCGGATAGAGATCGTGACGCCATCCCTTCCACCTCTACGAACCGGAGCTAGGAGTGTAGATTACCGAAGATCGGAGTCTGTCAGAGTCGTCTGAATTAGGTTTTTCAGATTCTTTTCTGTTCTTCCTCTGAATGATGAACTCTCTCTTTGTCTTTGTTTCTTCTGTAATGATCATGAGTAGCTAAACTCGTTAGAGCTTAGACTAGATGAACCCTAAGTGACCCAAGGCTTTAAAGCGGTCACGGATCGGCGGTGATTAGATTCGAAATTCAATCAGTTCTTTTTCATGTTTGATTCGTTCTTCATTGTTCATGTTTCTTGTCTGGATTGATCACCTAGATTAGATTCTAGTTAAGCTAAGGATAGAAGCGAACGCTCGCCTTACTTTAGAACATCAAATTGAACAATTAACCTTATAATTGGAGTGTGCCTTTCGTAGGAACCGGTTAGGGTTAATTCACTGCAAGAGTAACTCATTAATCACTAGTAATCACACCAATTAATTAAGTCGTTGCGAGAGGCGACCGTACCCGGGCGGCTAGTTAATCTTGGTAGTTAGAACGGATAGAGCGAACGTTCGCCGGTCTTAAACCTAAGGGTAAGGAGTTATGGTGGTGTCTTAGTAATTGATTGAATGAGAATCGAAATCCGCTGATCTGTTGATTGCCAATGCTCTGGGGAACGAAGGGGGATTCAAAGTCTAGGTTCGTCTGTCATTCTCGTTTTCAAACCCTAATTCGCAATTTGCTGTAGTTTAATTTGTTTTAATTTTTCTGCATTTCTTAGAAATAGAAGTCGTGGAACTCACACCACGCACAACATGTTTTCCTTCGAGTATTTTGCTAGTTCTGAAGTAACCAATCATAGAGACCCTCGGAATACGATCTACTATACGCTTTTTAGCATTAGTAGTTTTTATTTGGTTGAATCCCGACCAACGACCGGGCGTTCACCAAATTGGCGCCGTTGTCGGGGACTTCTTTTGATTGTTCGAAAGAAGAACTGGCAATTTATTCTTCTACTTTCCATCTTTCATTTTTCCACCCACTTCGATTTTACACTGGTTTTGTTTGTCTTTGTTATCTGTAGGTTTACAGGTGTATGGCTCACCGTCCTTGGACTCGCTCTCAAACCGAACAGGCTAAGATTGCAGGGAAGCCAGGCAGTTCTACTACACCTCTACGATCACAGATTCTGAAGGAAGGCAGATCCAATCCATTCATCACTCCGATCAAGATCGAGGAACCGAAGGAGAGTTCCTCATCTCCGTCTTCACCGCACTCTTCATCCGCTTCATACACCGCATCACTTTCACCACCTCCATCTCCTACCATGGACGATCGAGTACATATACCACCACCAAACGGCGATCAACCACCGCCGCCACCACCACCTGCACATAAGAGTCTAGCAGACTATAACAAGCCGAGCGCGACTAGCGTTCGATCTGCCATTGCCGTTCCACGCATTGAAGGAGATCCTGACTATGAGATCAAGATTCCATTCTTGACTATGATCTCTAGGGATTTATAGTTTGAAGGCAGGCCCCTAGACAATCCGTGCACTCATCTTGCAGACTTCCTTGATCTCTGCAGTACTTTTAAGAACGGAAACCTCGACAAAAACACTCTTTGTCTGAGAGCTTTCCCGTTCTCTTTGAAAGGCGCTGCTAAGAGGTGGCTTACTGGCAAACCACCTGGCTACTACACTAACTGGGATACTCTGGCTCAGGACTTTGTTGAAGAATACTTCCCTCCGGCTAGAACAACTGCCATCAAGGACAGCATCGCCAGATTCTCCCAAAAAGAAGGAGAAAGCTTGTATGATACTTGGAATTGATTCCAAGAACTTCTCTACACCTGCCCTCATCATGGATTCGAGCAGAGACAGTTAGCTGAAATCTTCTCTCGTGGACTTCGAGAAGAATCCGCCAAGTGGGTCAACTCTCTAGCTGAAGGGGATTGCACTACACTCACTCCTGAAGCTGCTCTTCTTCACTTCGCAAACTGTGCCTCCAAGTCAAGGAACTGGGAGCGACAATCTAAAGGATCAAGGAGCAAGCTAGATCTCGAAGCTACTATCAAAGCAGAGGTAGAGAAGCATTTGAAGAAGTCTACCACATCGATCAAGCCACCGGCAGCTTCTGTCTATGTTGCTGATTGCGAGTGGTGTGGAGCTTGCTCACATAATGGAGGCCGTTGTCAGAATTTTGGTAAGGCAGAAGTCTGGTCTGCCGAAGAGGTAAATTTCATACAACAAGGCTTCGTCAATAATCAGAATGGTTATGCTGGTTACCGTAACTTCAGACAGTAAGGGAACTATCAAGACAGACCCCCCTACAATGCTGGCGCCAATCATAACCAGAACCAGAATAACCGCCCGGCTGGTCCAGCTCAGGATCATAAGCCTAACCATCCGCCGGCAGGTGTCTACCAGCCGCCGCATCGCAATCCGGGTAATTATGGAACTGCTCCTGGCAATCGCCAGAATCAATATCTTAACAATACCTATCCAGGTCAGCAGCATCAAAGAGATAATAATGTCAGTGACCTGGATAAGAAGCACAGCCAGATCATCACAAGACTCGATGATCATGACAGTCAGTTCAAGGCTCAAGCTCTTCTCAATCAAGAACAGATAGCATCTGGACAACGAATTGAGCAAGTCGTGAACAACATCTCGAGCATGCATGCATCTGGTCGACCATTTGGCCAGCTTCCAAGCCAGACAGAGCCAAACCCGAGAAAAGAACAGGCTAAAATGGTAACCGCTCGGAAACTTCCAAACTTAATTGCTGATGCTTTTTCTGTTTTACGCAGGATCGCTGAAACTCCAGAGGAAGAAGAAGAAGAGGAACAGGAACCGGCGTCGAAGGAGGTTGATCCTCCTCTTGCACCATACGTCGTAAAGCCTCCTTTTCCTAGAGCATTGCTGCCAAACGCAAGGATCGAGACTGGCATGAAGGGGAACAAGGAAGGATATCCTGACATTCGTATTAAGAAACCTGTTTCTCCATATCCAGCTAAGTTATCTGATCCTGGTTCTTTTACTTTGCCTTTGGTCATTAATGATGTTGAGATTGAACGTTGCTTAGTTGATCTAGGAGCATCTGTTAATGTTATGCCTGTGAGTCTATATGAAAAGTTAAACCTAGGGGAACTTGAACCGCCTAGTATGCAACTCGTATTTGCTGATAGATCGCTTAAAACCCCTAAGGGAGAGATTAAAGACGTTGTCACTAAATGTGGTCCGTTCACGTTCTTAGCTGATTATGTGATTATGGATACTAGTACAAATGATGCTACTATCCTCATAGGTCGACCTTTCATGGCTACTACTGGAATGAATATTAACGTTCCAAATGGTTCTTTAACTTTAAGAGTCGGTAAAGAAACAAAAACGTTCTGTCTCAAAGATGGCATGAAATATGACTCTAGGAATGAAGAATCTCATTGCCTAGCTGTTGAAACTGTGGAGTTGACTCCGGTCAACTCCGTTACTAATGCTTCTTCTAGTGTCTCTAGATCAGTTGTTGCTGCAGGTATTGACCAGGTTTTTACGAAGAAGCCAGAAATTTCAGTTCAAGAGCTGCCTAAGAAGAAGAAGGAACTGCAAGCCTCTTCTAAACCACCGAGCAGACCTCGAGGAAAGAACAAGAAGACGAAGACCCAAATGGTCTGGAGACCAAAAGCTCCACCGTCTTCCACCGAGGCAGCTGCACCACCAATTCGTTCCGAGAAACCGGCACCGGAACAAGTATGGAAGGAGAAGCCTAAAGCGACTCCTAAGGAAGTACTAACGATCACCGACCCTGGTGATAACAAGCCGAAGAAGAAAGAAAAGAAGAAGCCGACAGTCCTCATTCCTTCCATCATCACACTCAAGAAGGATGATCTCTCTAGAGAGCTGTTCGGACCATTCAAGTTCGTTGATCATCTTCCCGACGGACGTACCAAGCTACTACATGCGAACGGGAAGAGATTCACGCTTACCGGAGAAGTCCCGAAGCTGTACTTCATGAACTCTGACGCGAGCGTGAAGGAGAATCTAAGTTGGGATGTCTCCTAATACCGTCCAGGTATCGTCCAGCTCAAGGACGTTAATAAAAGAGCGCTTCGTGGGAGGCAACCCACGGCTGGAGTCTGTTTTAATTTTTGTTGAACTTGGTATTTTAGAGTCGGTTCGGGAGAGCCAAAAGTGTCAGTTTGTTTGATTTATTATTTTTCGTGTAGAGTCTGCATGTCATAGAGTCAGTTGCAAGTTGATTGAGGTCATTCCGATTTTTGTGGATTTAACTGTGATTTTCTGAAGTTGGCCGAATTTGCGAAAATATTTTAAACCCGAACAGTTCAAAATTTTCGGCGAAACCACCCCTGTTTTCGGCGAAACTGATTTTTGAATTTCAAACCCATTCTTCCTGTTCATTATTTTCGGTTCGAAAAGTTTTTGTTTTCGGCGAAACCATTTTAACTGATATTTTCGGCGAAACCGTGCTATTATTTTCGGCGAAACCGCCTTCACAAATCCGGCAGTCCATTTTAACTGATATTTTCGGCGAAACCACCCTCCTATTTTCGCCAAAAATAATTTTGAAAATCACCCAAATCTTCCTTTAAAAAATCCGGTCCACCCCCTCTCTCATCCTTCACCCATTTTCGTTCAACTCACCGAACCCCCCCTTTTTATCTCGTTAAAATCACCGACCGCCTTTCACCATTTCAATCCGCCGTCGAGGTCGTAACCCGCCATCGCTGACCTCCGCCGCTCCCTTCCCCTACTTTTTCCGATCCCAACGAGCCCTAGAACAGCCGAATCGGAGCTTTGCAGCTCCAGTTCTCAGAAACCCCAGTTTTCAAGTTTTTCACCGATTCCTCTCAACTCGTTCATTTTTAGCAATCATGGCTTCAAGGTAAGTTGTAGAGCTTTTCAATACGAATCTTTTGACATATGGATTGCTGAATTTCGTTGGGGTTGACTTTTGGTTGACTTTTCGGTTTGCCTCGTTTTGCGTGCCGACTGTTTCGTGTGAACTAGGATTAACTGAACTTATAGAACTGTTCTAGCATGCTTAGGGAGTTCCGTGCTTAATTTCCATATCATTTGGTCATGTGTTGCTATGCATACGATTAATTCTTTGTAATGTTGACTTTTGTGAGAAATGACGGTTTGACTTTGAACTGTTGTTGATCGTTTGGCTGTCATAAGTGTTCATTCTTGTTCATATTATCGTGCTGCCATTTGAAATCATATTTTATCGTCATTCTCCAAGTTTTGATAGTCTTGCCATGATTAGGGTCCAATATGCTTAAATGTTGACTTTCTTAATGTCGGTTTGACTTTTTGAACTCTGATTGTGCTTATCCGATTCTGGCTGTTCCTAAGTATGTATTTTACTGTCTATGATTACCGGTTACTCCGCTTTGCTTACCCCACTTAGTTTCCCTCATTTCTTTGTGAAATCGAGTTTTTCTACTAAGTGTGGGGTAAGGTTTTGGTTGACTAATCTGGTTTCATTCTGGTCTAGGAACACCTTTGAGCGCAGGACTAAGGCGCGACTTGATGGCGCCTCGAGCTCAGGAGCCGCCGCTCTCATCACACCTGCTGTTCTGGGTCCACCACCTGCTCTACCCCGCCATGTTGGATATCATTCCACCATCGCCCGTCTACCGGATTTCTATTTTGAGTGTTTCCAGAAGATTCAGCACGTTCGGGGAGCTGACGTGCGCCCTCTCTCCATGGAGTCCCTGCACGATCATGATGAGGACTACCACCGGAACATGCATGACGCCTTAGCACCGGCTGGTCTCCTCGAGCTGACCACCATCGCCGCCGAGTTCCCAGACATTGCCCTCCAGGAGTTCTGGGCAACCTTTGATATGGATGAGCACAAGAGGAAGCAACGCCAGAAGGTGATCACCTTCTATCTTGGTCGGGTGTACAGGCAGCTCACCTACGATGAGTTTGCCGCTCATCTCGGCATCCCCTATGAGCACTATCACGATCATCACCTCCGTTGGGGAGAAGATGATGATGGCGAGAGTACAACGCGCTTTGGAGCCACATGACAGGCGTACCTGGCGATCGCCTCGGGGAGAGCAACTCAGTTAAGTCTCTCTCTCACCCGCTCTATAAATTTATTCATATGGTTTGGCGGAGGTCACTTTTATATGTTCGAGACAAGGATCGCCACCATATCCTCAAGGAGGAGCTCATGCTTCTCCGAGCCATCCGAGAGAGCTACCCTCTCCACCCCGGTTGGGTACTGGCTCGCATCTTCCGCCAGAAGACCAAGAGGAAGACGCCACCCCGCAAACTCTTGGGAGGCAACTTCATAGGACAGCTCATCCTCTCCTTCGGCATCAGCCATGAGTATGGCCCGCACATTCCACGACATCCAGTTCGGACCGTTGGAGGAGACTTGGCGGTTGAGTACGACTTAGAACTCGACCTCAGTCCCCATGTAGCAGCTGATCCTCCACTCCAGCATGTGGTCGAGTCAGAGGAAGAAGATGATTCTGAGGAGCAGCAGCCGCAGTCGCCGCCTGAGTTTCATGATTATATACCCTCGCCACACCATCAGGCAGGGTACATCCACCAGTCGCCGCCGCACATCCCCGATCCATATCCGGCGCATACTCAACAGCCGCAACACCACCCTGCGGATGTCGGAGAGTTATACGAGCGACTGCAGGAGTGGCGCATCACCGACAACGCCACTCAAGAGGCGCGATGGACTATTATGCAGCAACATATGCGCCGCGCCGACCGGCGATATGAGGCACAGATGGCGTGGCAACGCCAGCTCGACGAATTTCTCCACTTTCCACCTCCCGGTTCACCGGACCAGCAGTGATCGGGTTGTATTCCTTTTCTGGTGTCTTCTTTTTATTTATTATTTTCAGATTTCGGTCTAACTTTTTTTCTGTGTGGATCCGGGACACTTGTCCCGGTTTCCTTTTTATGTTTCATTTGTTTTTGTTTTGTAGGCAATTGGGAGATTCCCTTTGCTTCGGGTTAGACTACACTTCTCTCTGCTCCGAGGATCCGTGCTTACCCTCTGAAATCAACCGTCCTCATCCAGGTTCTTACATTCCACTCTGAACTCTAGAATTAGTCCTGTGAGGACACATTCCGATTTAAGTGTGGGGTAGGATGCTAGAGAACCTGAACCTTGCATGAACTTGATTGCCCTTGATTGTGTTTTATGTGTGCCTCGTGATTCCATTCCAGTCTCTCTAGCATTAGAATGGCTCAGTTCTTGATTTTTGATGTTAAGTTGTTGTTCAAACTTTCATAATGATGCTTAGACTGCTTAACCTAGAACTTGAGAACCAACTTGTATGCTTTGATGCTAAATTGCCTGGTCAGAACAGAATTTTAAAATCGCACTTGTAGTTTGTAGCCTTGATTGCATGAAAATGACCGAATCCGACTAGCAAACCAACTGTGAGCTTTTGATCCATTGCTCGTAACTTGCAATTTTAATTCTTTCTGAGTGGTTTTCTGTTTGCCTGAATGAGTTAGAATTTGCATGAGACCTACTCGAGACCACACGATGACACGAGTTCTAGAAGGATAGGGGCACCTAGATTCAGCTACTAAGCCAGACAGCCTACCAAATGATAAATCCACTAGGTTTAGACCCTTGAGCATGGCCTGTTCTTTCGGTTCGATAATACATTACAACCATTTCCCATTTCTTTCATTCCCCGTTGATCCCCTGTGGTTGTAGTTCTAGATTGACCTACCGGAAGTCGGTTTGTGGTAACCTGCCTATAGCCATTAAACAGGTGGTCTTAGCTAATATGTCCAGACGTGTAAACCCCTCTAGCAACTAAAAGAAAAATCGGCACAAAAGAAAAAAAAAGTAAAGTAAGAAAAGAAGAAAAATTTCGAAAAATTGAAGAAAAGAAAAATAAGAAAAAGTTCAAAGTGTAGTTCAATAAAACGTTCTTCTCCCTACAAATGGAAGAACGAAGTCAAAAGAAAAGTTCAAAAGAAAAAAAAAAGAATAAGTGCTAGGTTGCTTGAGGGTATCATAGGACGAGCGTTCATTATTCCACCCTTGTTTGGTTAGACGGTAGGAAGCCATAGATTAGATTCGAGGGAAGTTAGTCGAAAGCTACACCGCACAAAGCCATCATCATTCATTCCCATCATCCATCTCATTATAAACCCGAGTAGTGTAGAATTCATTACGGTCCTAGCAGGGAAGTCCTTCTTGACTAGATACTCGTGTTGTCACAGTGGTGGAGATGTGGTCGAAATGCAAACCTATGACAGAATTCGGTAACAGAAAATGATCGAGAGCAGAAACACGTCCTTAAACACAGAGAGTGAGAGTTCCCATTGTACTAAATTTATCCTGTGTGAGGAGTCTGGTCGGTCAGGTCAAATTCGTGCATGATTGATTGCTAATTACTTGTCGTGTGCAGTTTATTAGTGAGACCAGGTAGTTTGGCTGATCTGTATGCATGTTAGGTTTCTCGTTCTAGGATCAATCTGTCTAATAATTCATTGTGTTTGATTGAGCTCCAATTTAATCGATCTTATCATTTATGAACATGAGCATTTCTATTCAGTTTGCTTGAGGACAAGCAAAAGCTTAAGTGTGGGGTATTTGATGACACTCGATTTGACGTGATTATCAGCCTCATTTAAGCGACATTTCTTTGCTTAAGTCATGGTTTTTAGGGTAGAATAACGAATATTCAATCGATTGCCCTATCTCGTGCCATTTGTGTTACCTTGGCCCGTTTCGGGTCTATTTGATGGTTTTCTAGTGTTTTTGTGTTAGCACAGGTTTTTGCCGTCAAATAAAGTAGCCATGGACGTGTCGAAGGCGTAGGAACCTCGAGGAATCAAACCGGAATCGATCCAAGGAGCCAGTCAAAGTCAAACAAAATCCTGCCCGAGTACAAAGAGATTTTCGCCGAAATTGAGCTTGCATATTCGGCGAAAATATTAGTGCATTCAACTGGTGCCGAGTCAAAGGACATCTTCGGCGAAAACATTGTACTCTTCGGACCGAAAATACAAGGCAGAGAAAGCACTCCCGAACACAAAGGAATTTTCACCGAAATTCTTAAGGAATTTTCGGCGAAAATAATACACTATTCCGGATCAGTTAGGGTTAAGTATAAATACTTAACCCGACGGCCCAGGAGAAGAAGGACAATCATAATTCACAAAAACACAACTTTTCGAGATCAGAATCCTCTCAAGTTCTGGAGCGAAGAGCTGGAGTTCGAAGAGCCGGATAGAGATCGTGACGCCATCCCTTCCACCTCGACGAACCGGAGCTAGGAGTGTAGATTACCGAAGATCGGAGTCTGTCAGAGTCGTCTGAATTAGGTTTTTCAGATTCTTTTCTGTTCTTCCTCTGAATGATGAACTCTCTCTTTGTCTTTGTTTCTTCTGTAATGATCATGAGTAGCTAAACTCGTTAGAGCTTAGACTAGATGAACCCTAAGTGACCCAGGGCTTTAAAGCGGTCACGGATCGGCGGTGATTAGATTCAAAATTCAATCAGTTCTTTTTCATGTTTGATTCGCTCTTCATTGTTCATGTTTCTTGTCTGGATTGATCACCTAGATTAGATTCTAGTTAAGCTAAGGATAGAAGCGAACGCTCGCCTTACTTTAGAACATCGAATTGAACAATTAACCTTATAATTGGAGTGTGCCTTTCGTAGGAACCGGTTAGGGTTAATTCACTGCAAGAGTAACTCATTAATCACTAGTAATCACACCAATTAATTAAGTCGTTGCGAGAGGCGACCGTACCCGGGCGGCTAGTTAATCTTGGTAGTTAGAACGGATAGAGCGAACGTTCGCCGGTCTTAAACCTAAGGGTAAGGAGTTATGGTGGTGTCTTAGTAATTGATTGAATGAGAATCGAAATCCGCTGATCTGTTGATTGCCAATGCTCTGGGGAACGAAGGGGGATTCAAAGTCTAGGTTCGTCTGTCATTCTTGTTTTCAAACCCTAATTCCTAATCTGCTTTAGTTTAATTTGTTTTAATTTTTCTGCATTTCTTAGAAATAGAAGTCGTGGAACTCACACCACGCACAACGTGTTTTCCTTCGAGTATTTTGCTAGTTCTGAAGTAACCAATCATAGAGACCCTCGGAATACGATCTGCTATACGCTTTTTAGCATTAGTAGTTTTTATTTGGTTGAATCCCGACCAACGACCGGGCGTTCACCAATCGCTCAAATGGATAGAAAGGTCTTCTTACTCACACATTGGGCACCTCACTTTCCTACCCTATGTCCTAGACTCCAGGAAACTTCGATCGACTCTGAACACTACACAAAACTGGTACCTATTGAAGATAAGAACACATTATCAATCTAGACCTCAAATTTACTAAAAACTAGTTTCAGTCTTGTTGTAAAAATGTTTGAAAGGCATTTGGAATAAAACCAGTAATCACTTTACATTGAAAACCCTGTCTATCACGTATGTTCTCACCATACAATCAAGTGGCTTGTCAAACGAATTAAGTTTAAGAGAGTTAAGAATTTAACAAGCAAAAGAGGTCTCTAAGTTCGTTGAACCACGTTTTGATAGCCCGAGTTTAAACAAGGTAAAGGATCCCAAAATCACACCAAATAACCCTTAAAACATTTTTACAACAAAAACCAAACTAGATCTTACTAGACATAAGGTCGAAAAACTTGACAAAAGCATCAGTTATTGGACGGTTCTCTTATTCCTGGAGCCTACACATGAACGGAGGGAAAGCAAGGGGTCCGATCGACATTGGTCAACTTGTGCCGAGGGGGGAGTACACTCATCCCCACATCTTTAGATTTTGCGGCTTTTGCGAAAGGACTCTAGGCTATTTCAAATTATATTCCCCTCTTTTTCTTCCCACAACTCACTTTTTCTTCGCTTTTGGTCTTTCTATTGATAGCGACTTCATAAAAAAGTTTTTTTTACTAGACTCTTTTATCTTACCAGTAGGAGCATTAGGGACCCCTGCAGGTATGGAGCAGCCAGCCCCATTGGGGACCGCGTTATCCTAAACCCTGCCCACGCCGGAAGGGGTGGAGAAGGAGAATGTCACACTGAGACTTCCCCTTTCGGGACTAAGGAATGGGCGGGCAACGTATTGCCAGCTCGTGGTGGATCTGAACCAAGCGGCTCCTACGCGTGTCTATGGCTCAAATGGACACAAAGGTCTTCTTACTCTCACATTGGGCACCTCACTTTCCTACCCTATGTCCTAGACTCCAGGAAACTTCGATCGACTCTGAACACTACACAAAACTGGTACCTATTGAAGATAAGAACACTTTGTCAAGCTAGACCTCAAATTTACTAAAAACTAGTTTCAGTCTTGTTGTAAAAATGTTCAAAAGGCATTTGGAATAAAACCAGTAATCACTTTACATTGAAAACCCCGTCTATCACGTATGTTCTCACCATACAATCAAGTGGCTTGTCAAACGAATTGAGTTTAAGAGAGTTAAGTATTTAATAAGCAAAGAGGTCTCAAGTTCGTTGAACCACGTTTTGATAGCCTGAGTTTAAACAAGGTAAAGGATCCCAAAATCACACCAAATAACCCTTAAAACATTTTACAAAAAAACCAAACTAGTTCTTACTACACATAATGTCGAACAGTTTGACAAAAGCATCGTTACTGGTTGGTTCACTTATTCCTGGAGCCTACACATGAACGGAGGGAAAGTAAGGGGTCCGGTCGACATTGGTCAACTTGTGCCGAGGGGGTAGTACACTCATTGTCACATCTTTAGATTTTGTGGCTTTTGCGAAAGGACTTTAGGCTATTTCAAATTATATACCCCCCTCTTTTTCTTCCCACAACTCACTTTTTCTTCGCTTTTGGTCTTTCTATTAATAGCGACTTTAGAAAAAAAAAATTTACTAGACTCTTTTGTCTTACCAGTAGGAGCATTGGGGACCCGTGCAGGTATGGAGCAGCCAGCCCCATTGGGGACCGCGTTATCCTAAACCCTGCCCACGCCGGAAGGGTTGAGAAGGAGAATGTCACACTGAGACTTCCCCTTTCGGGACTAAGAAATGGGCGGGCAACGTATTGCAAGCTCGTGGTGGATCTCAACCAAGCAGCTCCTACGCGCGTCTATCGCTCAAATGGACACAACGGTCTTCTTACTCACACATTGGGCACCTCACTTTCCTACCCTATGTCCTAGACTTTAGGAAACTTCGACCGACTCTGAACACTACACAAAACTGGCACCTATCGAAGATAAAAAAATTTTGTCAAGTTACTAGACCTCAAATTTAATAAAAACTAGTTTTAGTCTTGTTGTAAAAAGGTTTAAAAGGCATTTGGAATAAAAATAGTTCACACTTTACATTGAAAACTCCGGCTATCACTTATGTTCTCACCATACAATAAAGTGGCTTGTCAAATGAATAGAGTTTAAGAGAGTTAACAATTTAACAAGCCAAAGAGGTCTCTAAGTTCGTTGAACCACGTTTTGATAGCCCTAGTTTAAACAAGGTAAAGGATCCCAAAATCACACCAAATAACCCTTAAAACATTTTACAACAAAAACCAAACTAGTTCTTACTACACATAATGTCGAACAGTTTGACAAAAGCATCAGTTACTGGTTGGTTCACTTATTCCTGGAGCCTACACATGAACGGAGGGAAAGTAAGGGGTCCGGTCGACATTGGTCAACTTGTGCCGAGGGGGTAGTACACTCATTGTCACATCTTTAGATTTTGTGGCTTTTGCGAAAGGACTTTAGGCTATTTCAAATTCTATACCCCCCTCTTTTTCTTCCCACAACTCACTTTTTCTTCGCTTTTGGTCTTTCTATTAATAGCGACTTTAGAAAAAAAAAATTTACTAGACTCTTTTTTCTTACCAGTAGGAGCATTGGGGACCCGTGCAGGTATGGAGCAGCCAGCCCCATTGGGGACCCGCGTTATCCTAAATCCTGCCCACGCCGGAAGGGTTGAGAAGGAGAATGTCACACTGAGACTTCCCCTTTCGGGACTAAGCAATGGGCGGGCAACGTATTGCGAGCTCGTGGTGGATCTCAACCAAGCGGCTCCTACGCGCGTCTATCGCTCAAATGGACACAAAGATTTTCTTAATCACACATTGGGCACCTCACTTTCCTACCCTATGTCCTAGACTCCATGAAACTTTGACCAACTCTGAACACTACACAAAACTGGCACCTATCGAAGATAAGAACACTTTGTCAAGTTACTAGACCTCAAATTTAATAAAAAACTAGTTTCAGTCTTGTTGTAAAAAGGTTTAGAAGGCATTTGGAATAAAACCAGTTCACACTTTACTTGAAAACCCCGGCTATCACGTATGTTCTCACCATACAATCAAGTGGCTTGTCAAACGAATAGAGTTTAAGAGAGTTTAGTATTTAACAAGCAAAAGAGGTCTCTAATTTCGTTGAACCACGTTTTGATAGCCTGAGTTTAAACAAGGTAATGGATCCCAAAATCACACCAAATAACCCTTAAAAGATTTTTACAACAAAAACCAAACTAGTTCTTACGAGACATAAGGTCGAACAACTTGACAAAAGCATCGGTTACTGGACGGTTCACTTATTCCTGGAGCCTACACATGAACGGAGGGAAAGTAAGGGTCCGGTCGACATTGGTCAACTTGTGTCGAGGGGGTAGTTCACTCATCCTCACATCTTTAGATTTTGCGGCTTTTGCGAAAGGACTCTAGGCTATTTCAATTTTTACCCCCTCTTTTTGTTCCCACAACTTACTTTTTCTTCGCTTTTGTTTTTTCTATTGATAGCGACTTCAGAAAAAAGTTTTGTTTACCAGACTATTTTGTCTTACCAGTAGGAGCATTGGGGACCCGTGTAGGCATGGAGCAGCCAGCCCCATTAGGGATCGCGTTATCCTAAACCCTGCCCACGTTGGGAGGGGTTGAGAAGTAGAATGTCACACTGGACTTCCTCTTTGGGGACTAAGCAATGGGCGGGCAATGTATTGCCAGCTCGTGGTGGATCTCAACCAAGCGGCTCCTACGCGCGTCTATCGCTCAAATGGACACAAAGATTTTCTTACTCACACATTGGGCACCTCACTTTCCTACCCTATGTCCTAGACTCCATGAAACTTCGACCAACTCTAAACACTACAGAAAACTGGCACCTATCAAAGATAAGAACACTTTGTCAAGTTACTAGACCTCAAATTTAATAAAAACTAGTTTCAGTCTTGTTGTAAAAAGGTTTAAAAGTCATTTGGAATAAAACCAGTTCACACTTTACATTGAAAACCCCGGCTATCACGTATGTTCTCACCATAGAATCAAGTGGCTTGTCAAAAGAATATAGTTTATGAGAGTTAAGTATTTAACAAGCAAAAGAGGGTTCTAAGTTCGTTGAACCACGTTTTGATAGCCCGAGTTTAAACAAGGTAAAGGATCCCAAAATCTCACCAAATAACCATTAAAACATTTTTACAACAAAAACCAAACTAGT
Organism: Linum lewisii; assembly: GCA_034768395.1. Lineage (NCBI taxonomy): Eukaryota > Viridiplantae > Streptophyta > Magnoliopsida > Malpighiales > Linaceae > Linum > Linum lewisii. Next base: position 65,805,493 of record CM068296.1, on the reverse strand, counting down.
TCTTACTAGACATAAGGTCGAACAGCTGGACAAAAGCATCGGTTACTGGACGGTTCACTTATTCGTGGAGCCTACACATGAACAGAGGGAAATTAAGTGGTCCGGTCGACATTGGTCAACTTGTGTCGGGGGGTAGTACACTCATTGTCACATCTTTAGATTTTTACAGCTTTTTCGAAAGGACTCTAGGCTATTTCAAATTCTACCCCCTCTTTTTCTTCCCACAACTCACTTTTTCTTCGCTTTTATTCTTTCTATTGATAGCGACTTCAGGGGAAAAAAATTTTACCACACTCTTTTGTCTTGCCAGTAGGAGCATTGGGGACCCGTGCAGGTATGGAGCAGCCAGCCCCATTGGGGACCGCGTTATCCTAAACCCTGCCCACGCCGGGAGAGGTTGAGAAGGAGAATGTCACACTGAGACTTCCCCTTTGGGGACTAAGCAATGGGCGGGCAACGTATTGCCAGCTCGTGGTGGATCTCAACCAAGCGGCTCCTAAACGCGTCTATCGCTCAAATGGACACAAAGGTCTTCTTACTCACACATTGGGCACCTCACTTTCCTACCCTATGTCCTAGAGTCCAGGAAACCTCGACCGACTCTGAACACTACACAAAACTGGCCCCTATCGAAGATAAGAACACTTTGTCAAGTTACTAGACCTCAAATTTAATAAAAACTAGTTTCAGTCTTGTTGTAAAAAGGTTTAAAAGGCATTTGGAATAAAACCAGTTAATACTTTACATTGAAAACCCCGGCTATCACGTATGTTCTTACCATACAGTCAAGTGGCTTGTCAAACGAATAGAGTTTAAGAGAGTTAAGTATTTAACAAGCAAAAGAGGTGATAGTGGATCATACAAAATGATAACAACATGCTAAGGTAGATGAAATGAAAGACACGATAATGCATGCTACTTAGCACAAGACATCCACTATCATAAAACACGATTATACTTCTACCACAAACAATAATACCAAACCTCAAATTCCCCAACGACTAGAATGAGCATTGTCCTCAATGCACAAGAGAGAGGGAGAGTAAGGTAGAACGAGAATATCGCACGAGTAGAAGAGAAGTTGGAGAGGAGATACTGAGTCAAGCAACCTGCTCAGGACGAGGACCTGAATCAGGGGTACCTGTGTGGAGACACGGGAGACCAAATCACAACCAATACTTCCATAGGTTTATAAACCACATACATTAAAGCCAGTCTATAGTCACGAACAACCAACACACACGCAAGCAAACAGAAATAAGAAAATACAAGAGTCATGAGGGAGAGGTGTGATCCTAGAAAGCTCACTGTGGTTGAGTCGGTCCATAAGCGCGGGCCCGTCGGTGCCAGAAGATGAGGTCGTGCTCTGAACTCGACACTATCTTAAACAAAAGTAGCACAAGGTAGACCCAAAGTTTACGGCATCCAAAAGAGACATACATGCTAAGGTTTCAAAAATAAAAAGCTAAGTTCTCGGTGAGAACTTTCAGAGTTCTCGCCGGGAATTCTTTTGAAAACCGGCTGAGACCAACACTACATAAGTTCTCGGCGAGAACTTTCAGAGTTCTCGCTGAGAATCCCTTTGAAAACCACTGGAAAACCTTTGAACAATCAAAACACAAGTTCTCACCGAGATTTTTCAAAGTTCTCGGCGAGAAAAGCTTTGAAAACAAGTGCACGCTGTGCAGGGGTGCACGGCGTGCTGCTCGGCAAGAAATTTTTTGAGAAATTCTCTTGTATAGCCCGTGCACCAACAGTGCACGGTGCACGGCGTGCACTTCCTCCACACGAAATCAAATTTTCAGCCTTCAAAAAATGAACAACACACCGTTAAATCAACCCAAAATGGACCCCGAACTTCAGAATTTCAACACCTATGAGACCAAAATGGACACCACAACAACTCAAGGACCTTGAACACCACAAAAACACACAAAGATGCAACCAAAACAAGAAGAAAAGGAATTGAAAACACTCGGGTTACCTCCCGAGATGCGCTTGGTTAACGTCTTAATCTTGACGAAGCAAAGAGGCAAACTAAGCGAAATCATCCCAACTCATTACCTCTTTGAAGTCGATCTCATTACCTTTGTGTGGCAAAAGGAACTTGAATTGGATCTTACCAACTTCAGGAGGTATGAGCTTGGGTCTCCCGGATGATGAAGTGTGAGCAATGGAGAAGGGGCCAAGCCACTTTTCATCGGGTGGTTTCTTAGTCTTGCTCGTCTCACCAATCGGTGTGGCCTCCTTACCCCTTCTCGAGTGACTTCTTCACGTCTTTCTTTTTAGCCTTAGATGGTGTATTTGGGAGCACGAGAGTTGGAGCCTAATTTTCTTCATCAGTTTTCTCATGCACATCACTAAGTGCAAACAACTCTGCAAGACTATGATGGACAAGGTTAGTGCTATTAGTAGCCGAAGTAAACTCATTTGGATTCTTAGGATCATGGTGACTAGCATAAGACAAAGTGAACTCCATGCCATCAGAACGGTTAAAGATCATGCATTCATTATCAACTCTAAGTGTAAGTCTACCACCATAGACATCAATCAAAGCACGAGAGGTCGCTAAGAAGGGTCGTCCTAAAATCAAAGGCACATCAGTATCTCCAATTGAATCAAGGATCACAAAATCCATAAGAAATTCAAAAGCACCGACCTTAACCAACACATCTTCAACAATACCACGAGGAGATTTCATAGATTTATCCACTAATTGAACATTCGTTAGGGTTGGTTCTAGTTTCCCTAGGCCTAACTTCTTAAACATGCAATATGGCATAAAATTGATACTAGCACCCAAATCGGTGACGTGCAAGTTATCAACTCACACAATCAAGGTCGGTTGATGATCAAATAAGAGAGAAGAAGGTCAACTTAGTAAGGGAGTTTCTCAAGCTCAAGAGCAATGAAAGATGGATTGAGTCACAAGCATCAATGTGTAGTTCATTGGCCACGCAAAACACTTATATAGAATCAACGAACTCTCGCACAATCGATTCACTACTCCTAGACCACATGAACTATGCTCTCGCTATACGAACAAAGGAATGGAGTGCTTTAATCAAGCTCAATGTAATGCTCACTCACCAAAACTCCTAATCAACAACTTCTAACACAAGGCAATGATGCAAGACACTCTCATGTCAATCATAGAATATAAGGTTAACAATCATAAGGTCTTTCAACTACTAAATTAATGTAAAACCAAATGCACTCCAAGTGTTTGAAGAAATGTCAACAAAGAAATCAAGTGAAAATGGTTGCAATTGAGTAATCCAATCTCTCAAATTCATCAATTACAATCCCTAAACCTTAAATCAACATCATCCAACAATTCTCATACATTAAATGACATTAAAATGTACCATAGAAACCAATCAAGCTCACATGGCAATCAAGCACAAGGTTAGGGACCAACTCATTACACAATGACTATGGAAGACTCAATTCAATCAATCATCTCTCTATCCTAGCATGATCCATCTCTCACTAAGCTAAACCCTAAGTCTAGCCTAGCTTAGCCATGGAGGAAACCTGAATTGGAGAGGAGAAGAACACCCTAGCTTCCATGGATGATCTTTCAACCTTGCACTTCAAGCTCTACTCCAAGGTGAGAGGGTTTCCTTAGCTTCCTTCAACTTGATTCAATCTTCAATTGTCTCTAATGTTGATATGGAATGGATGATCGGCGATTGGAGAGTGTAATAGTGAAGGCTGGAATCGTGGAATGAATGAATGATGATTCCCCAATGATCCCCCAAATCGCGACTTAAATATTTGATGGAAATGAAACAAGTTCTCGGCGAGAACTCTGAAAGTTCTCGCCAAGAACATCCTTGAAAATCCCCCTGCAGTACTCGTCCAAGAAATAGCCTTTAATTCCGAATATTCCTCGGCGAGAACTTTGATAGTTCTCGCCGAGAACTTTAGTAGAATTAGGTGCAGAAATCTTGAATTTGTATCGGCCTTAACTCCTCCATCCTAGCTCCGATTGAGCTCCCGTTTGCTCCTATGTGATCCTTGTCATCTGTACTACAATGCCATTGCCTGAAAATGAACAAAGACAACTCCAAAAGACAACTAATTGGATCCAAAAGTGGCTTCCGGACAACAAAAGTGCACTTTGCACAAAACAACTATAAAAGCACATGAGCTATGGCATAACACGATAAAAAATGGGAGATTCTTAGGTAAATCATAGGTTCAAAACATGAGTAAAAATATCACATCAATCGGCTAAGCCTCTACTTATTGCATGTTTACCAATAGTGCAAAGAATAGTAAAGCTACTTGGATCCTTAAGCTTTTCCGGTGGCCTCTTAGAGAGAATGGCGGAGCATTGTTCGTTGAGCTTTGCCAAAGTTATATCCGCTAGCTTGCATTTATTGGTGAAGACCTCTTTCATGAACTTCGCATATTGAGGCATCTTGGTGATTGCCTCCCCAAAAGGCATTGTGAATTGCACTTTGTCAAGAAGCTCAACAAACCTTTTGAAATCCTTCTCCATGGAATCCGGCTTCAAGCGAGAACGGTAAGGTGGCTTAGGCTTGTACGGAAGCACAACCGGTGCGGGAGGAGAGACCAGAGTAGCACTCGTCGTAGCCTCTTGAGAACCAACCTTATTGGTAGTCTTAGAAACTTCTTTAGCTTTGGCTCCTTTATCTATTACTTGAACCTTGACCATGTCATCATTGGAGTCAACATCCTTAACCACAACAAAATCATCATCTTGAGTAGTTGCTACCTTAGGTGTGGCATCTTGTATTTTCTTACCACTCCTCAATGTTACCATCATATGTTCCTCGAGGTCCTGGGATTGACCTCGTGTTGGCGGGTAGACTACCTTTAGGTCTCTCCGAGAGTGCCTTGGCAAGATGACCCATTTGAGTCTCTAAGTTGGAGATGGAAGCTTGTTGATTCTTGAAAAGTTGAAGAATACCGCATTAGTGTCTTCTTGAGAGGTTGAAGATCCATCCTCTTTGTTTTGAGGAGGCTTGTTTAATCGGGTGGTCCACTACCTTTGTGGTTGTACATTCCCGGTGGATTAGAACCTTGACCACCACTTTGATTTCCACCTTGGTAGCCTTGGTTTTGGTTTCCTCCTTGTGTCCATTGGTTACCACCTTGATTGTACCCCTTATAGCCTTGGAATCCTCCTTGGTTACCTTGGTTATAACCATTTTTATAACCATCTCCTTGGTTCCAAGAGCGGTTGTAGTTAATTACCCCCTTCATAGTTCCCTTGAGGGTTGAAGTTACCATAGAATTCTTGACCTTGCACAAAGTTACTCCCTCAAAATAGTCACTTTGATTAGGCTTGGAAGTAGTGGAAGGGGAAGCATTGACATCATGGCCTTGTCCCCCATAACACTCACAACAAAACACCGAAGCAACCGGTGGATTATCCATACGAGATGATGAAGTCTTACAGGGAGGCTTACATACTAAGATTTCTTACTTGTGAGGCCATAGCATCGATCTTGGACATAAGGAGAGCGATCGTGGGATCCTCTTCATCACGGTGCCCTGGTATCTTTAGTTTCTTCCCATAGCTAGACGACTCCTTTGGTGCATCCACACTTACGGCCAGTGGGTCATAATGAGTGTCGCTTCCATATTTGGACTTAGGGGGTTGTTATCGAGCCCAACTCCTTGTCTTGTTGGCCATCTCCGCGAAGAGATCAAGAGCATCTTCGGGAGTGAGCCTCCTTAAGTCACCTCCGGCCGCTTGGTTGATCATCCTTGTATTCTCATAATCAAGGGATCTAACAAAGATGTCTGCCAAAGTCCACTCGGCGGTGTTGTGGCGAGGACAAGACCGGAGTAGTGCTTGGAACTGATTCCAAGTCTCATGAAAGAGCTCACCATTATGTTGTGTAAAGTGGTTGATGTGGTCTCGGATCGCATCTGTCATATAAGGAGGGAAGAATTCTTCAAGAAAAGCTTCGGCTAGGCCCTCCCATGTGGTGAAAGCTCTACTCGGTTGTTTCTCCAACCATGTCTTGGCCCTCCCCTTGAGTGAGAAAGGGAAAAGCCGGAGTCTCACTCAATCCGGGTGCACTTGGTCATTCTTCACCGTGTCACATATCTCCAAGAAGTCCTTGAGATGCATAGATGGACATTCACCATCAATACCATTGAAAACCTATCCATTTTGAACCATTTGTATCATATTGGCCTTGAGCTCAAAGTTCCTAGCATTGATGGGTCGTCGAACAATGCTAGAGGCGGTCCCTTCAAGAGTAAGGCGAGCATAGTCCGCCAAGGTACGTCTTGCACCCCTTTGAGAGTGATCATCATGATTGGTATGGTGAGAGTGCTCCGAACGGTTGTCTTCATCATCGTGTTGAGACATGTTGTTATGGGAGGTGCTATGAACTAAATGAGGAGGAGATAAGGTCGGTGACTCAATCACTTGTGCAAGACCTTGAAGTCGTGCTTGAAGGCGAGTGAGTCGCCTCATGCACTAGCACAAGATACCTACACACAAGCACAACAAGAACACCAAAGTAACACGATAATGTGGGATAACAAAAGCAAGCAAACAAGTAAACAAGGAAGCAAAAACTAAATTGGAAAGAAGTGAATAGATCGGTCCACTACTAAATGCTTTCTTAGGATTGAGAAAGTCCACGGCTATGGCGCCAAAAACTTGATGTGCCAATAATCAACTAAGAAAGTATGATTATTAACAATCAAGGTCGTATTCCATGGGGTTCTCTCAATGGCTAATACTCACACTTCTCATAGATGGTCTAGACATTTGAAATTGGTTTTGGTTGGATTAAAATGATTCAAAAGCATAAGCAAACTAAAACAAGCAAGACAAAGACTAATCAAGGAGGATTGAGGGTCAAACAAGAGAGGAGAAGGTCAACTTAGTAAGGGATATCTTCATGCTCAAGAGTAATGAAAGTTGAATTGAGTCACAAGCATCAATGTGTAGTTCATTGGCCATGCAAACACTTATATAGAATCGACGAACTCTCACACAATTGATTCACTACTCCTAAACCACATGGACTATGCTCTCGCTATAGAAACAAAGGAATGGAGTGCATTAATCAAGTTCAATGAAATGCTCACACACCTAATCTCCTAATCAACAACTTCTAACACAAGGCAATGATGCAAGATACTCTCATATCAATCATAGAACATTAGATTAACAATCAAAGGGTCTTTCAACCACTAATTGAATGAAAAACTATATGCACACCAAGTGTTTGTGAAAATGCCAACAAGGAAATCAAGTAGAAATGGTTGCAATTGAGTAATTCAATCTCTCAAATCATCAGTTACAATCCCTAAACCTTAAATCAACATCATTCAATAACTTTCATACATTTAATGACATAGAAATGTACCATAGAAACCAATCAAGCTCACATGGCAATACAAACACAAGGTTAGGGACCAACTTCTTACACAATGACTATGGAAGACTCAATCCAATCAATCATCCATATATCCTAGCATGATCCACCACCTCACTAAGTTGAACCCTAAGTTTCGTCTACCACAATTGTAACACCCGTCCCGAATCATCCCAGTTTACCCGAGATTGAACCGAGATCGAACACCACTCAAGCACAAGTTTAACCAAAAGCGTGAAACGACAAATGAAAGAGTACAACTTTTCATTAAAACCACAATAAAAATGGAGGCCTCCAATATAAAATCCAACATAAAATCCAACATCCAAAACCATCCTCAAAGGTTTACAAGAGTTCCCAGCCCAAACTAAAAATGGTCAACTGAAATATAATAAAATACAGAAGGAGTCAACTCCAAGCAAGTCGTCGATCTTCACCTCATGGCTCCAAAAGACAACCTTCTCGAACTCAACTGTCAACTGCAACTCCAACCTAGCGCTAGCCACGAGCACCTGAAAGGGAAACTGTGGGGGATCAATTTCCTATTGAAATTGAGTGAACCCACTGGGTTTAACTATGTGCCGAACCTAACTTGAAGAGGGATCCCAACTCCACACACAAGCAACAATGGAATCTGACACAACCGTTCTCATTTTAATTCCTAACATGCTACTAGGCGATCACATAAGTTCACCACTTCACTCCACAACCACATTCATGATAAATTCAATGCAAAGAGTTCAACAAGCATAAACAACGGATCATCATGCATGAAACTTGCCATCCATTATCACAAACAAGTCTACTCGTTCAACTCAACCACAACCTCAAAACATACAACTTAACCACAAACACGACACATCCATCTATGTGAGTTAATTAGGCGCCATTGGAGTTTGTCCACACACCACCCCAGCCGGCAAGACGCACCCACTCTTCCAGGAGGGTCCAAGATGCATCCTTTCTACAAGAAGGATCCAGGGCCCATAATACATTGATACCTCAACACAACAACAACATATCACGCCACTCTTCCAGGAGGCGTGACTGCACCTCACTCTTCTAGGAGAGGTGGCAATTAGGGGGCAGTGTAGGCTCCAATCCAATTCTAACATTTCAATTAACACAAACAAACCAACACACTTACAACCATCCATCGACATTCATCACAAGTTCATCAACATCATTCGATTACAACAATCAAGATTCACCATCACTTCCCATCACCCATATCCTCAACGATCCCATACTAAACCACATCCCACATAATGCCACTTTCACTCATTCACACAAAACAACAACCACACATCAACACATAGCATCATCTCAATCCCACATCACTTATAACCACACATTACACGTCATTCAACGCCACACATGGCACAAACAGTTTAAGGGTAAACGGCTAGCTCACCGGCCACCCCCACCTGCAAGTACAAGGGTAGCCATGTCATGAGTCATAGGGTTACCCTCCTGTACGTCCTTCATTGGACGACCCCACATTGGTGGGACCATCCACCTGTTCACCATTTAAAGGCGACCCAACATTGGCAGGACCACCCTCCTGCAACCACAACTGATAAACACAAATATAGATATAGTTCCGCATAATCATATCCCAACCCTCCTACACTCATTACTAAGTCCAATTCATTTAGCAACAATGTTAATCATGTCCCCAACCTCCACACATTACAAATAAGCCATCCATCAACATGCAATTCACCATACAGACATTCATACAACAATCACCAAACATCACAAATACATAGTAATCAATTACAGAACGATATCCCCTTTTACTCTCTTCGAATTAATGCAAATCCTACATTTCCCTAAGTCAAGTTGCAACTCCTCACGCCGACCAATTCTACCTATTGTACGCTAAACCCTCACCTGACAAGAAGACGAGGCTCTAAACACTTCTAGGAACCCGAACGACCAAGCTCTACAACTCCAAAATCGTAGCTCTTCTCCTCCTCACTGACAGCAGCCTACTCCGAACCACCCAGAACCACACATGCGATCTCTTCCTCTGGTCGCCGCGAACATGTAGCAACAAACAGATAGCCAATCAGAGCTCTACAACTCCCGGAATCAACGATTGAAACTTGGGAAATTTTGGTTCATCAAAGAAATTTTGGGGAAAGAGAAAGAAGGGAAAAGTTGGAAAACCCCGTCAAAACCCGTCTTAAATACCCAGGTAATGATACACGGCGTGTATCTACAATACACGGCCGTGTATTAAGCCCAGCCATTTTTGACGAATTATGCATTTTGAGGTGCACGGCCGTGTACCATGATACACGGCGTGTGTTGTGATACACGGCGTGTATCACACTACACGACCGTGTATCCTACACTACATCGCTAACTCTTTTGCAACTTCAACCCGATTCAAACACAAACGTCCTGAACCTCAAGAGACCCTCAGAAGTACCGTTTCCAGCACTCTAGTCACCCAAACTTGAATTCCAAACCGTTCGCTTGGGCGGGGATGTTACAAGTCTCCCCAACTTTAAGAGATTTCGTCCCCGAAAGCACAACCCGACTCGCTCTAGCAATGCAACCACAATCACAGCAAAAATGCAGCAACGTAAGTATCACATTACCTCCTGAAACTTCCTCTTAACGGCTCTAGCAACACACACCTTCTATGGGCACTACTCCCACACTACTTCGAACTTCTACCTAACAGACACGCACAACCGAACCTCGACGGCACTACTCACCACAAGAACACAACCAAAAAACACATCCAAACAAAACTCACACAAGAGCACAACCACAGCACAAGAGCACAACTCAAGCAAAGCAAGAAAACTACCAACTAACACCCCCGACCAGATCTTCACACTCCTCGAACACTCCACCAACCTAGCCAAAATCTACAAGGGCTCTACTCTTCTAACCAACCTCCTAGTCTGCTACCACTTCCACTCTCAAACTACTCTGACACCCTCTTCACTATAGGAGGACACAAAAACATTTCAGTTGACCAATTTCAGAAATCACATTGCAATTCAAAACACTTTCCTTTCAAGCTCAAAACACTTTTCCTTTCAAAACTTCCAACCCACTTTAAAACAGTTTGAAAATCCCTCGGAATGCCAGTACTTCATCGACGTTATGTTCTTTCCATTAAGAGGGTAGCGAATCCCCTAGAAGAAAGAACAACTCACCTATGCAGCAGAGGCAAACCAGCCTCTGATACCATTTGTAACACCCGTCCCGAATCAGTCCAGTTTACCCGAGATTGAACCGAGATCGAACGCCACTCAAGCACAAGTTTAACCAAAAGCGTAACGACAAATGAAAGAGTATAACTTTTCATTAAAACCACAATAAAAACAGAGGCCTCCAATATAAAATCCAACATCCAAAACCATCCTCAAAGGTTTACAAAAGTTCCCAACCCAAACTGAAAATGGTCAACTGAAATATAATAAAATACAGAAGGAGTCAACTCCAAGCAAGTCGTCCATCTTCACCTCATGGCTCCAAAAGACATCCTTCTCAAACTCAACTGTCAACTGCAACTCCAACCTAGCGCTAGCCACGAGCACCTGAAAGAGAAGCTGGGGGGGATCAATTTCCTATTGAAATTGAGTGAACCCACTGGGTTTAACTATGCACCGAACCTAACCTTAAGAGGGATCCCAACTCCACACACAAGCAACAATGGAATCCGACACAACCGTTCTCATTTTAATTCCTAACATGCTACTAGGCGATCACATAAGTTCACCACTTCAGTCCACAACCACATTCATGATAAATTCAATGCAAAGAGTTCAACAAGCATAAACAACGGATCATCATGCATGAAACTCACCACCCATTATCACAAACAAGTCTACTTGTTCAACTCAACCACAACCTCAACACATACAACTTAACCACAAACACGACACATCCATCTATGTGAGTTGATTAGGCGCCATTGGAGTTTATCCATACACCACCCCAGCCGGCAAGACGCACCCACTCTTCTAGGAGGGTCCAAGACGCATCCTTTCTACAAGAAGGATCCAGGGCCCAACATGCATCGATACCTCAACAAAACAACAACAGATCATGCCACTATTCCAGGAGGCGTGACTGCACCTCACTCTTCCAGGAGAGGTGGCAATTAGGGGGCAGTGTAGGCTCCAATCCAATTCTAACATTTCATTTAACACAAACAAACCAACACACTTACAACCATCCATCGACATTCATCACAAGTTCATCAACATCATTCGCTTACAACCATCAAGATTCACCATCACTTCCCATCACCCATATCATCAGCGATACCATACTAAACCACATCCCACATAATTCCAGTTTCACTCATTCACACAAAACAACAACCACACATCAACACATAGCATCGTCTCAATCCCACATCACTTATAACCACACATTACACGTCATTCAACGCCACACACGGCACAAACAGTTTAAGGGTAAACGGCTAGCTCACCGGCCACCCCCACCTGCAAGTACAGAGGTAGCCATGTCATGAGTCATAGGGTTACCCTCTTGTACTTCCTTCATTGGACGACCCCACGTTGGTGGGACCATCCACCTGTTCACCATTTAAGGTCAACCCCACATTGGCAGGACCACCCTCCTGCAACCACAACTGATAAACACAAATATAGATACAGTTCCACATAATCATATCCCAACCCTCCTACACTCATTACTAAGTCCAATTCATTTAGAAACAATGTTAATCATTTCCCCAACCTCCACACATTACAAATCAGCCATCCATCAACATGAAATTCACCATACAGACATTCATCCAACAATCACCAAACATCACAAATACACAGCAATCAATTACAGAACGATATCCCATTTTACTCTCTTCCAATTAATGCAAATCTTACATTTCCCTAAGTCAAATTGCAACTCCTCACGCCGACCAATTCTACCTATCGTACGTTAAACCCTCACCTGACAAGAAGACGAGGCTCTAAACACTTCTAGGAACCCGAACGACCAAGCTCTACAACTCCAAAATCGTAGCTCTTCTCCTCCTCACTGACAGCAGCCTACTCCAAACCACCTAGAACCATGATGTGCGATCTCTTCTTCTCTTCGCCACAACATGTAGCAACAAACGGATCGCCAATCGAGCTCTACAACTCCCGGAATCAAGGATTGAAACTTGGGAAATTTTGGTTCGTCAAAGGAATTTCGGGAAAGAGAAAGAAGGGAAAAGTTGGAAAAAACCCGTGAAAATCCGTCTTAAATACCCAGGTAACGATACACGGCGTGTATCTACAATACACGACCGTGTATTAAGCCGAGCCATTTTCGACGAATTCTGCAATTTGAGGTGCACGGCGTGTGTTGTGATACACGGCGTGTGTTGTGATACACGGCGTGTATCAAACTACACAGCCGTGTATCCTACACTACACCGCTAACTCTTTTGCAACTTCAACCCGATTCAAACACGAACTTCCCGGATCTCAAGAGACCCTCAGAAGTACCGTTTCCATCACTCTAGTCACCCAAACTTGAATTCCAAACCGTTCGGTTGGGCGGGGATGTTACAACAATCATGGAGAAGACCTGAATTGGAGAGGAAGAGAACATTATAGCTTCCATGGATGATCCTTCAATCTTGCACTTCAAGTTGCTACTCCAAGTTGAGAGACTTCACTCCTAGCTCCTCTTACTCCAACCTTCAATTGCTCCTAGGGTTGAGTGATAGAGAGGTGGATGGTGATCAAGAGAAAGAGTGGTGATCGTCACGATTCTAGATTTTTGAATGATCAATAATGAATGAATCCCCTCACGAATGCCCCAATCGCGACTTATATTTGGCTGGAAAAGACACAAGTTCTCGGCGAGAACTATGAAAGTTCTCGCCAAGAATTCCCTTGATAATCACCTAGAAACTCTCGTCAAAAATAAGCCTTGAATCCTTAGTATTGTTCGGCGAGAACTTTGAGAGTTCTCTCTGAGAACTTCAGTGGAAATAGGTGCAGAAATCTTGAATTTGTATCGGCCTTAACTTGTCCGTCCTAGCTCCGATTGAGCTCCCGTTTGATCCTATGTGCTCCTTGTCATCCATACTACCATTACAAGGCCTGAAAATTCACAAAGATAACTCCAATAGACAACAAAATGGGTCCAAAAGTGGCTTCCGGACAACAAAAGTGTACTTTGCACAAAACAACTCTAAAAGCACACAAGCCATGGCATAACATGATCAAACATGGGTATTTCTTAGGTTAATCATAGGCTCAAAACACGAGTAAAAACTTCACATCATTGGCCCCTTGTGCCCCCGTACATTGATGGTGACTTGTTGAAGAGGGAATGTGATGCCACGTAGAGGTGGCTTACCAAGGGAGAATAGAAGGTGTTCTGAGGGTCAAACGCTCGTGTGACGATGGTGAAGAAGAAGTTGTATAGGGTATTTCACATGGTGTCTCGCAACACCATTACAGCTCGGGTTGATGGAATGCGCTTCAACCTCCTGGATTTAGACTATGCTAGAGCCATACACCATGTTGTGACGCTCCATTCCACCGAGGTCATTATCAAGATCTTACAGAAGAGTATGCCCCTCGCGCAAGAAGTATTTGGTTGGGGCTGGGATCATGGCGAGGATTGTACAGGTAGCTGGGTTAAGGGATGTCGATATCCTTGGTTTTGAGTGGCACCTCTTCCCATGGGAGTAGGGTCTCACCCTACACTCCTACCTTGGTGTAGCTGTTCTATGTAGCTCCGTGGTTGCTCTTCCTTTGTCTGAGGACATCTATTCCGAGTAGTGGCAGGAGGAAGACTATATGTTATGAGCATAGGGGTGACGCGCCCTCGCCCTTCTTCTCTTTCTTCCATGTTTTTTAGTTTCATTTGTGGATTGTTGAACAATGTGTGTTGAATGCTTACTTTTATTTTTTTAGTACTTTACCTATTTTGAGTGCATGCGTTAGCTTCCTAGCATGTTAGGTTGCTAAATTTTCTCTGCATGCCACTCTCTATCGGATATTAGGTTGTAGACTGTTTGACTTTGTAGTTTCTATTTTCAGTTCCTGTTCCTGTTTCTGTAAATATTTTTCGTGTGTGTGATGGTGCTCTCGTTTTTTGTTTCTATAAATATGTATGACGGGATTTGAGTTTTCTCTCTCCACACCTTTTCCCCTCTTTTGTGTTTCTCTTTTCTGTGTTACTACAGGTACCCCTGATTCAGGTCCTCGTCCTGAACATGCTACTTGACACCGAGTCATTTCTCCAGCTTCCATTTGTACGTGGTAACATCTTTCCTTTCTTTATCTGAATCCTTGCCTCTCAATGAGGGGGAATTCCTACTATCATGACACATGAAGTGTCCTTCATATGATGACACCAATATCCACCCTCCATTTTTTAGTTTTGATCTAATGGACCTTATCAAATGGATAAAAGGGTAATTGCATCTATTAATTTGCATATTCATATTAAATATATTTATTTCCTTTTTTGATAGCATAAATGATTTTATGGCAGTTATTTCCCATATTTTTGGGCAGTTACCTAATTAAAATTGATTTCTTTTTATTTTTAATTATATAAATATTATCGTTTTCTACCTAATTTTGGTTTTTTCTCGGCGGCAGAACTTGTTTTCACTGTTCCCTTTTCATTTTTAGGAACATTTCATACGAAAAATTAGTTTTATGCATTGTTCCGTTTTCATATTTAGGAACAATCTTATAGACGGTCATTGTATAATATTACTGTTTATTGTTCCTTTTTCTGTTTTTAGGAACATTCATACTTAGAATTAGGTTAGGATTTTGTTCCATTTTCATATTTAGGAACAATCTCAAATGTAATGGAACGTGTTGAAAATCGATTATACCAAATCGGAACACAGAAAATCATAAAATCTTGAATCAAATTGAAAATTGAACAATAATATCAGCTTTATGTTCCATAAGTAGCTATATGGAACAATACAAACATGTTCCTAAAATCATCAAAATGGAACAACGTGGTAAAGGGGGAAGTTGCACAAGAAACGAGGGAGAAGAATAGAAGATAGTAGGCAGCTACGGAGCAAATCATTAATCAGGGGGCGATCTAATGATCAGCGAGGCTAACATGGCAGATCTGATGATGTGGAGGGATCTTATGTATGCGTGGCGCATCTGATGTAGCGTAGATTTGTGAATGGGGATATTGATGCACGTAATCTGATGTGCCAGACGGGGAATAGGTGCAGCGTAGAGCAATTGAGTGCGGCGGCGGCGGATCTAATGATGGCAGCGGGCTAGAGCGGTGGCAGATCTGTGATGGGTGGCAGCGGCGTAGTGGCGTGCGGCGGATCTATGTAGGGGCGTGGGGGCAGGATGGCGGGGGCTCGATGCAGCGGTAGATCGAGGCGGCGATCGATGGGGCATCTAGGTGCGGCAGCGAGGATGGCGTGTAGGCGGGGTAGGCGGGCGGCGAGGTGGCGGCGGCTTAGGCGGGCGGCGGGCGAGGCGGGCGGCGCTAGGCGAGCGGCGGCTAGGCGGGCGGGAGGTGAGCGGGCTAGGCGGGCGGCGAGGCGAGCGGCGTTAGGCGGGCGGCGAGGCGAGCGCGCTAGGCGGCGGCGAGCGAGCGGCTAGGGGCGGAGCGAGGCAGATAGGACAGTAGCGGGAGGCGAGCGCCTAGGCGGGCGGCGAGGCGAGGCGAGGCGGCGGCTAGGCGGGCGGCGAGGCGAGCGGCGGCTATGCGGGCGGCGAGGCGAGCGGCGGCTAGGCGGGCGGCGGCGAGGGTTGGCGGCGGCGAGGCTAGAGCACGGCGGCTGTAACTTTGAAGGGAGAGATGAAAATAGAATTAGGGTTTGTGAAACCCTAATATGATTTAGAATATATAGGAATTTGAAATTACTATTTTGTCCAGATTAATTTAGGCCATTAGAACTACCTTCTAATCCTACGGTTCTAAAGGGTGTCATGATATGATGACACTAAGGGGTGTCATCACCCCAGTAGATCCCTCAATGAGGACATTGCACATATTAAGTGTGGGGTGGGGATTATTGGTTAAGTTTAGAAGGGTTGCCTTTTCTGTCTTTGTATTTTATTTTCTTTTTGTCTTTATTTTCTAGGTTTCGGGTGGAAATTTCGTTTTGCTTTGTCGTTCTGTCACTGCTTCCCGATTTTTTAGAAATTTTGTTTTTGTTGAAATAGCCCTTGGGTTGGTTGAGCTTAGTGGTGTTTGTTTCTGAAAGCCTTTGACTTGTCTTGTTGCTTTGAATTCTGCTGATTCAAGTCGAGTTTCTAATCTCTTGGTGAGTTTGGTGTGGTAATCAAGTCTTGAAGTAACATTTTTTAATTCTTGTGTTGATTTTGCACCCCCCAAGTCTCTTGTTTTCTAGTACTCGAAAAAGCCAACTTTTTAAAGATTTTAGGTTAGTTCACTAGCTTTGTTTGGGGCATTTTTTGACTAAAATGTTTGAGAAAAAGTGGTCTATCTTTCCCTTCCCGATTTATCTAGCTTGAAGCAGAAAACCAAGTTTCAGACTGGAGTTCTCAAAAGTTTCTAAATTTACAAATTTTAAGTGGTAGCCTTGCATAGGTGGTGGTTGGTTGAGGGCTATTGTGGGAATTTCCATGGTCTATACCATATTCCCCTATTTGCTAAGCGTTTTGGCCTCAGAAAAAGAAGTTCTCTAATCCAAGCGTTTCAACTTGCCGTGTCCTAGAGTAAGTGGGAAGGGGAAGAGCGTCATCTTTCCCAAAGCTGAGTTTTCGTTTTCCCCAAGTTTTCTAAAAGCTCGCTATTCCTGCACTATTTTAGAAGAGGCGGTATTGTCGTGCAATTTAAGTGTGGGATTCCATCTTATTTCAGGAGTACTTCGTTGCCACGAGCATCATGCTAGGACCTATGGTTCATTTATCTTGGTTTGTTTGAGTGGAAGCATCTTTCTTGATTGACTTGATTGCTTGAGGCAAGCAAGGTTTAAGTTTGGGGTGATTTGATGCAAGGAAAATATATAACATATCCCCCCTCACTTAACCTCATATTCTAGGAGTGTTTCCCGTCGTTATCGTGGTCTGTTAGCATTTTTTGACACTTTCACCGTTTGCAGCGACAATGGACTTTCATAGTCCATTTCACCTGCTTCCTAGTGTTTTTATGTCATCTTAGGTTACACCATTGGAAATTACTGAACAAGGTTTCACTCGGTCCAAATGGTTCCCCAATCGAAGGTCTGTAGCTCCCGGAATGATCGCTTGAAGCTGGGGTCTGGAAGTAGTGTGCAGAGTGCACTAGGGAGTCGGTCACGCCCTGCTTGCGGTTACCATGATTTTGTGGGAATTTAGCGCGTTCTTGGCCAAAAATTTTGAGCAAAATGAGAGTTAGAGAGGGGTAAGGCGCGTAGCCTCAAATACACTAATTTGCGACCTATACCCACCGCACCCCCCCCCCCCCCCGCGGCCGATCACCCACCGCCACCCTTTTTTCCAGCACTATAAATACCCAAACTTTGGTATTTTGAAAGGGGTTCGACTTTGGGTTTCTTCTAGGGCGATTTTGACAAAGGAGGTCTCTCCCCAACTCCATTGAAGCTCCTCCCAAGGGCTCAACACCAACATCCATCCATCCATCCTAAGTCCATTAAGAGTTAAGGATATGTCTATCTTATTCACTCTTTGGTGTAGATTTGTAGTTGATCTTGCTCTTTTCATTGCACAGTAGGTTCTAGTGTTTGGGTTGGGGGAAAGTCTTGGGTCCTTGTGTCTTCCTATGGGTTCTATGGGTAGTTTATAGAGTGAAAGCAAGCTTTGTGACTTCCTTTATCTATTCATGGTGTCCTACCCAACTTGAACCACACCGTTTATAATTGTGTTGAATGTGAGAATAGACACAAGTGTTTACCCATGTTTGAACGGTTCTTTTGATTCTCAGTTGCATAATTGCTTGCTAGGATCACGGGTTGAACTTTATGATTGCCTATTTCTTATGTTTCTCGTGAAAGAGGGGCATGAATTAGGTCATCTTCGAGTGGTTTATCACTTGGGACTTTCATCAAACACTTGACGTTCGAGTGTGATTTGGCCTAGATTGGTGGAAAGGTTGGTCGCCTCTTTACCTATACATTAGTAGGACCCTTTCTAGGGAGCCTAGATCGCGTTTGATGAATTGGTCGAGGGTGCAGGAGTTGCATTTCTTGTTGTCAACCATTTACACCCCATTTTCCATGACTAGGAAGACTTTAGGCCTAGAGGTATACCCCAACCCACCCTTTCTTTTCTTAGAGTTTCCACCTCATTGTCTTCATCACCTTAACTTGTTCTCACCTATTTCCATGCTCTTTGAACCCATCATTGGCTTTAGTGTTGACTTTGTATGCTTGATCTTTTGCTAACTTTTGTGGAACCTACACCACGCACCCCTTGTTAGCCTTACGTCTTAGCTGAGTATCCTTACATCGAGGGACCCCGTGAATACGAACCTAGCCTAGCTAGGATTTTATCTGTGATTTAGCTACCCCTCGGGGGAGAGGGTCAGTTCACCATATATATACTATGTATGTTATGTTCATGTAAATAGATACATATATCTCATGGAAATTGAACTAGAAACATACTTGAGTCCATTTCTGAGATCGGTACATAGAAATCTCTTCTCCATAACATTGAAGCCATAGTCTGGAAGGACCTTGAAAGAGGTTTTTTCCCGGTGAACTGAGCTACCAGGCTTCATTTCATCTTTTGAAAACCTAGATCGTTGATCTCCTTGGGGATTTGTAGAATACCATCTTTCAATACTAGTATAATATACGAGAGTGCCAAGTTAGACTCTGATATGAATAGATCTGCTCATGCTTTGACATCTCTCGATTCAGGAATTGTGAAGAGGAAGAATCACTCATTTATATAATAAGAGACTACAAGAGGCGCGCAAACATCACTGACGGTAAGGAAAAAACCTGAGCGAAACTGTTTCAAAGAAATTTTTTTAAGGTATATGCCCCACATGCTAGAAACTTTTTTTATGAATAAAAGGATTTTGACCCTTTTATAATTATAATATATTAATTTTCAAAAAATGTTGATGTGACATTTTTATGGGATGTGACGTGGTATAGATTACCACATCAACTGACATGTATAAAGTTTATATGTCATGTAGGTTAAATTGTCAATTCAAACTAACAAAACACGAAAAAAAACTGTCGGCATGCCATGATTAAAAAAAATTAAGATAGTTTGTGCCAAACAAGTTCTTATAAAAAGAAGGGAAAATGCTATTTTGCCCCCTCTACTTTGCCAAGTTAACAAACAGCCCCTTATACTATGAAATGATCAATTTACCCCCTCCTACTATGCCAACCTAACAAAAAGTCCCTTCCATCCAAAATTCCGTTAAGTGATGACTCGCCAATATGATTCATCCACAATTAATGACAGTACATTGTCACATCATCGACTTTCATCCATCTCAACTAAGCTAAAAAAGAGAAAAAAAAATTATAAAAAATTTTTAATTTAATTCATAAATAAAATATAAAACATAAATTTTTTTTTGAGGTCAAACATAAAATTTTTAAATGTTTCGTTTGGCAAAGGATCTGCCTCCAAACTTTCTGGTTTGGAATTCCAAACCAAACTCGTAGGGGCAAAATCGTCAATTCATTAAGAATTAAATAAAACCCTAATTTCCCTTCAGCAGTCTCCCTACCTTCCTTTCACTTCTGTTAGCAACAGCCCAGCCGTCGTACCCAACCACCACCTGCAGCATCACCAGCAACCTCCCACCCATCGGAATCAAACACTTCTCCTCTTCAATCACTCTCTTAACCCTAATTTCCAAATTCTTCAACCTCGCATCCATCCTCTTCTTCACCTTCCCATAACCAAAAAACAAGTCCCCGACGCAACAAAACTCGTCTCCTCCAAAAACACTAGATCCGACGAACGGCATCGCGTACAAGAAATTCGGCACCATCCGACACCCTTCCCTCAGATACGATCTGGACTCATATGCTCGGTGAGAAGTCGGCATCGCATTTGAGTTCCGATCTGGACTCATATGCTCTGCCTGAGTGTCGTAGCTGAGGATCCTGGGCCATGAATCCGTCGGAGGATTTCTAACGCACTGCGGGAGTAGCTTTGTGATCGAATCGCTCCATTTTGGGGCTCCCTCATCATTGCTGACTTTACACGTGCTAGATCTGGGAGTGAACACGAGAGTGTGTGAGAAGAAGAAGGTAGGGATTGAGGTTCCTAGGGAGGAAGAGGATGAGGCTTTCTTGAGGGGAAATTTGGCGGAGACGGTGAGGAAAGTGATGGCGGTGAAGGAAGGGCAGAGGTTTAGAGACAAAGCGGCGGAGGAGATGGAGAAGGTGCTTGGGAATCGGGCGATTCATGATTGGTGCCTTTCTGAGTCCTTCACGGAGGAAGGGCTTTGAGCCGTAATAAGGCTAAGTCCGTCTCATCCGATAGTTCACGAGGATCAGCAGAGAAATGGCGGTGCTGAGGTCTGTGACAAGAATTCGATTCCTAAGTTTGTTTCTGCCTACAACGATGTCGTCTCTGAGCTGAGGACGGGTCCGATCGATCATGATATGGAGTACATCAATCAGCGAGTTTTGTTTACTTTTTAATCCTCTTTGATTGAACTTCGATTTTCAGTATGTCCAATTTTCTTCTTCTTCCAGTCTTCTTCCAGTGACCAATATACATATCTTCCTATTCTGTGTATTTTTTTATGAATTCATGGTTTATGCATTTCTGATCAATGAATTTAACTGTATTGTGTTCTTAGGTTTGTTGCCTTACTACGACTGAACTGTTGGAGGGATGTCAAGGTTCAATAACATTGCATGGCCTATCATAATCCTCTAGATCTTTATAAAGTCATGATTTTGTTTAGGATTACATATGTATTAATAAAATAAAAGAACACAACAAAGTGTTAGATAATGTTCTTTGTTTGTGTTCAGTCTTGGCCTTTAACACTTGTATGGTTAATTCATTTAGTGATATTTTTTTTGCGGTATATACCACTGTTTCAAGTCAATAGAGGCCTTAGAAAGGCGTAATAAGAATCTTTATCAGTGTTAATTCCATCGAGCCTAGTTTCTATTTCTAGACCAACAGCTTAGCTTACCTTAGCCCAGCCGGACGTCCTACTGCTTCGATGGCAGTATGATTGACCGGGCCGCTTGGCCCACTTGTTCTATCTATTGTTTTGATGATGGTGATGATGTTTATGATTAACTAATCGA
The DNA here is from genome assembly GCA_034768395.1 of Linum lewisii. Classification (NCBI taxonomy): domain Eukaryota; kingdom Viridiplantae; phylum Streptophyta; class Magnoliopsida; order Malpighiales; family Linaceae; genus Linum; species Linum lewisii. The sequence goes on along the minus strand of CM068296.1, from coordinate 65,783,896 downwards.
TTGGTTAACTAGTTAACTCGATTAGATAACTAGTTAACTCGGTTGGTTAACTAGTTAACTCGATTAGATAACTAGTAAACAACTTAGTAACTAGTTAACTCGAATGGTTAACTAGTTAACTCGTTATCTAAATCATGATGTTAACTAGTTAACTTGATAAGTTAACTAGTTAACTAATTTTGATAACTAGTTATCAACTAAAAATCTTGTTAACAACTTGATAAATAGTTAACTCAATTGGTTAACTAATTAACAACTTGGTAACTAGTTAACTCGATTAGATAACTAGTTAACTCGTTTGGTTAACTAGTTAACTCGTTTGGTTAACTAGTTTACTCGTTATCTAAATCATGATGTTAACTAGTTAACTACTTAAAAACAACATAACTAGTTAATAAACAATTCAATTAACTAATCATGGTAATTCGTTAACTAGTTATCAACAAAATAACATGTTAACTAGTTATCTGCTGATAACTAGTTAACTGTAAAAACTCAGGTAAACTAGTTAACTAGTTATAAATAAAAAAAATCTTGTTAACTTGTCCTCGTCGGAAAAGGCACCGGAGTTTGGTTGGTTACCGGAAAACATGTTAACTAACTAGATAACTGTAAAAACCCAAGTTAACTAGTTATCAATAAAAAAATCCATGGTTTTCAGAACTGGACCGGGGGGTCGAGCCGGCAAGGCCAGGGGTTCAGGGTTTAATGGTTTAACCGGGGTTGGATCGTTTACATACCGGGGTCGAACCGTTTTAATTATTAAATAAATATAGTTAAGTCGGACCGGCCGAGTTTTTAATTAAGTCGGATCAAACCGGAGGTACAAAGAGTACAATTATAAGAAATTTAGGTACCAAAATATATTTCCAAAAAAGAAGAGGTACCAAAATATAATAATTGCTGAGTATATATAATCTCAAAACCCTAATCTAATTTCTCAAACGGCCGCCACCACCACAGACTACAGTTTACACCTTTTCTAAATCTAATTCTCATCCACTAACCTGCTTTCCAAATCGTCATTTCTTATTTCCTTTCTTTTTTCAATAATGAGCAAGAAGCGCTGGACGAACCAGCTTACCAACTACCATCGCAGATTGCAGCCGTCGTCGATGTGGTCGGCAAGCCTGACCTTCAGATCTAGGGTGAGAACGGAGGAGAGGCTGGCTCGGGCGAGGTGGTCGGGAAGGCCTGAATTAGGGACGCTGCACGTCCGACGTCGCCGGTTGGTGGAAGAAGGGGTTGGCGGAGGAGCAGCTTCTGGCGTTTAGGGTATCGGCTGGTTGAGAAACAGAATTGGCCATTCGTAGCACACAGAGAGACGGTGGGTGGGTCTGAGATGCGGTGGATGAAATGGTCTAACCAACGATATCGAAAGCGATTCAACCGGCCAATTTACCCGATTCAACCAGCCGATTTACCCGGTTTGACTGACTGACTCAGAACTGCGTGCCGTTGCCGGAGAAATGACTGGCTCACGGTCGAACCGGAAGGTCCGGTCCAGCTTTGACAACCATGAAAAAATCATGTTAACAAGTTATTAGTAAAAATTAGGTTAACTAGTTAACTTGTCCTCGCCGAAAAGTCATCGGAGTTTGGTTGGTCTCCGGAGCGTCACCGAAAAAGTCACCGAAAAATATGTTATCTAACTAGTTAACTATAAAAACCCAGGTTAACTAGTTATCTATAAAAAAATCATGTTAACAAGTTATTAGTAAAAATCCAGGTTAAATAGTTAACTTGTCCTCGCCGGAAAAATCGTCGTAGTCTCGTCGAAAAAGTCATCGGAGCCTCGTCGAAAAAATCATCGGAGCCTCGTCGGAAAAGTCATCGGAGCCTCGTCAGAAAAGTCATTGGAGCCTCGTCGGAAAAGTTACCGACAGGTCGCTGGAAAAGTCGCCGGTGCCGGCAGCCGGTCGCCGGTGACAGACGATGGTCACCCGAATAAATATTATTAAAATCTAATAATAAAAGATTTAAATTAAATTCAATAATAAAATATTTATATTAAATATAATAATTACATTATATGTGTAAAGTCCTAAATACCTCTAACAAATGTGGACCATTAAATTGGTCAAGAGGTCAAACTAGATCTAATGGTTGGAGGAGGGTTTGGAACTTTCCAAACCAAGCAAAGTCTTGGATGCTGATGCTTTGCCGTTTCATTTATGGATTTTAATATTAAAAAATATAATAATATTTTTTCTAATACATATAAATTTTTTTCTAAAAACCCAAGTTAACTAGTTATCAATAAAAAAATCATGTTAACAAGTTATTAGTAAAAATTAGGTTAACTAGTTAACTTGTCCTCGCCGAAAAGTCATCGGAGTTTGGTTGGTCTCCGGAGCGTCACCGAAAAAGTCACCGGAAAACATGTTATCTAACTAGTTAACTATAAAAACCCAGGTTAACTAGTTATCTATAAAAAAATCATGTTAACAAGTTATTAGTAAAAATCCAGGTTAAATAGTTAACTTGTCCTCGCCGGAAAAATCGTCGTAGTCTCGTCGGAAAAGTCATCGGAGCCTCGTCGAAAAAATCATCGGAGCCTCGTCGGAAAAGTCATCGGAGCCTCGTTAGAAAAGTCATTGGAGCCTCGTCGGAAAAGTTACCGGCCGGTCGCTGGAAAAGTCGCCGGCGCCGGCAGCCGGTCGCCGGTGACAGATGATGGTCACCCGAATAAATATTATTAAAATCTAATAATAAAAGATTTAAATTAAATTTAATAATAAAATATTTATATTAAATATAATAATTAAATTATATGTGTAATGTCCTAAATACCTCTAACAAATGTGGACCATTAAATTGGTCAAGAGGTCAAACTAGATCTAATGGTTGGATGAGGGTTTGGAACTTTCCAAACCAAGCAAAGTCTTGGATGCTGATGCTTTGCCGTTTCGTTTATGGATTTTAATATTTAAAAATATAATAACATTTTTTCTAATACATATAAATTTTTTTCTAAAAATAACTTTAAACTTTTTAAATACAAAATCTTTATAAATTTAATTGAAAACATTTTTAAAATAAAAATCCATAAAAACTTAAATATATATTATTTAATTTATAAATTTAAAATTACCATTTTTATTTTTTTTAATTTTTTTTAATTTAGTTGAGCCACTAACAAATATGGATGAAAGTCGATGATATGGCAATGTACTGTCATTAATTGTGGATGAGTCATATTGGTGAGTCATCACTTAACGGAATTTGGATGGAAGGAGTTGTTTGTTAGGTTGGTATAGTAGGAGAGGGTAAATTGATCATTTCATAGTATAGGGGTTGTTTGTTAACTTGGCAAAGTAGAGGGAGGCAAAGTATCATTTTCCCTAAATAATAAAAAATAAAACTATGTACCAAAATAAATACCTGAAATTATAAATATGGAAATATCCGCCTAGGGCCTAGACAATTTCGCCCAGACCATATGCGTTATCACCAATAACACAAGCGAGTTCGCCTATCTGATTCTAATATTTAACAATTGAAAATTTTCATTTCTTAATTTCACTTTGCAAATTGGTAAGCTGATTTTTTATAATTACAAAATGATCACTAGTTTATGTAATTTTATAAAATAATCATTGAAGTTTGAATTTCAATAATGAATTTAACCGTGCTACCATAATTGTAACTAAATTGAATTCAATTCTTACTCGCGAACTTGTCGATGATTAATTATTTAACTCGCGAGCTTGTCGATGATTAATGCTTTAACAAGTTAACGAGCCAAACTCAACGAGTTGACGAATCGAGCTGAATTGGGTAGGCTCGAACTCAACCTAACTCAACGAGTTGATGAATTGAGCCTACTCGATTCAGCTCGATGCTCGAGCTCGCTCGATTCGAAAGATATAGACTCGACAAGTTAACAAGTTTTTTGAATTTTAATAAATGAGCGAGTTCGAGCCTACCCAATTCAACTTGATGCTCGAGCGAGCTCGATTCGAACGATATAGACTCGACAAGTTAACAAGTTTTTTTATTTTCAATAAATGAGCGAGTTCAAGCCTATTCGATTCAGCTTGATGCTCGAGCGAGCTCAATTTGAACGATATAGACTCGATAAGTTAACAATTTTTATAATTTTAATAAATGAGCGAGTTTGAGCCTACCCGATTTAACTCGATGCTTGAGCGAGCTCGATTCGCCAACTCGTTAAGTTTAGATCGTTAACTTGTTACTCATGAGTAGGGGTGTTGACGAACCGAGCCGAGCCGAACTTCACTGTGCTCAAGCTTGGTTCGTTGCTTTTTAGACGAGCTCGAGCTCGAACTCGAGCTAGAATTTTTAAGCTCGTGACGAGCTCGAGCCTACTCGAGCCTGGCTCGTTAACTACACTTAACGAGCCAAACTCGAGTTCAAGTCCAACTTAGCTCATTAAAACCACTTGATGCGTCCAATTTTAGCCCAATTTGAAGTTTGTGCGACAAAAAACATCAACGAGTCAAGCTTAAAGACAAGTTATCCTAAAATTTACAAGTTTTTATTGAATATGACAAACCACATGTTTTGTTATTTAGTTTATAATAAGTCATATAGTGGACCAAGTATTCGGGTTGGTTCTCGAACTCGAGCTCGAGCCAGCTCGCGAGCCTATCGAGTCGAACATGCTCTAGCTCAAGCTTGGCTCGTTTAAAATCGAGCCGAGTCACGAGCGAGCTTTTCTCGAGCCGAACACCGAGCTGATCACGAGCGGCTTGGTTCGTCAACAGCCCTACTCATGAGTAACGATTGAATTCAAAATTACACTTGAATCTACAGAATGAGATAATAATATATAAATTGAGATTGACATTGTCAGCTAATTTTTTTTTAATTGCTTTTGTCATAGATAATGATGATTAATGAATGTGGATGGAAGAAATTGGATGGTTAAAGGGCATTTATGTTGTTTAGTTTTGTGTGTCAAACTTAGGGGTCGTTTGGTATAGGGGAAATCTAGCTGTGTTTCTTGGAAACTCTGTATTCTGAAATATCCTTGTTTGTTTACTGTCTAATGGAGCTGGGGTTTTGTATTTCAGATACCCAGAGTTTCTTTTTGTCTCCAGAATGTGTATTCTGACAATTTCTACTTTTATCAGAAATTCTGACTTTCCCCAAATAGAATAATGGGACCCACTGTCTTCCCCTCCTATTTTCTTTACCAAATATACATTACCAAATAATGTAATTTAACATCCTCCAACTTTTAACAAACACTTTTCCACCATTCTCCTATTTTCATATTTCCCCTAATTCTCAATCCTCTGTACCAAACGATGTATTTTAAAATAATAATAAGATGAAGGGAAAGCAGATTTCGAATGATGACAAAAGTTGGATTATGTCTATAAGACATAATCCATAAGAGCCATTAGATCTTCCTATAACACATCCAATGGTAGAGGGATTTTAATAATAAAATAATGAGATCCCATGATTTATTACCCCATATTAAATATATTAATTACCCCAAAATTACATCATTTAACTTACCATTTCAATTTCTTTCCCCTTTTAACCATTGAAAAGGAAGAACCGTCCCCTTCTTTCTCTCATTCTTCACTGTCGTCAATCATTTTCTACTCCCACTCGCCGTAATCGCCGTTTCCGATGCCATTTTTTGGGGGCTGCTGACGGCGAACTACATTCAGTTAACCACTACTGGTTCGTCAGTAGTCGCTTGGAGTTTCCGATTTGGTTTCCGCCGTCACCGCTGTCTTGAATCTCGTCGGACCTATAATCAGGTTTGGATTTCTAACTTTGCATGTGCGATCAGATCTAGTTTTGTTGTCAATTTTGTTGGGAATTAGTTTTGTGGAACAACATTCATCTCTGTTATATGTGTTTCCGCTCTGATTTGGGGTTGGAAACAATACTCGTATTAGGTTAATACTATTATTCTTTGATTTTTGCGACTACTAATCATGAAAAGCTTCGATTTTTTGTTGTTCTCTGTTTTGATCTGTCCGTTTTGTTGCTCTTTGGCTGCTGTTTTTTGTTCCAGTTCATGTCCATTTTGTGTTTTGTGTTTATGAAATCAGGAGCTTCGGTTCTGGGCATTCATGTTATAGGTTTTGATATTAGTATTCTTGAAATGAGTTCTTATCAGTGAGATCTGCTGCTCTGATCATTTGCAATGTTTGTCATTATACTATTATATTCAGAATACTAGTATGAACAACTTACTAGTATTAATTTTGATCTTGATTTGATTATCAATTTTGATTAATAATACTGATAAGTATAAATGTATTCAGGATGACTAACGAAACAGAAAAACGTGGGGAACTGAAGAAGAAAAGTCAATCAAGAACCATGATCTTCTAGTAGGAAGGACTCAACCGGTCAAGAGTCATGGATCTAAACGAAGGTCAAGAGTCAAGAACCAAAATTCAAGGCGATATTGGAAACGGGATTGAACACAACTTTAATACTGAACCAATCGACTAGAACACCAGTATAGTCTAAAACACAACTTTAAACCGTTATCATAATACGAAACGATACCATATTGTCACAATTATTAAATATTATAATATCGCAACACTAAAGTCCATACTATTATTATGAAAATACTAGTATTAGTTGAGAATATTATCTAGAATGAGATTAAGATCAAAATACTTGTGGAAGATACTGTCTTGTTTTGTCAGTATTATTATTCCTAATAAGTTAAGTTCTGGAAAATAGAAATATTCGGATATACTATTATTCAGAAAATACTATTATTCTGGGATTACTAAGAATGACATGTTTTGAAATTAGTATTTATATATAATGGCCTTGCAAAATTCCGAGATTGGCAGAAGATGGTGCAGTATTCTCATTCGTTGCTGAATGATTTTCTTCGATTGGATCATCGGGTATGAGATTAAGATCAAAACCTCCGCTCATAGGATGTTGGTTGGCTTCATAGATCATGAGGCTCCATGAGACAAGCAAAGAGGCTGGGAAAATGATATGGACTGAATAATGAAAAAAGAAGTAAGAGAGAGGTTTTATTTTGGATTTGAATCAGAATAATATTAGGCATGATTTGGTAAGTAATATAAATGATTGATTGCATAGAATAAAATATAAGATTCTACCATAAAATATTACCCTTAATAAATCAAATCTAATAAATTCAAATTAATTACATTATTTGCAATATACAATCTGCATAAGATCACATCTACTAATCCCGGCTGAAGCATGGTGACATAATTTAAATTATGTCACCTAAACAAAATCCACTCACAGCCGTTGGATTCACAAGCCATAGGATCTGATCGGATTGTGCTAATTAATTAGGGAATTAGTCAATTAATTGCATTGATTATATTTGAGTCATTTTGGGAAGGCATTTATATAATGATATTATTCTTATTCTTTGTAATCAATCTTTTATTTTGTTACCAAATTATTACTAATATTATTCCTGCTCAAATCCGAGATTAAACCTATATCTTACCTGCTATTTTTTCATTATTCAGTCCTTATTCTTATTTCCCTAGCTTGCGGCTGTTTGCTTGTCTCATGGAGTCTCATGTTGTAATCGATGAAGCCAACCAGCAGCCTAGGAGCGAAGGTTTTGATCTTAATCTCATACCCGATGATCCAATCGACGAAAATCATTCAGAAACGACTGAGAATACTGTACCATCGGCAGACAATCTCGAAATTTTGCAAGGACACAGTATGCAGCTAATAATATTATCCAGCTAATACTATTATTTCTAAACTTTCATTTTTTACTTACTCGGTATCAACTCGATTTTCAATACGATAATAAATGATTTATTTTTTATGTTTTGTGTTCATAATCATCTTCAGTTGATATTTCGTTCATTGTTCGTTTTTAGTTTCAAATAACCGATAATGTTATATATCTAATAATAGTATTTTATCAATTCTGATGTTCATCAGGCTTACGAAATCAATAATAGTAACGCTACAATACTATTATTACTTCATCTAGCACCACTTCAACCCTTTCATAGAACACAAAACAGAGTCATTCAACTAAATACAAGAATTCTCGTACAAAAGGAATCAAACAAACCACAATAACACAAATCATTCATCTGAAACAACAACTTCTGCTGATAATAGTATTAGATCTCCAAACCATTCCCAAACATTTGCAGCAAAACGGGAAATCGAAACATAGACATTTCAAACAAGATTCATATGCGATACTAGTATTAACCTAATAATAGTACCCAAACCATTCCCAAACAATTGCAGCAGAATGGAAAATCGCGATGAATGCTGGTTAAGAAACCTAATTCCCAACACAATCGAAACCCCAAAAACGTCTGATTGCACGAAACCACAGCGGCTGCACCAAACAACTGCACCAAATCAGGAATCAAAATTAGTTGGGATGAATCGGCAGAGGGAATGTCGCTCGGTAGTGCTTACCTAAACGAGAAGACTGAGTCGGCTTTTCCAGCGACGGCGGTTGCAATCGACGACTAAGAGCAGACTCGTTTTTTACTGCAAAGAAGATTTGGGAGAGAATGGGGGTGCGGTTTGTTTTGTGGCAACGGTTAAAAGAGGAATGAAAATGGAAAAGGTAAGTAGTATAATGGAATTTGGGGTAATAAAAATATTTAATATGACACAATAAATAGGGGAATCCCATTATTTTATTACTATAATCCCTCCACCATTAGATCTATTCTATGGAGATCTATGCTTTTAATCATGAATTTGTCACCATCTAATCGACTAATCCTAAGATATGGTTATTAGTTATCTGACATAATTTTATTATATCACCACCTGGCAGAGGGGGGGGGGGGGCGGAGACGGAGAGTACGTCCATTAATTAATTGATCCGTCCAAGGAAAAGGAAACTGTACTGCACTGCACCCTCATTCATTGGGTTGGAGTTATTTTCTTTCTTTCTTTAACGATCCAAATTCCAAATTTAAAAGAAAGAGCCATCCGCCGTCCCATTAATTAATTTTCATTTTTTGGCAAAAAGAAGGAACAAAGAGTCTTATTTAATTCTCAATTAGTCTCGTCAGAAGAAAAAAAACCATTCCATTCTCTCTTCTTCAATCTTCACTCTACTTCTTCTTCTTCACAACACCAGCAACAACAATGACCCTCCCTATCCCTTCCACCGACGATGACCACCACCAGCCCAAATCTGCAACCGCGCGTAAGTCTTCGGAAGACGAGATTGCGCTTCTAAACTTAATCATCAGGTACAAATCAGAAACAGGCTCTGATCCTTCGTCTGATTTGGCTGCATTTTTCCACTACGTCGAGAATTCTAATTCGGTTCAGACCAAAGTGTCGTCCAAGGCCGCGCTGGGGAACAAGGTGAGGAGGCTGAAGAACAGGTACTACGACATTGTTAAGAAGAAGAAATTTGAGCCTGAGAAGAGCGATTTTGTTGATTTGTGTGTGAAGATATGGGGTAACCCTAAGGAGGAGACTGGAGAAGTTGAAACGACTGATGTTGTCATGGACGATGAAGAAGCGGAAACTGATGTGGCTGATGAGGTGGAAGACATGCAGGACAAGTACCCTCAAGTGTTTGCTTCCTTAGAAGTGGAAGATTTTAATAAGATAAGGGGTCTGAAGGAATTTAGCAAATCGCTGATGGGTGAAGTTGACGAATCGAAGTTGAAAGATTGGGAGTCTAGGTGGAAGAAGCTGAAGAGGGTTGAGCTGGAGCAGTTTGCCATTAAGTCAAGGTTGTTGGAGGAACAGATTCATGAGATGTTGGGTATCATCAAGCAAGTCTGAATAAATGTGAGTGCTTTCCTTTGTTTGGCTAGAAGAATATGCATAAGAGAATTTTTGCTAGCATGTTCAAGTTTGTTCTTGTTTTGAGTTGAAGGGTAGAATCAGCTGTTTCTGGAATGTGGTCAGTTTGCCGTTGGTGCTTGAGCTATTAATTGCAGTAGTACATCTGAGTTCGATCTATACTGCAACTCTTATTATCTTCTGTTTTATCTCTAAAATTATATATGGTGTTCTTGAACTTTCCTGTTTGGTGACATAAACTATATGACCCAACACCCTCCTTTACCTGTAATCTTCAAGTTTTCATGACAGAGCTCACTGAATGAATGTGATTACTTTGCTTTCTCTTTTCCGTGGACCATGGTTGATGGTAGTTAGGATATTATAGTGAGTTTAGGAGGTATTAGATAATCTTTTGTTGGCAAATTGAATTCTTGCTAGCATGTTTAAGGCTGTTTTGAGTTGAATGTATATCAGTTGTTTCTGGATTCTGGTCTGTTTGATATTTCTTAATGAGAGAAGTACTGAATTCGATCTAATTCCATTTTAATAGCTACAGTTGATCAGTCGTATGGTTGATGAACTTGCTGGTTTTGTGATAAAAATGGTTTTAGTGATGAACTTGGATGCGTAGACCCCTGGCGAAAACTATTCCAATCCGAAGACATGCTTCTTCCATGTCCTCTTTAAGGTTACTAATTCAATTAATCATCAATCTTTCACTGAAGTGATATGAAACAATGTTTTCCAACTGAATAGGGAAAACATGCTGTTGTATTGATCTCACTGTGGTTGGTTTTTAAATCTCCGTTAGATTCCATCTGTCCTAACTCCTCCTATGCAATGCAAGATACCTTCGATTTTGTTTGCTCAAGTAAAGTTGGAAGTGTTTCTGGTGCACAAGATGCTTCTTAAACAGAAAAAAAAAACAGTGAAAATTCATAAAGGGCTCAAACATATTTTGCTCAACATATTTTGCTCAAACATTGGAACTCGTGAAAACTCGAAGATAAAATCCCAATTTGAATGTCAATGGAACTCCTGAAAATATGTAAGGAATTCTTAGAAAACTCACATATAGTCAAAAAAACTCCGATCCGAAGGCTACTGAAACCGATGAAATTTTGACAAAAAATTAATGACTTTCGTGACTTGATGAACCAAGATGTGAAAACTCGTGTTGTTCAACTTACAACTCTTAATAAATCACACTGTGTCCAACTTATGACTAATAATAAACCACACGTGTTCAACTTATGACTCTTAATAAACCAACTCCTCCGCTGATATGCTTTTGCTGCTCAACTACATTGTGCAGATGAGCAGTGCTGCAGGTAAGACGCCTGCTCCCGGTCAGGCTGTATATCTGCTTCCAAATATGCATTGAATGGCTACTTCCATTCCTTGCGTTCTGAGGTATACTGTAACCCTCTCTTATCCTTAATCAGTATGACACTTTGCCCTCTAAAACCCGACGCAACAGTTAAACCTAGCTCTCCATTCTAGTTCCTGAATAGCTTTCTAGAGAAAGACTACTCTTGTATGATTACTTTATAACTCTAGCTTATACTCTTATGAATGTAGCTCTATCAGAAAGGGATCAAGGTTACCGTTGTTTGTCCTGGGCCAATAGCGACAGGTTCTGGATCGTCAAACTCAGAAAAGAAGGTTTGGTCCCTGTTCATCCAGATAGGTCCTGTTTTGCTAGTTACTTGACTGCTAAGATTCTAGCACTTGGTCTGTGCAGCAAGTGCCTGTTTCCCATCTAGCTTCATTTCTGCACAGCGGCTAATGTGAGTTATTTGATGTACATGTTCAGCCAGAAAGTCATACGTAATTGGTGGAGTGTTGGTATTTGTACAGAGGCGTTTGTCATCTGATAGATGTGCGGAGCTGACAATTATAGCTGCAAGCCACGGTCTGAAGGAAGTCTGGATATCAAATCAGGTAATAGCATTCCTGACATTTGCTGATGTGCAGTAATGTACTTCTGATTACAAATTGTGAGATGTATCAGGTAGTCAGATGTTGTTAAATCCTTATTGAAGTGATGATTTGAATGGCAGCCTGTGTTAGCCGTTATGTACCTGGTGCAGTACATGCCAAGCATTGGGTGGTGGCTTATGGATAAGGTTACGTTTTCAGTTTGCAGAAGCTGTGTTTCTAATTTGCAATTTCAGTTTCCTGGCTTATTGATCATTTTGGTCATAAACCTTTGGGTTTATAACAAATTGGTCATAAACCTTTGATTTGTAACCTAGTGGTCATTAACCTATAGTGCTTGTAACAATTTGGTCATTCCGTCAACTCTCCATCCAAAATTTCCGTTAAGTGCTGATATCAGCATGCCAACTCAACCTTTATTCCATCTCATCCCTTGCCACGTCACCTAATCAACTACTGACTCAACCCAACTAAATCAACCAACCCAATCCCACTATCCAACTATCTAATTCCAACAACTTCTGTTCATCTTCTTCTCCACTTCCATCATAACTCCACCGTTCTGTTTCTTTTTTCCAGATTAGATTCATGTATTTTGGAATCAGATTTCAATTTCTTCACCATCGGATTATTTCTTGAAGGAGTTTTTTCCCAAAAGTGTACAGAAGTAAACAGTCGCATCTCAACTAAACAGATTACTGCAAATACGACAACCAGGTGCTCACTCTCTTCACATCTTCCATCTAGGGGTGGCAGTCTCAACCTGAAACCCGAAAACCTACCCGTAATCGACCTGGTCAACGCGGTTTTATAACCGGACTGACCAAATAACGGGTACGGGTCGGGCGGTTAAAAAAAATCGGCCAAATATTAGGGTGGTTATTGGTCCGCTAGATAACCGGGCCGACCCGGCCGAATGCCACCCCTATATGGATGACTTGACGAGAGTTGGGATCATCACATCGTTATGTTTTAAATTTATTTTCTTCAAACTCTTAGTATTCGCAATTTCGGATGTTAATTAGTTATTATTAAACAGAAGTATTTGTGTTATTATTTTGGGATTTCAAATTTTTAGTTTTCGGAATTAATTATTTGGTTAGTTGTTTAGTATTTCAGAATTTATTTTTATTAATTGTGTCGCTTAATAAGTTAGTACGATGTACGAACTAAATTATGAAATTAACATATCCCAAATTAAGGTTACAATTGAAATAACAAATTATTTGGGCTACTAAAACCCATAATTATCCAGCCCAATTGGGTTTGGAAGCAGCTGGGCTGCATTTGGATTCGAATTTGGGCTGCAAATGTTGGGCTTCACGCTAGGCCGGGTATAACCGTTGGTGCCCGCCCGCCCGTCGGCCACGGTCACGGTAAGGAAACAAAATCGACGGGTCCGGATCGGGCGGTTAAAAAAAATCGGCCAAATATTAGGGCGGTTATTGGTCCGTCAGATAACCGAGCCGACCCGGCCGAATGCCACCTTACTTCCATCTACTTCGCCGCCCTCATCTCCACTTTCGGAGCATCCTACGTTACAAGATCCAAGGCCCGTCGCGCCAGCATCCTCTGCTGATCTGTCAGCATTCTTCCTCGGTGCCGTCATCAATGTTGCTGTTGTCAACATCCCCATGCTCATCATCGGCCGCGTTTTTCTTGGCATTGGCACAGGCTTCAATAACCAGGTAAACAAAGATTTACTGATTCTTTCACCGTTGATTTGCAGGTGTGGTAAATAGGTTATTAAGTAAACCTAATTTTTAACCGTTTGATTTGCAGGCAGTGCCGCTGTACCTGTACCTGTCGGAAATGGCTCCGGTGAAAATAAGGGGTTCTGTAGTGACGATTGTTAGCTACTGTTTAGGGGTTGATTTCGTGTTCGTAGCTCGAGCTCTGGTTTCAATTTTGAACTAGTTCTTGTACTGAAAAATTCTTGTTCGCAAGTGGTTTGGGTTTTGAATGTGGTAAAGATCGTTTCTTTACTACTTAGGTTCAGAGGGTTGGTTGATGTTTGATTTCGACAGTGAAGAAATTAAAATTCTATTGCAAAAGACATGAATCTAATCTGGAAAATAGGAACGGTGGAGTTCGATCGGAAGGAGCAGGGAAGATGAACAGTCGGTAGCTGGAATTAGATGGTTGGGTAGTGAGTTTGGGTTGGTTGATTTAGGTTAGATTGGATTGATTAGTTGGGTTGAGTTAAAGGTTGATTAGGTGACGTGGCAAGGGGTGAGGTGGGAAAAGACTGAGTTGGCATTGCTGATATCAGCACTTAACGGAAATTTTGGATGGAGAGTTGACGGAATGACCAAATTGTTACAAGCACTATAGGTTCATGACCACTAGGTTACAAATCAAAGGTTTATGACCAATTTGTTATAAACCCCAAAGATTTATGACCAAAATGATCAATAAGCCGTTTTCATGCAAACCTTGACTAGTTTCCTTCCATGTAAAAAAAATTGTCAGTCTCAGAAGCAAGCTGCTTGTATAGCTGTGTATATGTTGCTCCTCCAAGAAGCCTTATTTTTACTTCTTTTCTGTTTTCACTTGATTTCGGAGGTCTTTCTGTTTTTGTAGTGTGGCGCATCACCGTGGGTGCCTCCATTCATAAACGACGTTCCAAAAATTGAGATCTCTCTCCGACTAACACTTTCTTTAACTGAAAAAGCTCTTAATTTATAATAATGAGATAAAGAAGATGAAAGGAACAAGTAAGAGGACAAAGCTATTAGATTAGATGTAGTGTTGAGATTAATGTTGCATCACATACAACAATTGAATTATTGTCTCCTACACTGTTTTGGCCATAGCCCATAACAAAGATATGTTTTACATACTACTAATTATTAATTAATGTATTAGTTCAAAGTATACAAGGCTGAATCCAGATCGAAAACTGGGAGGATTGTACCTAACTAAGGCTGAGGCTGAATATTTAGTTGATCCAATTCCAAGCTTGTTGGAAGCAGTAGTAATATAGAGAAGAGCGTAATTTACATATGCAGAGGTTGGATAATAGTAACCATTCTCCACACTAATCAGCTTCAATTGTTCATCAGATGCCTTCTTCTTGTTCTGATCAGTTACTGCATACTCTGCCATAGCTGTCCATTGTGAGGCAGTTATATCTGCTATTGGATAGCAGGGTCCGTACAGTTGTTGGTCCTTACATGTTGTTGCTGATTCTGCATCTGCACACACTAGTATTATTAATAAGGCTACAACGGCCACAAAGAGTGATCGCATTTCCATTGTTTCTTTCAGGTATTGTCAAGAAATATGGATCTTTCTATGGAAAACTATGTTATGGAGAATTTTTGGTGTTTATTTATATAGCACACAACATATGATCACTTGAAACTGCATCACTTCCATCCATTATCATACTTATTACTTCAAACGTAAAAAGGAGTTGTTATTTGAGAAAAAAGGAGTTTTAATTCATCTTGGAAAACTTTAATTCTCAAGCTTTTAACCTGATGAAATAAATAATTCAAAATGTCTAATGATTTTTTTAACCATTTGATTCTTGAATTTCCAATTAATCTACTCACGAAATAGTCATTTTGCATTATATATATATATATATGGTCAACACTCCGGTGCACTGAGTGCACCCGCTTGCGTTTATGCTATCTAGAGTCGTATTTTCATTGAATTGAACTTTTAAATCAATAGATTTAATCTTAATAAGTCTAAATTGAGCTTAGTTGAAATTTTTAGTCATCATAATATAAAATTATACTTAATGTTCTTTAGGTTTCCTTCTATAGCGGTATTTTTTCCCAATATGATAGATCACCAGGTCTACCAAATTAGTTTTTCATTCAAATTGCTTTATGTATCTTTTAACGACATGTAGATACTTATCCTTGAAAAAACAAGATTTTAAAAACATATTTATCTATCAAAACGCAAGCGGGTGCACTCGGTGCACCGGGTGCACCGGAGTGTTTTCCATATATATATATATATATATATTTTGATAAGTTGTTTTATATATATTTTAATTTTTGGAAGCTATTAGATTTAGGTGAGAGTAATTGTACAAATATGTTTCATTTCAAACATATATCTATAATTATTTGAATTTAATCGGAAAGAAATCTATATATATTTAAATACAAATTCATATTTGTGTCGCGTATAAAAAAAAACACTGTCAAATACTCGGATGAGAATCATATATCCATATTATTGTCTTACAACATATTAGATTTCTCGTCACCATGCCATGAAAATCTCCAACATTGTTCCAATCACATTCTTTTTCCTTAGTTAGACATCATCGATCACTTTAGTCAATTAATACATATGTCAACAAAATCATAGGTTGGAGCATCAAGCACGACCAAGTTGATACTATGCTTGTTTTCCCCTAGTATTGCGGGTTACCCAAGGCCTTCAACCCAATTAAGTGTCTTGACCCTTATTAACTTTAATTTTATACAACTTTTAATATTATTCTCTTATATATTTCTATAAATATATCCATAATTTTTACTAAAATCTTACTCCAGTGATTAAAATTTATTGTCAAGTGACCCTTCTAAGCTTGCAATAAGATGATTTCATAATTTAAATTACATGTGACTTGACTAACATGTCCCTTATTAAACTCAACTCAACCCTAGACTAATTAGTTTGTGTAGCTCCTCAATATCCAACCAAAACCACGACAAAAGTAAACAATAAAAATTTTTTTTGGCAAAGAAGTAAACAATATTTTTAAGTACATGATAACCACCTACTGATAATTCAATTGAACCCATAACATGTATAACTCATATAATCTTATTAACTCGTTATCTAGTGGAATGTACTTCTCATAAATCAAAATACTCTAATGTTATACTTGTTCCATAAATTTAAAAAATTATTCTTACTAATAGAGCAATATCAAACTTGATTCATGACCAAAATCCCTAAACCCACAAATATAAACAAATGAAATTTTGGTAATGATATATCAATTGAATAATTAGAGATCCATATATTAATTTAAATAATTTAAAATTGCGAGGACCCTCCTTCTCCCGTCGGCAATAGCAAGAATAAGAGTGTGGATCTTTTAGATCCGGCGAGCTAGAGCTTCGGCGAAATAGGTAGCAAATTTCCTCACAGGCGCATCGACGTTCAGAGTGTGGATCCGGCGAGCTAGATCTTGTCGTTCTGAACCGCATCGACGCATGCTAGCAGAGTGTGAACGAGTCGAACTTTAGCGTCCTGCGAGTTGATTAGCACGACCGGACGAGTTGACTCAATTATAGAGACAAAGAAGCAGAGTCCATCTCTTCTTCTCGGATACAAGACGCCGCTAGTTCTGAGTTGGTATCGTAGAACTGTAGGTAAGTGGACAACGAAGGGATTCCTGCCAGATCTGGGGTTTGTTTGTTGAGAGGGTTTATTATTGGGAGTGTTTATTGAGGGTGGCTAGCTTAAACAAGAAGGTCCTATTTTCCGCATTCGATGAAATTGTCTCCGACCATATCTGAGGAGGATGAGGTTAGGGGAATCGATTTGGGTTATTAGGTTATGTTTGAGTTGATTTTGGGTAAACATAATTTGATGTGGCAGATTTAAATTACATGGCAAATTTAAATAACGTGGCAGTTGACTTGTCATCACCACGTAGGCAGATGGACGGAAAATTGGATATCCATAGATGTGGTGACCTCTAAGATAATTGGTCAAAGCTTAGTAACGGAAGGAAAACAAATTTAAAGATTAGTGAATGTCGGGTTATTTGGCTAATGAACAGTGACTATTTATATAACCAACTCATATAAACTATATACAAAGTTAACACAATGAGGATTATCCATTGTATAATTCACTTTATTGGTAACTATTAAATGGGCCTTGTTCATATTATACAGAGATTTAAGCTCACAAATATTGACATATGACCAAATGGATAAATGATAAGGTTTTAGTATAAAACAAAACTAGAGATTAGATTACAATATCACACATTTTATATTGGGCAACGGATCGCACTCCAACCTTCATTTCAGCCATTAGATCATCTTTGATTTTTTTACCAATCTAATGATCTAAATTATTAAGGGTATTCAAGACATTTCACACATATTTTACTTTTAATTTTTTTAATCCAGTTTGGCTGGCTCAATACCATTGATTTTAAACTCATGTTTCGGCTGGGCCACCTGTGTTTTGGCTGGGCCAATACTAAAATCAGATTGGCTGGCCCAATGACATTTTTTCATTGACTTTTACAAAATTCTCAAATGTGAAATTAAAAGTTTAACTCCTCATATTTGAACCGAAGCCCTCAAATTAAAACAACCACACATTTACCATCTAAGCAAAAAAGCTTAATTGATTAAATGACATATTCATTCACTAATAATTAATTTTGTACGAAGTAATAGCATGGATTAGACATAAAATATCACAACATATCATAAATTAATAATTAAATTAATGCTAATTAATAAATACATTTTTTCATTAAATAATGAAAAATAATTTTTGGTCCTAATCTACAACTCAATTTCCAGTTCTATTATTTTTTAGACATACTAAATTTTACATGTACCATTTCGTTGTCTTCTTCAGTTGAACGTATGTTCCAGTCATCCGATATGTCTATGAGAACAATGTCTCTAGTGACTATTAGTTCACATGTATTTGATCACCTATTAACAAAATTAGATAACAGGTTATCCGGTGTTAACTAAACCGCAACAAGTTTATTTTTCTTTTGAAATTGAACTGCAATAAGTTATTTTTTTCATAACTAGTTAACAAGTTATTTTTCTCATGACTAGTTAACATGTTATTACTAGTTAACTAGTTATCTGAACTACTTAACATATTTTTTGTTGATAATTAGGTAATCAAACTAACCAGTTACCTGAACTACTTAACATGTTATTTTACTGATAATTAGATAACTGAACTTGTTAACTAGTTATCATGGTCAAATAACTAGTTAACAAGTTATTACTAGTGATCTAAACTACTTAACATGTTATTTTGGTGAATAATTAGATAACTAAACCAGTTAACTAGTTATTAAAAAGGCAAAAAGCCCTCATACAGCACCAACTATAGCGAAATTACTCGTTTATACACAACCTTTTTCGAAATACTCATTTAGCACCATCTATTAGGACCCAAGTTTCATTTAGCACGACGTTAATTTTTTTCGAGTTCCGTTAGTCTGACTTGGCAATTTAGCCGATGTGGCATACAAATAGCTTACGTGTCATCTGATGTAACAAAAAATTGACACCTCACACCCCACAAAAATTACACGTCACCTTATACACCTTCTCCATCCCTCCCTTTCTTCCTCTAATCCACTCCGACCTCCACCTCTCCCTCTTGGACACCTCAGTCGCCACCGCAACCTCCTTCGCCAGCTCAATCCTCTCCCTCCTCTCCATAGCCCATTTTGCCAACTGTTAGGTCCAGCCACCGCCTCCCTCTCTTTCCTCACCGTCCCTTCCACTGACAAACCTCCGTTCAGACTTCCAGTCACATCGATGGCTTCTATGGCTTAACAGATGTTGATGTCTCTGCAGCACTAATTAGAACCGTCCATGGTTTTATGAATCTCTACCTCTAACCACTCATTTGTACAAATGAAAACATGAATCTCAAAAAAGTAATCTAATAGTTCATCATCCCGAGTAAGAATGAAAACCACGAATTGGAGAAAAAACAAAAGCAACAATAAGAAGAAAGAAACTCAATTACAGAGGTTAATCCTAAGAAACGAATTGGAACTAATCTTCGAACCCTAGATTTCACATCTATCGCTCCGAGATCGCCGTCAGCGAAGTAGCCAGAGGAATTACCTGAGGTAATCGATGATTCTGAACCATAGCATCTTTGTTACTGTTCTTCACGTACAGAAACCCTAGAAACGAGCCTTCTCTGACTTTCGTTGCCATTGCCGGAAACAGAGGCTTGCTCTCGCTCTCGCTCTCGCCGCTGGCTGACTTTGCCAGCAGCCTCCTTAGCAGCTTCTCCTCCGCATCTCTCAAGAACTTGAACTTCGGCGGTGGAGAAGATGAAGGTCTCACCGCCTCCTTGGACGATTCAAACAGGGGATTGAATCCCTGGCGATTGTAGGACTCCAGAGGGTTTGTGCATCGAGGGGATGCTAAGGGGGTAAACAACGAGGCCGTGGAGGTACCGACCGCCATTAAAATGTCTCTCAAGCTCCGGCGGACTGAAGAAAAAGAAACGAATGGATTTCAGAGGAGCTGCATAGTAAAGGGAATGGTAGAAGAAGAAGAAGGAGGAGGTCAAGTTTTCGGCTAGGAGAGGGGAGCTTGGAGATGGGTGTTTGGCTAGGAGAGGAGAGAGAGTGGTGTTTGGCTAAGAGATGAGAGAGAGTGGTGTTTGGGAGGCTGAAGACATGCATGATTTTTTTATCAATTAAGTAGTTGACACGTCAGCTTCTTTGTACGGTCACTAACGACGTTATGCCACATACAAGCTAACGGAAAAAATTAACGGCATGCTAAATGAAACTTAGGTCTCAATAGATGGTGCTAAACGAGTATTTCGAAAAAGGTTGTGTATAAATGAGTAATTTCGCTATAGTTGGTGCTGTATGAGGGCTTTTTGCCTATTAAAAACAAGTTAACTAGTGATAATTTGATAACTAATGAACATTATGATCGGATAACTAGTTAACATATGTTATTTAGCTTATAACGAGTTAACTAATTATACGAACTAGTTAACACATTATTCGACGACTAGTTTTTAAGATGATAACTTGTTATCAATATTAGTTAACTATTTTTCAAAATTAGTTAACTAATTAACATTGTGATCGGATAACTAGTTAACGGGACATTTAGTTGATAACTAGTTAACACATATATTCAACAACTAGTTTTTAAGATGATAACTTATTATCAAAATTAGTTAACTAGTTTTTAAAAAACTAGTTAAATAAAAACTAGTTAACTAGTGGGTTAACTAAGGGGTCGTTTGGTTGGATGATATGTAGATATATTGATATTAGGGATATATTGATATGTTATTATATTGATATTAGTAAACCAATTAGCAAGATAACATTGTTTGGTGTAGTGATATTGTAATAATTGGTGATAAGTTACTTTAATGGGAAATTGGCCAATTTGCCCTCAACTTTATGGGTTATAATACACTTGCTCTGAACATAATCGAATGAACTTTACCCTAGCTAATTCACCAACCACCAATCAGTTGAAGATGCACTAGAAATAGCAAGGTCTTCCTTGTCTTCAGCTTAGTCTCGAATATGAAATCGAATTTATATTAGATGAATGAAAGGTTTGGAAGTTTGGCTTATTTGCTAAGAAAATATGACACCCGTCAATTATCCAAAACTAGTTGGACAATGGAATCGGCGAACGTCAATCGACAAATGGTGAGGAGGAGAGAGAGAATTAATCGGGGGATGAGAAATGGGGAAAGTAAATAATGGCACTGTAATTGAGAGGATATAATAAGGGCAAAAAGGTCAGCAAAGAGTGATATCAATATCACTTCTAGGGGGGAGTAGAATATCTAAAGAGTGATATTGATATCACTTTTGGCACCAGATATCATGATATTCAGGACAGAAAAACGATGATATTCTGAATATCATGATATCTGTAGTTATCAATATCAATATCACTACAACCAAACGAACCCTAATTAACATTTTGATCGGATAACTAGTTAACAGGTTATTTACTGTTTTTTTATACAACAGGTTATTTACTGTTAAGTAGTGAACATATTTTTTTTGCTGATAACTAGGTATCTGCACTAGTTCATAGGTTATCTTACTTATAACTAGTTAACAAATTATCATACTCAATTTTAACAAGATTTTTTGTTAACAAGTTATTTATCTAGTTATGTTGTTCTTAACTAGTTAACTAGTTAATATCATGATTTAGATATCTAGTTAACAAGAGTTTTAGTTGGTAACTAGTTATCAAAATTAGTTAACTAGTTAACTTATCGATTTAACTAGTTAACATCACGAACAGATAACTAGTTAACAAGATTTTTAGTTGATAATTAGTTATCAAAATAAGTTATCTAGATAACTTAACTAGTTAACATCATGATTAAAATAACTAGTTAACATTTTTAAGATGATAACTAGTTACCAAAATTAGTTAACTTATCGAATTAACTAGTTAACATCGTGATTAGATTACTAGTAAACGTGTTGTTAATTAGTTAACTAGTTAACAATTTTTTTTGCTGATAACTAGTTATCAAAAATAATTTACTAATTAACTTATCGAGTTAACTAGTTAACATCGTCATCAGATAGCTAGTAAATGTGTTGTTAATTAGTTAACTTATATAGTTAACTAGTTAACACCATGATTAGATAAGTGGTAGAAAGTTTTTAGCCGATAACTAGTTATCAAAACTAGTTAACACGTTATTCAACAACTATCCCAACAATATTTTGCATTTTTTTTTGATGAATTGAGCTGATTTTATTCATCAAAAAGAGTGGAATAACATCACAAAAAGTCTATCTACTAAAAGACTCAAGAAAAAAGAGAACTAGTTAATTACACTCAAAATCTCTCTTTCGGCTTTTCTCCCCCTCGCGAAGGTTCGAATTTCTTCACCGATAATCTGAATAAGGGAATCAGCTTCATGCCTTGAACCTCCGAACACTCTTTTGCATCGTTCAATCCATATATGGCTTGTCATCACTCTCCAAAGGAGCATCTTCTCTTCGTCTTCCCTTTAACTCCATCATTCTTCCAACTACAAACCTCTTGGATCGCATCAGCCCACTTTTTCCCAGCTAGTTCAACCAGCAAAGCAGTAACAATATCAACATAATATTCACACTCACTGAACAGATGATTCTGTGTTTCCTCTGCAACCTGGCATAGAACACATGTTCATCCATTGCTGCATTCCACTGCTTAACCACATCTTTAGTATAGATTCTTCCTTGCACAATTAACCAAGTCACAACAGACCTCCTGGGTATAGAGAACCCCGTCCAGACTGCATCATGCCAAGGTACCACTTGATTCACAGGTCTGATATCATTCCACACACTACTCACTTTGTACTTTTTCATGAACTTCCCATTCCATAACAAGTCTCCATCACTGTCACTTGTGATAAAGCTCCTCACCAAGGTTCTGAGCTTAAGAAGCTTTATCCAATGCCATGATCCAGAAGAGGCTTTAACAGTCCAGAAACATCTCCCCTTCAGTCTGTACTTCATAATCCACGCGACCCATAAAGAGCCTTCCTGCAGCAAAACACTCCATATATGCCTAATTACATTAGCTTTGTTCCAAGTTCTCATATCTTTTAGACCGAGGCCTCCTTCTTGCTTAGGTCTTGATACCACCTTCCAGGCTACTTTAGCTCTAGTTTGCTTATCTGTTTTACCCCACAAGAAATCATTACAAATCTTCTCAACTTCTTTGATGATACCTGAGGGAAGGATAAAATGGGACATCCAAAACTGCAGTGTTCCTCACACCACCGATTCGATTAATTGGCACTTCCCAGCATAGGATAGATGTTTTGCTTTCCAATCAGTTACTCTGCTAGTAATTTTATCAATCAGAGACTTACAGTCTGTTTTCCTGAGTTTTCCAGCTGTAAGAGGGACTCCAGCTATATATCCCCTAAACTGAAGCCAGAAGCAGCAGCTAACTCATCCCTGACCTCATTTAACACACCTGCAGTGTATATGTAACTTTTTCTGAATTGAACCTCAGGCCAGACATTGCATAAAACTTGTTCAACACATTTGTGACCTCTACAATTGCCTCCCTATTTGCTTTTGAGAACACCAGCAAGTCATCTGCAAAGCTTAGATGAGTCAGCCCTATACCTTTACATTGAGGATGGAGATGGTAATTTCTTTCTTCCACTGACTGTTCAAACAGGCAACTCAGAATCTCCATAGAGATATATTTTGCATTTCAATGTTTACAAAATAGCCCGAATTCTCAAAGAGTCAACAATATATTTTTCAGTGACGGAGAATGTAACTTTCAATAATTAAAACATCCCAAAGTATTTTGTAACTGCAAAGCAGTCACCTAACTTAACCATATGACAAATCCGTCACCTAACTTAGCCAAGTGACAAATCAGTCACTCTTCTTCCACCTTGGAAATAGACGTTGCTGTTCCATGTACGCAAGGCGAGCGTCGCGAGGAGGTGGGGGAAGTTCTGGGACGTGAAGAACGATGTCGACACAGAAATTGTCGAGAGTGGAGACATTGACGACCTTCGAACGGGTTTGATTCCGAAGTTCGGAAAAATCGGAGCGAGAGCGGTTGCGGAAGAGGTGGAGCAAGTGGCAGAGGATGAGAGAGAGAGGTCGACGGCTCGGCAGGTGAGGACGGAGGAGCAAATTGAGTGGCCGGCGACAACGGAGGGAGAGAGTGGAATTGGTGCTACCTCTGTTATCAACATCAACAAATATTTATGCCAATGAAATACAACAAGAGATTCATCACATAAAATTAAGAAATATAGTAGGAGGAAGAGAAGAGATTGAGATTGAGTAGAGCATATATGCTTTGTTCGGTGGAAAGGAAAATAAGAGATTGACCATAGCATAGTATGATGAGTGGCGGTACCATACAAATATGGGTAAGATTAGGGTTAGTGAAATTTTATTAATACCAAATCTGCCCTCCCTGTCTGATGGGTTGGAACGTTCCAACCAAAATTGGTTGGACCCGGATCCGACTCAAATTCCAGTGACAATGGCCAACTTTTGTTGGTTTGGTGACAGCAGCAATCTTGGCCTTTGGTTTACCAAATTAGATCCAAAGGCCTAAATTAATTGAGGGTAAGATGGCCATTTCACATTTAATTATTTTATTTTTCCAGCCACCTAGTTGTTTCAAGTCATTGAACATCTGTCTCCGATCACTGGATCATCGTCTCCGATCATCGGACCACCATCTCCCATCATCGGAAAGTTTCTCGACGAGTTTTCCGATGACACGAACTTGCGTTGACAAAAATTTCTTCACCATCGTAATCAGCATCGGCCGATCTACTAATCTGGGAAAAAAATTATTTTTCTGAAAAAAATAAAATTTCATACAATTTTTTCTTACATCCAGGAGTATAAGTTGTATGCAGTATGTACAAAGTGTATACAAACTATATACACTCTGTACAGAGTTGTACACTTTATACAATGGGTGCAATTTATACTTATTGTACACTTTGTATTTTATGATGTATAGTTTGTATGTAGTATGTACAAAGTGTATACAATTTGTACACACTCTGTACGGTGTTGTACATTGTGTATTATGTTATACAGTTTGTATTTTTCATACACTTTGTACAAGATTTGTGTACATTTTGTACAGACTGTATACAATCAGTATAAATGTCATGCAATTTGTATTTTATGACGTACATGTTATATGTAGTCTGTACAAAGTATATACAAGTTGTACGGCATTGTACACTGTGTATTGTGTTGTGTAGTCTATATTTTCATACACTTTGTATGAGATTTGTGCACATTTCATACAGACTGTATACACTCCGTACGAATGTCGTACACATTGTATTTTATTATGTAGTTTGTCGTAGACTTTTTTTTTTATGAATTATAATTTATATGAGGTTTATACAAACTGACAAACCATATACACTTTGTATGAGTTTATACACCTATATTATATATGTTGTACGCTTTATATTTTTCGTACACTCTGTATAGAGGTTTGTACATTTTGTATTATGTTGTATAGTCTATATTTGTCGTACACTCTATATTATATTCGTACACAACTTTTATAGACAATATACACTCTGTACAAAGTCGTACACTTTGTATAAAGTACGTTGTTGTATGTACATATTAAACTTTAAGCAAACTATATAAACATACAATTTGTATAAATGGTATATGTTGAACATTTACCCATTATATACTTTAAGTTAAATTCAAACACAAAAAGTTTATACACAAACAAATACCACCACCGCCAATCACCACCAATCATCATCACCAATCACCCATACTCATCTTATTACTCTTTCTTGCCATCATCATCACACACTCAGTGTTTCCTCCGCGCCTGATCAATCTCCCACCGCCTCCACCGCACCACACGGAGACAGAATAGCCATGAATTATGAATTTAAACAATCAATTACAATCTGATCATTAAAAGAAGAAAAATTGCCACCAATTAATAGCAAGAACAATTCCACTACCGCTGCAATTTCCTCCTTTTCTAGCTGCAGCGTAAGCAACGAAAGTGACGATGATCTCTAGTCAATTCTAGCCGCCGCTCCCATTTTCCTTCGAGGTGAACTCGAACCTGTCAACGAAAAATTGCCCCGATTGGTGAGTTTTTGCATTCAATTGGTGCAGAGAAGTGTTTGGCACAAGAACGACATCTTCTTGGATCATCATCCCGAAGTCGTCTGCCTCTGCCGCTGTTTGGATTTTGATTGGTGAGCGAGAAAAGTAGACTAGCACATAATTTTAATTAGCCTTTTGTAAATTCCAATTTTGCCCCCATCACTATCAACCATTAGATTTAGGAGTTTAATTTTGGAAGGCTGAGATTTATTGTCTCGGAGACAGCGAGATTTTTGCTGTCTCCGGAATTGAACTCACCCGGATCCGGTGCCTTTTTATATTGCGCATCTTACCTATAATTTCGCAGAAAAAACTAATAAAAATTAGCACCATAAATACAAAAGAGACTGGGGATTAATTTAAAGAGCACTAAGGCGATTCTTTCTGCAATATTCTTTGCCAATACAATAACCCTTCAACCATGCTCAACCTTAGATACAAGTGAGGAGGAAAACTGAGCTAACTAGCTAACTATTCCCTTCTATAAACCAGAATATAAAGTGGGGGTGGCGAGGCCATAAATCAACAATTAAGAAAGAAATATAGCACTCAGATGTAACACAAGGGATATCATTTTCAGGTAGATTATGCATGTGGATACATCTGTAACGATGAGCCCTAAACCTCCATATGCCAGACTCGTAACAGTATCAACCACACACATTAAGGCAGACACCTGACTAAACTCTGGGACATTTCAAAACCAACCATTTAGCCCAATAAACTAAACTGGGAGTGAAATGTAGCTAAAGGGATTTCAAATAGAAAGCAAATTTAGCCATCATATAAATAGAAAGCAAATTTAGAACAGAAGCTATCATTTCCAGGTAAGTAAATCCCTTTGGATACATCTGTAACGATGGCCGCCACCCTCAATTTACCATATTTGTAACAGTATCAACCAGAATGCATTTAGGCACTAAGTCTGGAAACTCAACCCTATATATCAATCTCTATTCTTGAATATCGAGTTACTAGAAAGAAATAGATGAAGAATAATGGAGGAGAAACTGCTTCAACTCAAAGATTCGTATTTGAAAGGCAGAACAAACAGAAAATGTGTATCATTTTGGAAATATAACAAGTGCGTAGCATGACTCTTGTTCTTCCTCCTCTACTATGTTATATAATGGGGAAGTTGTGGAAACAAAACCCTAAAAAAGATTAAAGAAGCAGCGCACAACAAATGAGGATGAGCCCATTTAGGGTGAAATTATATTAATAATGGGCCCGTTAGTGGAGGTCTGTCTAACACAGTTATGCAAATCTCGACCACTTGGAATTGGTCAATTGGAACCCCTATTTTGAGGACTTTTTTTTGTCGCATCATTGTAGAGGTTGAAAACGGGTTGACTATGGGTATCCATCCTCATATGTTATGGATACTGATCCGCTCTGAGAGGCCGTTCAATACTGAGGAGGTTCAACCCGGAGATGGTCGAACATGATTAGCCTAGACCTGCCTTGAGCACAATGAGGATGTACCTTGCAAGGCGGGGAACAAGCGTTAGGAAGAGTGAGAGTGAGGGCTAGATATGGAATAGGAGAAGAGGATAACAGAGAAGTACCGGGCGTGCGCCCTGTAAGAGGGCGGATGACCAAAACCTTTAGCGTGCAGTATCGGGCGTATGGTCTGAGGGTGCCGTGTCGTCCATTGTGTGGGGGACCTCCTATTTATAGGTCCAAGTTGGCAAGGGCCCTGGTGCCACGTGTCGTCATCTCAGCGGGCCGCGAGGGTGGTGCAACATGGGCCCTTGGATGGGGCCCATCCTGTCGACGGCGTAGGCCGGTGTCAGAGATGGGACTGATGTGCTTGTTGATTCTGACCGGGGCGGTTGTACGGTGTCAGGGCGTGGTGCCCTGACACCGCCCATGTGCCTGGGGACCGTGGGCCCATCAGTTGCCCCTAGCATGGGTAGATAAGTGAATCTACGAATCTATCTTTGCTATTGATACTTCTGTTATTAGGCTTGAGGACCCTTGTACTGAGGGGCCTATCAGTTGCCCCCTTAGCATGAAAAGGGCTGCACCCTATGGAATACTTTTCATGCTATGTACTTCCCAGTTCGTCCACCTTTGCGGCACGGGGATCCCTCGTATGACCCTTGGGCATGAGGACCGTCCGCCATGGCCGAGGCGCGATTAACGCGAAGGCCCTCCATGGAGAATTTGACTTTGCGGACTTACTCGCCCCTGAGCTTGGGAATCTCTTTCTCTTCCCTGAGCTTTCCCGCCCAAAAATGAATATTCTCTTGGGGAGTGTGCCTCTCCTCCATGCGTTTCCCCGCCATTTTTTTGGTAGTAATGATAAAAAAGTAAGGCAACTGGTTGGGGGTGGTCTATGTCCAGCCGCGGGGTGACACGTGTCCCCTATGGTAGTGGGCGTACCACTTCGTCTTCCCACTTCTCCCTATAAAAGGAGTGGAAACCCACAGGTGACTCTCACACCATCCTTAGTAATATTTCAGAGCTGCCGCCTTCAAGCTTTTTTTTGAGAGCGTCCGCCCTGCCGTCTAACTTCCTTATAAACTCAACCTTCCTCTTGTGATCTTTTATCTGCCATGCCTTCGTCAAACGCCTCCTCAACTTTCCTTCCTGAAATGAGTACGTCTCTATAAACTCTTCTTCTTTACTTTTTGGCCGCTTTAGGCCTACTCCTTCCTTCCTTTCCCTTCTTCTTCTTTTACATACGCCATGTCGTCAATTTCATCGTCCTCCCTGGACATCGATGAGTCCGCCGAACTACTGCGGCGTTTTCGTGTGAGGCGCCATGGTGGTGACGACGGCTCTCCCCCTAGGTCGCCTAGTGATGATAGTTGGGATGGTGGCTCTTTTCGGGCGGGACGCCGTCCTATGACCCTTATCAGCCTCTGTCTTTTATTCCGCCACCCGCCTCCATGGTTGCCACCCTTCTGATTCTCGCTTCTTCTTTTCCTTCAGATGCCGAGGATCAAAGGAATACGGAGGGGGGAAGATTTTTCAGAATCGGGCGGCTCCCAGGGCGAGTCCTCGCGATCGTCTTCATCAAGTAGCTCATCTTCGTCTACTTCGACTTCCACCCTCATGTGGTGGCGTACTCCTCACGTCGATCTGGAACTGTCTACATCCGCTCCCCACGACGTTGAGGGAGATGACAAAGGTTCAGAAGTGGACGAGGTTTCCACGTATGCTACCACTGGGCCGAATATGAAGAAGAAGAAGAAATCTGGCAAAAAGTCGCAAAAGGGTCCTCCCTATTCCGAGGACCAAGACTTGAATTTTGACCCATGCGCCGAGATTGAAGGCACCGAAGCCGCGTTCGATGATGAGATCGTGGGCCCTATGGTGGAACATCTTCGTAAGCAGGAGGGTAAACGCTTTAGTCAGGTGTCCACTAAGCAGGACGTGATCCCCAGCATTTCGCCTCACATCAGCAAGGATTTTGCAAAGCGTTTCGGGGATTCGGCATAGACGTGTCCGCCCTCTCCAAACATGGGTATCATGTGGCGGCGTGGGAGGATATGTGGGAAAGAGCCGGTACTCCTGACAGCCGAGAGGTATTCAGCCTTAGTTACTTCCCCTATTTCCGAACGTCCGCCCTGATCAGGGTCTTGAAGGCGTGTGACCTGCAAAAGCGGTTTAAGTATGCGGCGCCGGTGCAGCTGTGTACCATTGGTAGTTGCCCTCCGGGCTGGCAAAGCTACTGGATAAAGTCATTCACCTACGGGCTTCGCTTCCCTCTGGAGCTTTGGCAGCTGGACATACTCGATCTGCTGGGCGCTTCTCTGGCTGCTCTCCAGCCCCACGCTTGGGGAAGTCTGACGGCCTTCAAAGTGGCCTGTTTGAAGAGAGGGGTGCAGCCTTCCGCCAAGATCTTCCGGGTGTTGTGCTTTGCCCAGATTAATCAGAATTGGATCACCTTTCAGAAAGAGCGGGTTATACTCTTCTTTGAAGGTCGACTCCGTCTGGTGGCACTCCTTTTTATTTTTCAAGGTGGATGATCTGGAGGACTCCGCCTGGTACTCTAGGCTTCGACCAACATGGTCATACGGGAGTACTGAGCGATTCACCTTGACCTCTCATCCTTCCGCACATACCTCCGTCCTAGTCAATCAGGTGAATTCCTGGAATTACAACCTAATCGGGCACGAGAAGGAGGATCTGGAATGGCTTCTTCCTCCAAACGGACGTAAGTGTCCCTAGGCGGATACATGCGATATTTGTTGCTGTTTTTTAATAGGCGATGTCTGATATGTCCTTTCTAACTATGGTATTTCCTTCTTCTGTGCAGCTGACTCAATCCTGGACAACATGATCTCCGCTGTCGCCAGGGGGCCGAGCCCAGACACGCATCCTCAGCCCGAGATGGACGGCGATGAGGCGCCCTTGGACGGTGAGGTCCCCCCGCCCGTGCTCAACAACCCGCCCGTCTCTAAGCCAGACATTGGCGGCGAGGGCGTCACTGCTCGGCAGGCACTCCCGTCTGGTAAGCGCCCAGGACCCCCGAACCAAGGCTCCTGCCTCCTAGAAACGGTCACGGGGTTCTGAGCCCTGGCGTTTCTTCCAAGAAGAAGAAGAAGTAGATCAAAGAGCCGCGAGTCCAGGAGCCGCAAGTTGATGAGCCGCCCTCTAGGTGCGAGGAGATACACCTGCCATCCTTCCCCCCTCCTCAAGGTGGAAACACTAACATCCTCGAGACCACAATCGAGCTAGCTAGTCGGTGGAGGATGGACTTCCAGGAGGATGAGGACATTATCCGCTCTTACGCCATGGATCAGGCGGCCATGGGTGACAAGGTAAGCGTCTTAGAGTGTTCTTCTCTTGTCTTGGTTTTCTTTGTGCTTTCCCTTGTCTGATAGACTTCCTTGTTTCGCCCTTGCAAATGCTGGCTTACGCTGGTGCTTTTTTTACGGCAGATGAGTCACTCCGCGCTGGTGGGTCAGGCGGCACAATCGGCCAGGCGTCAAGGATCAAGAACCTTGAGAAAGAGGTTAAGGAGCACAAGGCGGAGGCCACCAAATACAAGGGCCTGCACTCCTGAGCTAAGAAGACCATGAAGGTAGAGTCCGCTGAACTCCTTTTTGATGTTTCTTCTAAGCTCGATGTGGCTCGCCTTGCTTACGATGAGGTTTGCATTGAACATCTTTGTTCCATGCAGGAGGTTGAGGAGAAACATCAGAATGCATTGGCGGACAGGGACACCGCCCACAAGGACGAGCTGGCGAAAAAAGAGCATTCTCTGTCTGAGGTTGTCACCACCAAGGATTCTTTAGAAACCTGAGTGACTATCCTAGAAGACGAAAACAAACGGCAGGCGGATGACTTCGGCAAGGCAACAGAGAGTGATGCGAACCGCCTTCTCCAGGAAGGGATCGACTCAACACCCAAAACTATTTATCAGCCCCACGAGAACCTAACCTTTGAAACCGGCGGAGAACCTTGAAATCCACTAGGTATTGACCTAGGAACCCCAAGTATTCAGTCGAGTTGGTGCCACAAACAAAGGATGATTGCCTTTGATGATAAACCAAAACCTTAAGCTAAGCAACAACGAGCAAAGACTTGAAGGAAAGAGAACAAAGTTTTGAAATTTTCATTAATCAATAAACTGTCTTACAATCGTGGCCAAGGCCAATATTTATAGGACAAGGGTGGCCAAGGCCGGTTCCAACTCTAAAAAGGAATGATAAAACAATACTAAAAAAATAGGCCGAAGAAACTATTAAAAATAAAGAAGTTGTCCGAAGGTAAAACTCCTAAACCGGCTAAAATTCAGCAAAACCCTAATCCGGACGGATTAGGGCAAACCGACTTTCCTTGTCTGGGTGGGATTGGGAAACACTCCGGGCGCGGGCAGGAATCCGGACGCGGGCAGGAATCCTTCCTCGGTTAGGAAAAACAGCCAAAAAATGCGCGATGGCATTCTTGTAATTTCCGCGGGTTCCGGGTGTCCGGGTGATCAGTCTTCGGCATTAGTTGCTCCGGACCCGGTACTAGGGTTTCAGTGATGTTGGGGCATTCGGGCTTCCTAGTTGATATTTCCTCGGACAAGGGAGGTTTTCCCTCAGTCTTTAGGCTCCCTGAAGCTTCTGGCATCAACTTGTCCGCCAGGTTGTGAGTATTGAGCAGGGTTGTCCGGTACAAGGGTGGGCTGTCCGCATCCTCCGGGGCCGGGGCAGTGCTCTTAGGGCATTTGTCCTCCATGTGGGATTTCTGTCGGCCATCAAGGGTCAGCACCGTGCATCCTTCTCTGATGAACCTTTGGTCCAGCTCCTCATGCTTGGATCGACTCCAGTCTCCTATGAATGCTGTGACCCGTGTCTTGAAGGCTTTGACTTGGCTCCGGGTCAAGGGCAGGTCTGGTCGGGTCCAAGGCACCGGGGGTTCATCATTCCCCTCTTCTTGAGGAGGATTCGTCCTCGAATCTGTTTCTGAAAAATCATCATCATAGAAAGGAGTTAAGTCAGCAACATTGAAAGTAGCACTCACACCATAAGTATTAGGTAAATCTAAAATGTAAGCATTATTGTTTATCCTATCAGAGCACGGTTCAACTCTTGGACTACCAAACCAGTTTCCAGGTTCTTTGCTTGGATTCATATCTTTAGTTTTCGTTGCTTTCAAATTCAGAAAACCCTAAAATAGTTTCATTGTGTTTGTTCTGATCTTCTACCTTTCTTTTAAGTTTTCGTTGTGAGAAAAAGCTGTGGCCATCAAAAGAAAATACAAAAAAAAGAATCAAAGAAAAGAAAAGAAAAATCAAGGTCTTTAAAAACAGAAAGATTGACCTAGCCAAAAAGCAAGACCACGTTCACAATCAAGGTAGTAGGTTAAGTTCAAGAAGAGGGGTTTTCAATAGCTTTCTTAGTTGGAACACCTAAAATTTGTTGTCTTGTCATCCCACGGCCTAGCATCACAAGTTCTTGCCCTAGAAATCCGAAACCCTAGGTATAAGGTCTTGTTTTGTGTCATTGGTAGACTTAAACTTCATAGCTTCGAAGAAACTTGCAACTACTTGAATTGAAATTGCCTTTGTTTCAAAATTTTCAAAGAAAACCCTAAATTTGAGTGACTTGAAAATTTTATACACGAGTGGTAAGCAAAAGAGTGTGTGAGGTATCTTTAGAGTGATTTGGGAGGTCCTTCGTTCGTATACTAATCATGGCAGATGTAAGGCTTGCGGCTTTGGAGGCACACATGACTGCCCTGGCTCAAAACATGAACCGACTCACCGAGCAACTCGGAGCCCCTAATGGAGATGGCCCCCAACGGCCAAGGAGGAATTTGCAAGAGATCAACGATGATGTGAGCAGCTTGAAGCTCAATGTACCCAAATTTGATGGCAAGGCAAATCCTGACGAGTACATTGATTGGGAGAGGAGCATGGAGGACTTCTTTGATTGCCATAATTATTCCGAAAGGAAAAAGGTAACCCTAGCCACAATCGAGTTTACTGACTATGCTGCTTTGTGGTGGGCTCAGATCAGGAGAGAAGAAGAGGACCCTATCCTTAGTTGGAGGAGTCTTAAGAGAAGGATGAGAAGAAAGTTTGTACCAAGCAGCTACAATAGAGACTTGCATACCAAGCTTCAACTTTTGAAGCAAGGAAGCATGTCGGTTGAGAAGTACAATAAGGAGATGGAGATCCTGGCAACAAGGCTTGACCTAAGTGAGGATGAAGGTGCCAAAATAGCAAGGTTCACTGGAGGATTACAAAGAGAAATCCTACACCAAGTCAACATCCTCAACTTTGTTGATTATGATGACTTGGTAACCACGGCTATTAGGGTTGAGAAGGAGCTAAAGAACGGTCTTGGAAGAAGGACTACTACCCCGCCACCAATCAGCGCCCCTGTGAGAGGAGAAAGGAGTGCAGGAAACACCCCTTGGAGGCCAAACCATAACAGGAATTCTGGATCGAGGCCAAACCCTAATCAAGGGACGGCATCACGGGTAACACCTAGCCCCGGCTAAAAAATTCCTACTACTAATGTCCGGCCTAGTGCCATTGTGTTTCAAATGTCAAGGCAGGGGTCACATGGCAAGGGACTGCCCTAACACCCGAACCATGGTGATTAGAGAAGGAGAGGTCGTCACGGATGATGAGGAGGAGCCAATTGTTGAAGAAATAGAGGAGGAGTCCAGTGATGGTGAAGAAATCAACGTGGAAGGCCTGGAAAAATTTTCAGCCTTCAACAGCCGAGTGATCACCCCGGAAGCACCGGCTGATGTCGAGCAGGTCACACCGACCGACCCGGCACGGGAGTCTGCCCCGGACATACTGTCCGAGACGGATGATGTCGATCGGCCCACCCCGAGCCTTTTGAACATTCCCTCGGCCATTCTTGGTCTAAAGACAGAAGAAGGTCCCGTCGACATCCTGTAGCAGAACGCCGGCCCCGACGGCCATCTGGCCACCCCGACAGCCATTACCCCGATGGGCACCAACCCGACGGCCACCGGCCCTAGGGTTCAATTCTCAGTAGTTTCCCGACGAATCCTTAGTGCACAACCTAAAGAAGATGGATGGGAGCAAAGGGACAATCTGTTCCATACCAGGTGTGTGATTTTAAATAAGATTTGCACTTTGGTTATTGACGGTGGGAGTTGTACAAATGCAGTGAGCTTGGATCTTGTCAAGGGCTTGGGAATTACTACTCACTCACAACCTAAGCCCTACCGATTGCATTGGTTGAGCAATAGTGGAGATTTGAAGGTCAATAAACAAGCACACATCCCTTTGAGCATTGGAAGATACAAGGACGTGGTGCTTTGTGATGTAGTACCCATGGAGGCCGCCCATGTTCTACTTGGAAGGCCTTGGCAGTTTGATCGATACTCACAACATGATGGAAGGGAAAATAAGTATCAACTCACACATGGAGACACTACTTTCAAGTTGAAGCCACTATCACCTACTGAGATACTCAAGGATCAAATAGAGAGAAAGGTGAGCCGAGAGAAAAGAGAGAGAGAGCTCAAGAAATGAGAAATGAGAGAAGAAAAGAGTGAACCCTCAAAAGAAAAAGGTTCAAAAACAGAATTAAGATCAAAAACAGAATTTCATTATCCTAAGGATCAAAGAGCTCAAAAGAGTGAGGTTGAGAGGAGAGAAAACTTGATAGCTAGACCTAGTGAGATCAAACAAACCCTAGTATCTAGGAAAGCCCTAGTGGTCATTCTTTACAAAGAATGCTTAATTTCTAACCCTAACACATCTCTTCCTAGTGCTGTGTCTTCACTTTTGTAGGATTTTGAAGATGTATTCCACAAGGAAATCCCTAGTGGGCTGCCCCCGATCCGAGGCATCGAGCATCAAATTGACCTTGTACCGGGAGCATCACTACCCAACAAGGCTGCCTACCGGACAAACCCGGATGAAACTAAGGAAATCCAGCAACAAGTTGAAGAATTGATGGACAAGGGTTATGTGAGGGAGAGCATGAGTCCATGTGCTGTTCCAGTCATCCTTGTACCAAAGAAGGAAGGAACTTGGAGGATGTGTGTCGACTGCCGAGCAATCAATAACATCACAGTTAAGTATCGAAACCCCATCCCTAGGTTAGATGATATGCTTGATGAATTACATGGATCCACAAATCTTTTCTAAGATAGATTTAAGATCAGGCTATCACCAAATCCGAATGAAGGAAGGTGATGAATGGAAAACTGCCTTTAAAACTAAACTAGGGTTGTATGAATGGATGGTCATGCCTTTCGGTTTGACTAATGCCCCTAGTACCTTCATGAGATTAATGAATCAAATCCTTCGGCCTTTCATAGGGAAATTTTTAGTAGTTTATTTTGATGACATCTTAATCTACTCAAAAACCCTAGAGGATCACCTAGGTCACTTAAAAGCTGTCCTAGAAACCCTAAGGCAAGAACAATTGTATGCAAACATGGAAAAGTGCACCTTTTGCACCGATCATCTTGTGTTTCTTGGCTTTGTTGTTAGCTCTACAGGAATTAGGGTTGATGAGGACAAGATTGAAGCAATCAAGTCATGGCCAACCCCAAAGAGCATCACTGATGTCCGAAGCTTCCATGGACTTGCAAGCTTCTATAGGAGATTTGTGAGAGACTTTAGCACTATAGCTGCCCCTCTCACGACTGTCATCAAGAAGAATGTTCCCTTCCACTGGGGAGCACCTCAAGAAGCAGCCTTTGAAGCACTTAAGAAGAAGCTCACCGAAGCCCCATTACTCAAACTGCCCGATTTTTCAAAACCTTTTGAAATTGAGTGTGATGCTTCGGGAGTAGGAGTTGGAGTTGTGTTGATGCAGGAAGGAAGACTTATTGCCTATTTCAGTGAGAAATTGAGTGGTGCAACCCTCAATTATCCCACCTACGACAAGGAATTGTATGCCCTAGTTCGAGCCTTGAAGACTTGGCAACATTACTTGTGGCCCAAGGAGTTCATAATCCACACCGATCATGAGTGCCTCAAGTATTTGAAGGCTCAGCACAAATTGAACAAGAGGCATGCAAGGTGGGTGGAGTTCATTGAGTCTTTCCCTTATATCATCCACTACAAACAAGGTAAGGAGAATGTGGTAGCCGATGCCCTTTCTCGAAGGAATGCCCTAATTACTGCCCTAAGTTCTAAATTCATTGGCTTTGAGCATATCAAGGTTTTATATGTGACTGACCCCGACTTTAAAGACTTCTTTGAGTCATGCACACATGTAGGGTTTGAAGATTACTATAGGCAGAATGGATACTTGTTCAAAGGAGCTAAGCTATGCTACCCTAGCCATTCAAGCCGAACCCTAATCATAAGAGAAGCTCATGAAGGAGGTCTCATGGGTCACTTTGGAGTTGCCAAAACCGTAGCCTGTCTTAAGGAACACTTCTATTGGCCTAGAATGAGGAAAGAAGTTGAGAAGATCATCAACCAATGTGCCAAGTGCCAACGAGCTAAGTCACACCTCCAACCCTTTGGTTTATATACCCCTTTTCCTATTCCTGAACACCCTTGGGTAGATTTGTCTATGGATTTTGTTCTAGGACTACCTAAATCCAGAAGAGGCAAAGATTCAATTTTCGTGGTTGTAGATAGGTTTTCAAAAATGGCTCATTTCATTGCATGTCATAAGGTTGATGATGCATCACACATAGCTGACTTATTCTTTGGTGAAATAGTTAGACTTCATGGCATCCCTAAGACTATAGTTTCTGACCGCGACTCAAAATTTCTAAGTTATTTTTGGAAGACCTTGTGGGCTAAACTAGGAACCAAGCTTATGTTTTCCACAACCTACCACCCTCAAACAGATGGCCAAACAGAGGTTGTCAATCGGTCACTATCCCAAATGCTTAGAGCCATCATTAAGTCCAACCTTAGGACTTGGGAGGACTGTGTACCCCATGTAGAGTTTGCTTACAACCGATCGTCCACTCGGCCACCCAATACTCACCTTTTGAATTGGTTTATGGTTTTAACCCCCTAACCCCATTGGATTTATCACCATTGCCTATACATGAGTTTCTAGATGCAGATGGACACACCTAGGCTGAGTATGTTCGAAAGCTTCATGAGAAGGCCAAAGCCAACATCGAAAGAAGGACAGCTCAATACTTAAGGAATGCAAACCGTGGGAGAAAGGAGAAAATCTTCCAACCTGGTGACCAAGTGTGGGTTCACTTCAGGAAGGATAGGTTTCCTGAGCAAAGGAGATCTAAGTTGCTGCCAAGAGGAGATGGACCTTACACCGTTCTTGATAGGATAAACAATAATGCTTACATTTTAGATTTACCTAATACTTATGGTGTGAGTGTACTTTCAATGTTGCTGACTTAACCGCTTTCTATGATGATGATTTTTCAGAAACAGATTCGAGGACGAATCCTCCTCAAGAAGAGGGGAATGATGAACCCCAAGTGCCTTGGACCCGACCAGACCTGCCCTTGACCCGGAGCCAAGTCAAAGCCTTCAAGACACGGGTCACATCATTCATAGGAGACTGGAGTCGATCCAAGCATGAGGAGCTGGACCAAAGGTTCATCAGAGAAGGATGCACGGTGCTGACCCTTGATGGTCGACAAAAATCCCACATGGAGGAAAAATGCCCTAAGAGCACTGCCCCGGCCCCGGAGGATGCAGACAGCCCACCCCTGTACCGGACAACCCTGCTCAATACTCACAATCTGGCGGACAAGTTGATGCCAGAAGCTTCAGGGAGCCTAAAGACTGAGGGAAAACCTCCCTTGTCCGAGGAAATATCAACTAGGAAGCCCGAATGCCCCGGCATCACTGAAACCCTAGTACCGGGTACGAAGCAACTGATGCCGAAGACTGATCACCTGGAACCCGCGAAATTACAAGAATGCCACCGCGCATTTTCCGGCTGTTTTTCCTAGCCGAGGAAGGATTCCTGCCCGCCACGCCCGCCCGGAGTGTTTCCCAATCCCACCCGGACAAGGAAAGCCGGTTTGCCCTAATCCGCCCGGATTAGGGTTTTGCTGAATTTTAGCCGGTTTAGGAGTTTTACCTTCGGACAATTTCTTTATTTTCAATAGTTTCTTCGGCCTATTTTTTTAGTATTGTTTTATCATTCCTTTTTAGAGTTGGAACCGGCCTTGACCACCCTTTGTCCTATAAATATTGGCCTCGACTACGATTGTAAGACAGATTATTGATTAATGAAAATTTCAAAACTTTGTTCTTTTTCCTTCAAGTCTTTGCTCGTTGTTGCTTAGCTTAAGGTTTTGGTTTATCATCAAAGGCAATCATCCTTTGTTTGTGGCACCAAATTCGACTGAATACTTGGGGTTCCTAGGTCGTTACCTAGTGGATTTCAAGGTTCTCCGCCGGTTTCAAAGGTTAGGTTCTCGTGGGGCTGATAAATAGTTTTGGGTGTTTGATTCGATCCCTTCCTGGAGAAGGCGGTTCGCATCAGAGAGGCTCCTAGAGGATGGCCTTACTTTGGTAGATGGGTGTGCGGACAAGCAAAAAGCTGAGGATGAGCTTAATCGTGTTCGTCAGAGTTTTGATGCCGAGGTGGAGTCCCGCCTTGGTCAGCGGATGCTTGGCACCATTGACTCCGCCCTCGCCGCTCTTCGCCATGACTTGCGCTCAAGGCACCCAGACCTCCCATGGGACCATGCACATATGTTCAAGGTGGTGAACCAACGAGTGGCCACTGAGGCCTACCAGGAAGCGTCAGCGGACTCTGAGGTGTTCCTTCCTGATGAGAAAGTGGGCATCTTGCAGGCGGCAAGGAATGAAGGGCACAACTGGCCAAGCGCCGTAAGAAAGAGAAGAAACTGTCAGCCTCCTCTAGCAAGAAGAAACAGTCTGCCACCTCCGGCAATCAGTCATGATTTGTCTCTTTTTTTTGTATTGGGCGTCTCGCCCTTACTTTGTAAAGACAATTAGGCATTCCGCCCTTTGAGGATTTTGAAACTTGTCTTTCTGCTTCTGGTATTATTTTTTCGTGCTCTTTCATATCCAGTCTCTTTGAGTGCGGCTTTAGAAGTATCGGACGATGTCACCGCGGTATGGGTGATAGGGCGTCGCTACTCGAGGGCATGTGAACCCTTTGAGGATTTGAGACCTAACGTTCAGGCCTCAGAATTTCCTTATGTCGTGTCGAGCCGTACCACCATGGGTATCAGGGCGTAGAGGTATAGGATGCCATCACCGCAGAACGGGTGATAGGGTATCGATATTCGAGAGCTCGTGAACCGCCGAAAGACTTTGAACTCCTTTAAGGCGAGTCGGGCCGTACCACCATGGGGTATCAGGGCGTAGAGGTATCGAATGCCGTCACCGCGGAACGGGTGACAGGCATCGATATTTGAGAGCGCGTGGATCCTTCAAGGACTTGAACTCCTCGAGGGCATTCCGAGCCATACCATCATGGGGTATTAGGGCGTTATGGTATCGGACGCGGTCACCGTTGAGGTGTTCCTAGGCGTCAATATTTTCGGATATCCTTGGGGCGTATGAGACCGGGTCGAAATTCAAGTGTTTTTTCAATCTGCCTTTTCATTGAAAGCTAGGCCTCTTGGAAAAATACATGTAGAATGCGACCGTCTAAACATTTTACACTCAAAATAAAAGACTATCATGCATTCCGCCTTCAATTTTTGATTGTTTTGCCGCTTCATAATTCCTATGATGCATAGCGTTCCAAGTATTATGCACCGGCTCTCCTGAGGTTTTTGTAGCTTGAAGGTGCTTGTCCCAATCACCTCTCTGATTCGGTAGGGTCCTTCCCAAGTGGCGTTCAGTTTGCCATGCTGAGGGATTGGCCGAAAAACCTTTCGCACAACCCAATCACCCTCCGCCAAGTGGTGAGGGCGGAGGTGGGCATTGTACCATCGTGCTAGCTGCGCCTTCTCGGCGAGGAGGCGCATGCTGGCCTTCTCTCTTCTTTCCTGCAGCATATCCAAATTCTGCTGCTGAGCTTTTTCGTTCCCCTCCAGGTCAAATTGCTGTACTCTGAGGCTTGGCAAATTGACTTCTACCGGGAGGACTGCTTCCGTTCCATACACAAGTGTGTAGTGCCTTTCGTCCGTGGAAGTTTTGTAGGAGGTGCGATGTGCCCACAGAACTTTGGGTAGCTCATCCGCCCATCTCCCCTTTGCTTCTTCAACCTTCTTCTTCAGCCCCTTGAGTATGATTTTATTTACAGCTTCGGCTTGTCCGTTGGCCTAGGGGAACGCCACGGAAGCAAGGCGCACCATGATCTTGTATTCCTCGCAGAACTCTAGGAATGATGCGCAGTCAAACTGCATCCCATGGTCACATACAAATCCCAAAGGGAGGCTGAACCTGGAGATGATGTTCTTCATTACGAACTTCTGCACCTGAAGCGCCGTGATTGATGCCAATTCCTCTACCTCTACCCACTTGGTGAAATAATCCACCACGACTATGATGAACCTTCTCTTTCTCGTTGCTTCGGGAAAAGGGCCCAAGAGGTCCATTCCCTAGAATGCAAAGGGCCATGGGGACACGATGGTCTGGAGGGCGGTTGCTGGCAGATGGTACGTGTTGGAGAATATCTGGCACTTGTGGCAATGCTTGACCAATGCTTCCGCGTCTTGGCGGATGTGGGGCCAGTAATACCCTTGGTGGAGGACATTCTTTTCTAGGCTTTTGGTACCGACGTGCATGCTACATACGCCTACCTCCCGTAGTACTTAAGCCGCCTCTTCTTCGCTAAGGCATCGTAAGTAAGGGCCAACAAAAGATTTTCTGTATAAGTTGCCCTCCAGGAGTATGCACCTGGCAGCCTATTGATGAACCTTGGTGGCGACAGCTCGATCCTCTGGTAGGACATCTGCCTCAATGTAGGCCCTGATGGCGGATCTCCAATCCGTACTTCCGTCAGTCTCAGGAGCACCCTCGGCGTCTCCTATCACTAGACAACTTTGATCCTTCTCATTCTCAATTGTGACCATTCGTCCTTCGTCAAAGCTGAGGGTGGTGGCCAACATGGACAAGGGGTCTACATGTGCGTTGTCTTCTCTTGCAATCCGAGTCAGCTCTGACGCCTTGAAACCCCTCGGGACGGTTTTAGCTTCCTCGTGATAGGGCATCAATGACTCGTCTCTGACTTCATACTCGCCACTGAGCTGGTTGATCATGGCTGAGTTTGAGTATACTTTGATGTGGGTGACCCCCATAGATTTGGCCATGTGAAGGCCTGCTATCATTGCTCCATACTCAGCGGCATTGTTGGTGCGATGCTTGGCGAA
The DNA here is from genome assembly GCA_034768395.1 of Linum lewisii. Classification (NCBI taxonomy): domain Eukaryota; kingdom Viridiplantae; phylum Streptophyta; class Magnoliopsida; order Malpighiales; family Linaceae; genus Linum; species Linum lewisii. The sequence goes on along the minus strand of CM068296.1, from coordinate 65,742,135 downwards.
CCTCATGGCCGTTTTCATGCAGCACGCCCTGTGGAGCATTGAGCACTATGCCTGCGCCCACTCCGTTTTTGTTGGATGCTCCATCTACGTGTAACTCCTAGTAGTCATCGAGCTTCCCTTTCGCTCTCACGCATCCTTCGACCACAAAGTCCGCAAGAGCCTGACCCTTGATGGCGGTCCTTGGTTGGAAATGCACATCATATTCGCTCAACTCCACGACCCACTTGGCCATTCTGCCGACCACACTCATTGACCCGAGTGCCGTTTTGATGGGCAGATTGATCACCACGTGAATGGTGTGGGTGTGGAAGTAAGGGCGTAGCTTTCGTGATGCCACCACGACGGCGTATGCTGCCTTCTCCAGTGGAGTGTACCTTCCCTCTGCATCTACCAGCGTCTTGCTAATGTAAAAGACTGGGCGCTCCTCCTTGTCTTCTCGTTTCACTAGCACTGAGCTGACGGTGGCGGTAGCTATGACCACATACAGATACAGCTAGTCACAACGGTATAGGCACGGCCAGGACCGGTGGCATCGTCAGAAATGACTTGAGCTCTTCGAACGCCTTGGAGCACTCTTCCGACCATGCAAATTTGTCCGCCCCTTTCAACGTAGCGAAGAACGGCGCTTGCCTTTTCGCTGACTTGGGAATGAAAGGTTCATGGTGGCCAAATGCCTGTGAGAGTCTTCACATCTCTAACTGTTTTTGGCGGTGTAGTTTTCATGATGGCCTCTATCTACTTTAGGTTCGCCTCGATCCCCCTTCGGGTGATGATAAACCCTAGGTACTTTCCCGAAGATGCCCCGAACACGCATTTCTTCGGGTTGAGGCGGAGTCGAAATTGCTTCAGAGTGTCGAATGTCCGCCTTAGGTCCACAAGGTGGTCATGTCCCATTTTGGTTTTGACCAAGAGGTCGTCCACGTACGCCTCCATATGCTGACCCAGCTGGTCTTGGAACACTCTGTCGATCATCCGCTGGTAGGTTGTCCCGGTGTTCTTCAGTCCAAAGGGCATAACGTTGTAGCAGTAATTCCCAAAGGGTGTTGAGAACGAGGTATTTTCCTGATCCGCCTTGGCCAAGGGGATTTGGTGATATCCTGAGAACATGTCTAGGAAAGACAATGTCTCATGATTCGCCATAGCGTCCACCAGCTGATTAATGTTTGGGAGGGGGTAGGGGTCCTTCGGGCAGGCGTCATTCAAGTTAGTGAAGTCAATACACATCCGCCAGCTGCCATCCGCCTTACCAACTATCACAACATTGGATAGCCACTCAGGATACTGGACTTCGCGGATGAAGCCCGCCTCCAATAGCTTATTGATTTCCTCCTGCATGGCCTGCTTTCTTGTCCAGTTGACCATTCTTTTCTTCTGTGATATAGGGCAACCATCCTCCCTTACCGCCAACTGATGTTGAATCATCACTGGGTCCAACCCAGACATGTCTTGGGGTCTCCAAGCAAAAAGGTCGGCGCATTCTCTGAGCAACGAGAGCGTTCAGATCCGCTCTGTCGTCGGTAAATGGGCGACAGCTTGACTTTCTTTTCCGGGTTGCTGGGCAGCAGGGGGACCTCAATGTGTGCTTCGCCTGACTCGGGGCGGACAAACACTTCTCCCTGTGTGTTCATTGTGAAGCAAACCTCTTCTTTTCTGAGGGCCACCTTGTAGCACTTCTTACCTAGGGGGTGTCTCCCAAGGCAATCCCTATTCCGCCCCCTACCGGGAATTTCATCACCTGGTGCACGGGGGAGGAGACTGCCTCAAACGCTGCCAGACCTAGGCGTCCTAATATCATGTTGTACGCCGAACTGCAGTTGGTGACGTAGAACTTGATATATTTGGTTTCCTGGAGCTTTTCATCGCCCAAAGTGACCGGAAGAGAGATGACGCCGAGTACTGGGACGTCATTTCCCGTGAATCCAATGAGCACGATTTTGGATGACTTGAGTCGCGCTAGGTCCAGCCCCATTCTGCTAAACGCATTGGCGGAAACGATTTTCGCCGAATTACCCTCGTCTACTAGGACCCGCTCTACTAGGGTCTCCTCTATGATCACCCATCTAACCATGGCCTGGGTGCTGGGGCTCCTTCCATTCAGGTCTGCTGTTGAAAAAGCGATGGGCGGGTATCCTCCTCTCTGATTCACCAGAGAGCATTCGCCCACGACCTATTTACCCTTGGGGACGTCTTCTTTTCCTCCCAAGATCATGTTGCACGTCTTTTTATACTTCACTCGTCTGTCATCTTTGTCATCCCTTTTGCCTTCCTCGGTCTCTTCTTCTTTCTTGTTGCTTATCCTGTTAAACACGTTTCCCTTTTTGGAGGGGACCTCCCTTCTCTTTCTCTTCGGGGTGACTCCGACCTTTCTCTTTCCTTCCTTCGGGGTGACCCCGACCTTTCTCTTTCTTTCTTTTGGTGGTTATCGATGATGTAATCTCTAAGTTCCCCATTTTTCAGGGCGCGCTCAATCTCGTTCCGGAGCTCTCGGCAATCCTCGGTATCGCGGCCCCCTGATTGTGGAATTCACAGAATTCCCTGGGGTTCCCTCTTTTCACTGCCGCCTTCAATAACCCGCCCTGCTTCTCTTGTAGGACATGCATGAGCCGCCGCCGAGACTCCGACAGGGGCGTGTACTTATCCTCAGGTTTTCTTTCTATGTGGGGACGATAGTCTCGCCTGTCATCCGGGCACTTGTCTTTCCGGCTACCGTAGCTGTGGCCACTGTTCTGATCTACCCGCCCGGATCCGTCTTGTATCATGGCTATGTTTTCTTCCACCTCGGCGCTCTGGAGAATGCTGGACTCGAGCTCGGTGTGAGTCCTTGGCTTCTTCATTACTAAGCATTTGACTAGCTCCTTGCTAAGAGTGGTGGTCATAATGTGGTGCAGGGCGATATCTAGTGCAAGGTGCGGGACAGCGGTTACCACCTTGGACCATTTGTTGTAGTATTGTTGAAGGGACTCGTTGCGATTTTGTTTAAGCCCCCAAAACGCTGTCATATTCTTTCCAGCTTCTCTCTGGTTGCTGAACTTGTGCAGGAATAATGTGCAGAAATCCTCCCAGTTTTTTGTGATACCTTCAGCTAAGGCGCCGTACCATGTCAGGGTGGCTCCCACCAGGATTTCCTGGAAGGTTCTGCAGTAGGTGGCAGCAGGAGCACTGAACATCTGCATGGAGATTGTAAAGGTTAACAGGTGCTCATCTGGATTACCTGTCCCGTCGTACGCCTTTATAGCGGGCGAGACAAAGCCTTAGGGTGGTGAAATGACGAGCAGCGCCTTGTGCAGAGGTTGGCGCATTGCTATTTGTCTAGGGCCAGATTGATGGTGGGGCAGGAATAATCTGAACATTTCATCAGAGTCCTCCATACTAGGAGTTGGCCCTGTTCTCGTAGCTCCTTCGGTCCTTCCCGTGGTGTGAGCGATTAGCATCCTCATCATCACTGCCATTTCAGCGTTCTGCTTATGCAACCACTACAACAAACACATCAAATAGGGGGGCAAAACTGAAAATAGAGGGGAGCAAGACCCCCCTAATTAATTTAGTCGGGGGCGTTGCCCCCCTAAATTCACCCTTGCAACCCACTAAAGTGTCCCTGACTAGGGATATTTTGTCGGGGGCGAAGGAATCCGACAAAAAATAGTCGGGGGCGTGGCCCCTGACAAAAATAGTGGAGGGCCATTTAGTCGGGGGCCGCCCCCGACAAATATTATATATATATATATATTATATAATATTATATATATAAATATATATATATATATATAATATATATATATATATATATATATATATATATATATATATATTTTTTATAAAATATATATTATTATATATATTATATTTAATTTATTTATATATAAAATATTTATTATATATATTATATTTAATTTTTTTATTATATTTTATATAATATATTAAATATGAATAATAATATGAATAATATATTATATATTAATATAAATAACATTATAATAAATAATATATATAATAAGTATACATATATATAAAATAATATATATAAATTATTTTTTAACTAATGCTCGTTGGACGGCGACGATAACGGTGGTGGTGGACGGCGACGGTGGTGGTGGACGGCGGATGACAATGGCGACGGTGGTGGCGGCGACGGTGGTTTTAGTGGTAGTAGTGGTGGTGGTGGCGGCGGTGGAAGGTGGTTGATAAGGAATTTATCAAGGTCGTATTCCTCAAGGCCCTCTCATAGGCTAATACTCACAAGGTTCGTGAACGTCCATACATTTTGAGTTGAGATTTGGTTTGAAAGAAAACAAGCTAAAAAGCATAAACAAGCAAGGTAAAATTGATAAGAGAAATTGAGGATCAAACAAGAGAAAGGAGTTTAGTCTAGCAAGGGGTTTCTTCAAGCTCAAGGTTCATGAAAGCTGGATTGAATCTCAAGCAACGATGTGTAATTAATGACCATGCATCTCACTCAAGTAGAATCAACGAACTCTCGCACAATTGACTCTCTATTCCTAGACCAAATGCACCATGCTCTCGCTATGTGAACAAAGGGAATGGAATGCTTTAAACTAGCTCAATGAAATGCTTGGAACTTGAATTCTATGCTAACAATCATCTAGACAAGGTAATGATGCAAGACACTCTCATGTCAATCATATAACACTAGTCTAGCAATCACAAGGGTCTTTCAACCTTCAAATGAAAGAAAACTAAATGCACACCAAGTGTTTGATAAAATGACAACAAGGAAAACAAGCTCAAAATGGTTGTAACTTGATAATCCAATCGCTCAAATCATCCAATTACAATCCTACAACCTTAGATCAACATCAATCAATCATTCTCATGTATTGAAAGACAAAACAATACCAAAAGAACAAGTCAAGCTCAAATGGCTACAAAGCACAAGGTCTAGGATCATCATCTTACACAAATGGCTATAAGAACATCAATCCAAACAATCAATCACCTATCCTAGCTTGATCCATCCCTCACTAAACTAAACCTAAGTTTAGCCTAGCTTAACCATGGAGGAAACCTGAAATTAAGGAGAGGAGATCATCCTTGCTTCCATGGAGGATCTTCTCACTTTGCTCTTCAAGCTCCAATCCAAGGTGGAAGGCTTCACTTAGATCTTCAAATTGATCAACAATTGAGGGAGGTTGGTGTGTGGTTGAGGGAGAGGATGATGATGGAATTGGCAATTGAGAGAGAAGAGGTGTCGGCGATGGTGTTGAAAAATAGAATAATGAATTGATTCCTAAAATTCTCGCCCCTTTCACCTTTATATAGCACACCGGATTTGCCTGATATTTTCGGCGAAAACAATATAATATTTTCGCCGAAAACGTCCTTGAGAACACCGAACGGCTGCTTGATTCCTTCTAAAGTTTTCGGCGAAAACTTTGAATGTTTTCGCCGAAAATATTGTCAAAGAGCAAAGGCCTTCTGTCTGCTTCGAGTTTTCGGACCGAGGACTTGAAAATCTCGCCGAAGACTTCTTCTTCGGCGAAAACTTTATGATACTTTCGCCGAAAATGTCTTTAGCTGAAAGTCGTATTTTTCTTGATTTTGCAACGTCCATATCTCCTCCGTCCTAGCTCCGATTGACCTCCCGTTTGATCCACGTGCTCCTTGTCACCAGTACTACACTGCCATGGCCTGAAAATACAAAGAAAACACCTCCAATAGACATGGAATTGGCCTCAAAGTAGCAACCGGACAACAAATGGACACTTAGCACAAAACATCAATAAAATCATATTAAGCATGACATTTAAGGATCAAACACGAGCATTTCATAGGTCAATCGAGGACTTAAAATGCACTAAATATAATCACATCAAATTCCCCTACGACTAAGCTTTGCTTATCCTCAAGCAAATGAATTAGAAAACATCCAAGTTCACAAATGACAAGATCGGTCCATTGAGATTCAAGCAACAACAATTCGGCTTAAAACTGTTCCACGAACAAACTAAACCTACACATGCAAGAACGTCAACCATACAAGTCTAGACCTCACTATTTTCTGCACACTTCAAGTAGTGGTTGATTGGGACACAACAAAACCGATCACGACAACACCAATTCTAATCAAAAGGACTTGAAATCGGGAAATGGATTGTAAGTGGTGAGTGATCATGACGTGGCTATCGACTCGACTTCATCCGCTTCTAGATCCACACTTTACAAACTCGGACTAGGATCAAGGGCTACATTTTGAGAACTCTTTTTTTTCTTTTCTTTCTCTTTTCTTCTTCATTTTTTTCTTTTTCTTCTTTTTTTCTTACTGCATACTAGTGCTCGATCCAACACTTCACTTAGGTGTTGAACCTGCCTAGCTCACAGCTTTTGCCTTTGCTAGTGCTCAACCCGACACTTCACTTAGGTGCCGAGCTTGCCTAGCTTAGCTTTTCTTTTCTTTTCTTTTCATTAGCCACTTGATCCTTAGCCCCTTACAACTTCAACACAAGATTTCGAATTGGATTCCATCTAATCTCAAGCTACAATCACGTTTAAGAAAAACATGGAAAAGGGGTGAAAATACTGACTGCCTTCATCATCTTAGACCGGTGTTATCAAGCCAATCAACCAACATACAAGAGTGATGAAATCTCTGTTCTGGCCTAGACTCATTTGATATTAGCGCTAACATGCTGGTTATAGGTTCTAAGTGGAACAGTCTGAACGTCATTGTTAAAGCTTAAAGTCAATTAAACACCAAAAGTCAAGAACCGAATGCTTCTACAATAGGGGAAATCGACATTCAATTAAGATCATGCAATTCAACCAAGCAAAATATTAGACTTCTACCAACAAATAATCACACCAAACCACAAACTCCCCTACGACTAACACGAGCATTGTCCTCAATGATCGAGAGAGAGAGGGTAAGGTGGAACGAGGTTACCGCCACTACGAAAAAATGAGAGTTTAGCGTCGGTCGAAACCGTGCTTTAGCGTCGGTCATTGACCGATGCTAAAATATTTAGCGTCGCTTACAAGAAGCGACGCTAAAAGTAGCGACGCTAAATTTTAGCGTCGGTTCTTCCACGACCGACGCTAATATTAAACCACGACCGATGCTAATTTTGAGCTGACCGAAATGAATCGCTGACCAACCCAATTTTTTTTTGTTTTCAGATTTGGTCACTCCATTTTCCAGTTATGCATCTTGGTCACTTAGATTTATTAGGTCATCCTTTTGGTCACTTAAATTTATTATGTCATATTTTTTTGGTGCTTTTAGATTTATTAGGTCAGTTTTTTTGGTGCTGGCGGCGGCAACGGTGGCAGCAACGGCAGCGGCGACGATGGCGGCGATGGCGGTGGCGACGATGGCGGCGACGGCGATGGCGACGATGGCGGCGACGGCGGTGGCGACGACGACGGAGAAGAGGAGAAGAAGAGGAAGAAGAGGAAGAAGGTGATCTGGAGATCTAGAAAAGGAAGTAGAGGAAGATGAAGAAGAAAGAGGAAGAAGAGGAAGGCTGGTCAGAAAAAGGGAAGAGGAAGAAGAAGGCTGGAGGAGGAAGAAGAAAGAGGAAGAAGAAGAATGAAGGTCAGAAAAATGGAAGAGGAAGAAGAAGGCTGGAGGAGGAAGAAGGAAGAAAATGGAGGAGGAAGAAGGAATAAAATGGAAGAGGAAGAAGAAGGTTGGAGGAGGAAGAAGCAAGAAAATGGAGGAGGAAGAAGGAAAAAAATGGAAGAGGAAGAAGAAGGTTGGAGGAGGAAGAAGAAGGCTGAGAGAGATGAGATTAGGGTTAGGGTGGCGGCTGTTTTAGCGTCGGTCGGTAACCGACGCTAAAACATGTCAGTAACCGACGCTAAAGCTGGTTGGCTTCGTTTCCGACCGAAAACCAAATTTAGCGTCGGTTATCGACATGTTTTAGCGTCGGTCGATAAGCGACCGACGCTAAACCCTTGGTCAAACGCGAGTCAAGGGTTTAGCGTCGGTTCCTCACTGACCGACGCTAAATACTTCCCCTCTGAGCGACGCTAAAGGCCTTTTTTTGTAGTGCGCGTTGGTAGAGAAAAGCTGAGGAACAAAGGAGTGGAAGAGTCCCATAGCGCTCATTGCGAAGAGTGATCCGCCTAAGTGCTTGCCAAAATCTTATTCGACGAACTAAAACAACACAAAAACATAAAAGCGAAAAGGTAAGGATAACATGGGGTGCCTCCCATGAAGCGCTTCTTTAACGTCTCTAGCTAGACGATAGCTCAAAGAGTAAGCTAAGTAAAACCATCCCAACTCATTACCTCCTTGAAGTCAATGTCATTACCTTCGCATGGCACTCGAAACTTGAATTGTACCTTACCGACTTCGGGTGGAATGAGCATGGATTTCCCGGATGGTGAGGTGGGAGCAATGGAGAAGGGACCAAACCACTTAGAGTTGAGCCTTTCATCGGGTGGCTTCTTAGTCTTGCTCGTCTCACCCATTGGTGCAGCTTCCTTGCCTTTCTCAGTTGACTTCTTCACACCTTTCTTCTTAGCCTTAAGTGGTGTCTGTGGGAGTACGAAAGGTGGAGTCTCCTTTACTTCATCCGTCTTTTCCTGCACATCACTAATGGCAAAAAACTCCGCAAGACTATGACGGACAAGGTTAGTGCTATTAGTAGCCGAAGTAATCTCATGCGGATTCTTAGGATCATGGTAACTAGCATAAGACAAAGTAAATTCCATGCCATTTGAGCGGTCAAAAATCATGCATTCATTGTCGACCCTAAGGGTAAGTCTACCACCATAGACATCAATTAAAGCACGAGAAGTTGCCAAGAAAGGTCGTCCTAGAATCAAAGGCACATCGGTACCACCCATAGCATCTAGGATAATGAAATCCACAAGGAATTCAAAAGCACCGACCTTAACCAACACATCTTCGATAATACCACGAGGAGATGTCATAGATTTATCCGCTAATTGAACATTCATTTGAGTTGGTTTTAGTTTCCCTAGGCCTAACTTCTTAAACATGCAATACGGCATAACATTGATACTAGCACCCAAATCGGCTAAGCCTCTACTTATTGCATGCTCACCAATAGTGCAAGGAATAGTAAAGCTACTTGGATCCTTAAGCTTCTCCGGTGGTTGCTTAGAGAGAATGGCGGAGCATTGTTCGTTAATCTTTGCCGAGGTGACATCTGTAAGCTTGCGTTTGTTGGTGAAGATCTCTTTCATGAACTTCGCATATTGAGGCATCTTAGTGATTGCTTCTCCAAAAGGCATTGTGAATTGTACCTTGTCGAGAATCTCAACAAACCTTTTGAAGTCCTTTTCCATGGAATCCGGCTTCAAGCGAGAAGGATAAGGTGGCTTAGGCTTGTACGGAGGTACAACCGGTGCGGGAGGAGAGACTGGAGTAGTACTCGTTGTAGCCACTTGAGAACCAACCTTATTGGTCATCTTAGAAGCTTTTTTAGCCTTGGCTCCTTTATCTTTAACTTCAATCTTAACCGAGTCATCATCGGAGTCAACATCTTCAACCAACACATAGTCATCATCTCGAGTTCTTACCGCTTTAGGTGTTGGGTCTTGGATTTGCTTACCACTCCTCAATGTTACAATCATAAGTTCCTCTGGAGCCTTGGGGTTGACCTCGGTGTTGGAAGGTAGAGTGCCCGAGGGTCGCCCCGAGAGTGTCTTAGCAATGTGACCCATTTGATTCTCCAAATTTGCAATTGAAGCTTGTTGATTCTTGATGAGTTGGATCATTGCCGCATTGGTGTCTTCTTGAGAGATCGAAGAACCACCCTCTTTGTTTTGAGGAGGCTTGTTGAAACCGGGTGGTCCTTCACCTCTATGGTTGTACATTCCCGGTGGGGTAGGACCTTGGGAACCTTGACATGGATGTCCACTTTGATTCCATTGATTTCCCCCTTGGTTCCCTTGACCTTGGGGTCCTCCTTGAGTCCATTGACTACCTTGGGTTAGGTTACTTCCTTGAGACCATTGGTTTCCTTGATACCCTCTATAACCTTGATATCCTCCTTGATTTCCTTGGTTGTAACCCTTGTTATAGCCACTACCTTGACTCCCTTGGCCTTGGTAACCTTGGTTGGACTTGTTGTACCAAGGTCGGTTGTAGCTACCTTGATAGTTACCTTGGGGGCTGAAATTACCATGGAATCCTTGACCTTGTGCGAAGTTCACCTCCTCATGGTCTCCTTGGCCAAGCTCAGGAGTGGCGGAAGGACAAGCACTAACATCGTGGCCTTGACCCCCACAACATTCACAACAATATATTGAAGCCACTGGAGGGTTACCCACATGAGATGATGGAACCTTGGAGGGATGCTTAGGCATGCTTAGGTTACTTACTTGGGATGCCATAGCATCGATCTTAGACATGAGGAGTGCAAACATAGGGTCATCTTCATCTCGATGCCCCGGTAACTTAGGCTTCTTTCCATAGGTAGATGAATCCTTTGGTGCATCAACACTTATAGCTCTAGTGTCATAGTGAGCGTCACTCCCATACTTGGACCTTGGAGGTTGTTGTCGCGACCAACTCCTCGTCTTGTTGGCCATCTCCGCAAAGAGTTCTAGAGCATCCTCGGGGGTGAGCATCCTTAGATCACCTCCGGCGGCTTGGTTGATCATCCTTGTATTCTCAAAGTCAAGGGACCTAGCAAAGATATCCGCCAAGCTCCATTTGGCAAAGTTGTGATGAGGACAAGCCCGAAGAAGGGCTTGGAACCTATTCCAAGTCTCATGGAAGAGCTCTCCCTTGTGTTGTGTGAAGTGGTTGATACGATCTCGAAATGCATCCGTCATGTAAGGAGGAAAGAACTCCTCGAGGAAGGCTTCGGCTAATCCCTCCCATGTAGTAAATTGTCGACTAGGTTGGTTCTCCAACCAAGACTTGGCTCTACCTTTGAGGGAGAAGGGGAAGAGTCGGAGTCGCACACAATCCGGGTGAACTTGATCGTTCTTCACCGTATCACATATCTCAAGGAAGTCCTTCAAGTGTCTAGATGGGCACTCTCCATCTATACCGTTGAACACCACTCCGTTTTGTACCATCTGAATCATATTAGGCTTCAACTCGAAGTTTCTTGCATTTACCGGTCTTCGCACGATGCTCGAGGCTGCCCCTTCAAGGGTTGGACGAGCATAATCGGCTAGTGTGCGCCTCACACCTCTTTGCGATTGATCATCTTCATTAGTGTGATGTGAATGGACCGATTGGTCATCGTCATCTCCGTGTTGAGACATAGTGTTGCGTGTGGTGCTATGAACTAGGTGAGGAGGAGAACGAGTTGGCGGTTCAAACACGACCTTGATGCCTTGGAGTCGTGCTTGGAGACGTGTGATCCGCCTCATGCACTGACACCAATCTCCTGCAAACAAGCACAACGAACACACCCGAGTAATACAATGATGCGGGATAACAAAGTAAACAAAGAGTAACAAGGGAGCTAAAAGGAAAATGGAAGGAAGTGTAAAGATCGGTTCACTAATATTTGCTTTCTTAGGAATGAGAGGTCCCCGGCAACGGCGCCAAAAACTTGATAAGGAATTTATCAAGGTCGTATTCCTCAAGGCCCTCTCATAGGCTAATACTCACAAGGTTCGTGAACGGTCCATACATTTTGAGTTGAGATTTGGTTTGAAAGAAAACAAGCTAAAAAGCATAAACAAGCAAGGTAAAATTGATAAGAGAAATTGAGGATCAAACAAGAGAAAGGAGTTTAGTCTAGCAAGGGGTTTCTTCAAGCTCAAGGTTCATGAAAGCTGGATTGAATCTCAAGCAACGATGTGTAATTACTGACCATGCATCTCACTCAAGTAGAATCAACGAACTCTCGCACAATTGACTCTCTATTCCTAGACCAAATGCACCATGCTCTCGCTATGTGAACAAAGAGAATGGAATGCTTTAAACTAGCTCAATGAAATGCTTGGAACTTGAATTCTATGCTAACAATCATCTAGCACAAGGTAATGATGCAAGACACTCTCATGTCAATCATATAACACTAGTCTAGCAATCACAAGGGTCTTTCAACCTTCAAATGAAAGAAAACTAAATGCACACCAAGTGTTTGATAAAATGACAACAAGGAAAACAAGCTCAAAATGGTTGTAACTTGATAATCCAATCGCTCAAATCATCCAATTACAATCCTACAACCTTAGATCAACATCAATCAATCATTCTCATGTATTGAAAGACATAACAATACCAAAAGAACAAGTCAAGCTCAAATGGCTACAAAGCACAAGGTCTAGGATCATCATCTTACACAAATGGCTATAAGAACATCAATCCAAACAATCAATCACCTATCCTAGCTTGATCCATCCCTCACTAAACTAAACCTAAGTTTAGCCTAGCTTAACCATGGAGGAAACCTGAAATTAAGGAGAGGAGATCATCCTTGCTTCCATGGAGGATCTTCTCACTTTGCTCTTCAAGCTCCAATCCAAGGGTGGAAGGCTTCACTTAGATCTTCAAATTGATCAACAATTGAGGGAGGTTGGTGTGTGGTTGAGGGAGAGGATGATGATGGAATTGGCAATTGAGAGAGAAGAGGTGTCGGCGATGGTGTTGAAAAATAGAATAATGAATTGATTCCCAAAATTCTCGCCCCTTTCACCTTTATATAGCACGCCGGATTTGCCTGATATTTTCGGCGAAAACAATGTAATATTTTCGCCGAAAACGTCCTTGAGAACACCGAACGGCTGCTTGATTCCTTCTAAAGTTTTCGGCGAAAACTTTGAATGTTTTCGCCAAAAATATTGTCAAAGAGCAAAGGCCTTCTGTCTGCTTCGAGTTTTCGGACCGAGGACTTGAAAATCTCGCCGAAGACTTCTTCTTCGGCGAAAACTTTATGATACTTTCGCCGAAAATGTCTTTAGCTGAAAGTCGTATTTTCTTCGATTTTGCAACGTCCATATCTCCTCCGTCCTAGCTCCGATTGACCTCCCGTTTGATCCCACGTGCTCCTTGTCACCAGTACTACACTGCCATGGCCTGAAAATACAAAGAAAACACCTCCAATAGACATGGAATTGGCCTCAAAGTAGCAACCGGACAACAAATGGACACTTAGCACAAAACATCAATAAAATCATATTAAGCATGACATTTAAGGATCAAACACGAGCATTTCATAGGTCAATCGAGGACTTAAAATGCACTAAATATAATCACATCAGTGGTGGTGGACTGTGGTGGTGGACGGCGAAGAAGACGATGATGCTGGCGGCGGCGACAACGGTTGGATAGTGGTGGTGGTGGCGGCGGTGGACGCCGACGGACGGCGGACAGAAGGTGGCGGACGGCGGCGGATGGCGGCGGACGGCGGTGGATGGCAGACGGCGACGACGGCTTCGGAGGGTTGAGAAATTGAGAGGAGAAATGAAGAGAATGGGGATAATGAGAAAATTTAAGGAGGAATACTATTTTTTGTCGGGGGCCAATAAAGCCCCCGACTAAAATAGTCAGGGGCATTATTGTCGGGGGCCGCGCCCCCCACTAAATGATTATTTAGTGGGGGGTGCGGCCCCCGACAATAAAGCCCCTGACTAAAATAGTCGGGGGCTTTATTGTCGGGGGCCACGCCCCCGACTAAATACAAGAATTAATATTAATATATTATTAGTCGGGGGCGTGGCCCCCGACAATAAAGCCCCGACTAAAATAGTCAGGGGCTTTATTGTCGGGGCCGCGCCCCCATTAAATGATTAGTTAGTGGGGGGCGCGGCCCCCGACAATATTGCCCCTGACTATTTTAGTCGGGGCTTTATTGTCGGGGCCACGCCCCCGACTAAATACAATAATTTAATATTAATATATTATTTTGTCGGGGCGTGGCCCCGACAATAAAGCCCCCGACTAAAATAGTCTGGGGCTTTATTGTCGGGGGCCGCGCCCCCCATTAAATGATTATTTAGTGGGGGGCGCGGCCCCGACAATATTGCCCCTGACTATTTTAGTCGGGGGCTTTATTGTCGGGGGCCACACCCCCGACTAAACCACTCAATTAGTCAGGGGCATTGGCCCCCGACAAGTGGCCCCCGACTATTTATGAGTTTTGTTGTAGTGAACTCTGCTACTTGGCCAGCTAGGTCTGTCGTCAGCGGTGCAGCGGGTGTGGAGACAGGGTTATGGCGTTGGTCCCTGCTGCAGTGCTTTGTGCTCCCCTGCCATCATGGCGGTTGAACAGAAAATCGTTCGTCTCTCGACTCAAGAGCGTATTTTCGTCCTGGCGTGTGGTTTCTTCTCTTATCTCTTGGAGCCGGGAGTTTAGTGGGACTCCGGCGGGTACGACTTGTTTGGCTGGGGTGACCGCATGTTTTGCGGTGCTCTCGCTCGTTGGTGTTTTGGGAGGGTTCTGCATGTCGCTCTTCGTGTTGATGAGACAGTTTGCACCCCTATCTGGCGCACCAATTAATCTGTCCTGAGAGGCCGTTCAATACTAAGGAGGTTCAACCAGGGTATGGTCGAACCTGATTACCCTAGACCTGCATTGAGCACAATGAAGATGTACCTTGCAAGGCGGGGAACATGCGTTAGGGAGAGTGAGAGTGAGGGCTAGATATGGAATAGGAGAAGAAGATAACAGAGAAGTACCGGGCGTGCGCCTTGTAAGAGGGCGGATGACCAAAGCCTTTAGCGTGCAGCGTATGAGCGTGTTGTATCGAGTGTATGGTCTGAGGGTGTCGTGTCGTCCATTGTCGTCATCTCAGCGGGCCGCGAGGGTGGTGCAACAGGGGCCCTTGGATGGGGCCTATCCTGTTGACGGCGTCGGTCGGTGTCAGAGATGGGACCGGTGTGCTTGCTGATTCTGACCGGGGCAGTTTTAGGGTGTCAGGACGTGGTGCCCTGACACCGCCCATGCGCCTGCTTGTGACTTATGTGGGCCTGGGGACTAGGGGCCCATCAGATACCAATACTCATAATTCTAAAAAATTAATCTCAAACCTCGTATGGGTTAGGTACTTATTCACAATAAATACTTACAATAAAAAGTATAATTTCAAAATGATCATAAACACAAAACTAGTTTTTTTGCCTGCCCGTTGCCAGGATTGAGCAAAACAACATTTTTATTATAAAGCGATCTCTCCTATTCATAATCTATACCACTTTGATTTCAATATCACTTACTTCGTTAAAATCACATAATATATACAATTATTGTGTTAACTCCAAGTAACACGCAATGTATACCTAGCCATTCAAATTAAACCAATTGCAAAGGTCGCCAACTATTCATAAAATTAATTGTAATAATTTTTTTTGTTATATAATTAGTTTTAGATGAAAACTTTCTCGAAGAATCAATATAATAGGATTAAATTAAAGAAAAAATATTTATGATAAAGAAATAATATTATCAAGAAACATATCTTACAAATATGAGCTAATATCTTCACTATTTTCACATTATATACAAGTGTGTTATGTGAGATTGTTTTTTTTTTTAACATCAAGTCACTGATCATATTATTAATGCTCACTGGCAAAACAAGAATCGTCCAGAGCATCAATAAGCCAAATAGGAGAAGCATGTCCCATAGTGGGTGATGTGTGGTTCTTCGACTGCCTAGCTAACACATGGGCAACCGAATTACCAGTCCTTCTAATAAAAACAACTTTCCAACTCATGTCAAGATGATGACGGATCGCTCGAATTAAGATACCAAGCTTGGTAGCATCCTCCGTACCTGCGTGGACCGCCTGGGCAACAACTTGAGAGTCAACCTCGAAAATTGTTTCCCCCAGCTCCATCTGTCTCGCCCAGCTAACTGCCTCCAGCAGAGCCAATGCCTTGCATACAGTCGGAGTCGGAGTGCCTTCATAAGTGCTCATGTGGTAAGCGTTCAAACCTTCGTCTGCCCCTCGAATGGCAATGCCGACTCCCCTCCGTCCTTCACTGTCGTAGATAGCTGCATCCATGTAGCACTTGAGTGTAGAAACCGCCGGGGGGTGCCACTTCCCACAACTCTACCTTCTTTCAGGCCTTGCTGTAGCACCTTGTCGTACATTAAGCCAACTTCTCAAGCTTTCCAGGCCTTCTCGAACAATGGCTATCGGCGGAGTCGTCTTCCCTGTCCAAACTCTATTGTTACGCTCTCTCCAAATCGAGTTTAGGATAGACGTGATCTCAGCTGCTTTGGTGGCGTCCTGCATGGAATCTGAACGTTGGATACTCTCTTCAATGAACTGCATATACCCCCTACTTCCCAACAACGCCGTGCGACTGCACAATTCAAGAAAATATGCCAAACATTCTCCGTATCTCTGTCACATAAGCCACACTCTGTAGGTACCTGAATATGCATGCCTTGAAGCGCGAGCCTCGTAGTTAAGACGTCTCGATCAACTCGCCATAAGAAGGTTCGAAGTCATGGTGGAACGTCGAGACCCCAAAGTTTAAGCCACGGTCCAGGGGTCACCAAATGGGGACGTGGCACGAGCCCTTCCATAATGAGACGGTATCCCGAACGAACAGTATAAGTACCCGTCTCGCTAAGGTGCCAAATCCGATCATCCGACCCCGAATCTCCATGAAGTGGAATCTCAATAATAGCTTTAGCATCCCTCTCATTGAAGAGTTCCTGGATCATCTCGACGTCCCAAGTGCGTTCTCCCGGAATGAATAAATCACAAACCCGGAGACCAGTTAAATAATCATCGAGTGGTGTCTCAGTGTAGAAATTATCATTTGAACGAAGCCACGTCATCCCCCACACATGAATTTGAGTTCCATCACCGATGCGCCAACGGTAGCCAACTCTAACAATACCTTGGGTCGCCCAAATACTCTACCAAATAGGACTCGAGCTGCTTCTCTTAACAACCGACAAAAAATCCCCTCGAGGGAAATATCTAGCTTTGAAGACTCGACAAACAAGAGTATCGGGGTTGGAAAGAAATTTTCATCCTTGCTTTTCAAGCATTACTAAATTGAAACCGTGCAAATCCTTGAAACCCATACCTCCATCCTCCTTTCGGACACATAGTCGTTCCCATCTCATCCAGGAAATGCCTCTAGCTCCCCCGTTTTTCATACCCCACCAAAAGGAGTTCATCATCCTCTCAATGTCCTCAAGAAGGGTTGGAGGAATCAAGTAGACATTCAGACAGTAGGTCGGGATGGCTTGTGCAACGACCTTAATAAGTACCTCTCGTCCGCCCGCTAAGATGCGGCCACTTGTAAGAGATTTGAGTCGGTCCCAAACCCGGTCACGAATAAACGAGAAAAACTGCTTCTTGTTTCAGCCGATAATAGACGGAACACCAAGATATCGATCCCCGCCGACAAGGCTTGTAACACCAATGATATGTCTGATCACCGCCTTAAGCATAGGGTGCGTGCTAGCATTGAAACTAATACCTGATTCAGCATAGTTAATAAGCTAACCCGAAGCAAGTGCGTAAGCATCAAAGATAGCTCGCATATTCCTGGCTTCTCCAATTTCTTCCCGGAAGAAAAAATAGTTATTATCTGCAAAAAGTAAGTGAGAAATAAAAGGCGCGCCACGATAAACTCTCACTCCATGCACACGTCCCTCCCTCATAGACTTCTGAATAAGAGCGGTAAGACCCTCTGCACACAAAATAAAGAGGAATGGTGAGAAAGGACAACCCTGCCTAAGACCTCTGCCTGGGACGATGCGTTCGGTCCGAGAGTTAATGATTAAAACTCTGTACTCCGCTCCTGTTACACACATCAACATAGGATCAATCCATCGCCTGGCGAACCCCAGCTTGGAAAGGACAGCATCCAAGTAAGGCCACTCAACCCTATCAAAAGCCTTGGATATGTCAATCTTTAAAGCGACCTCACCATCATTTGCTCTTTGCCGCCGCTTCATATAGTGCAACATTTCACAAGCAATCATAATATTATCAAAAATAGATCTACCTTTCACAAAGGCTGATTGCTCCTCAGAAACAACGAGAGGCATCACTCTTCGAAGCCGAGTAGCCAGAATCTTTGCAATAATCCAATACAAAATGTTAGAAAGGGAAATTGGACGAAGGTCACGCATAGTACTCGGATTATCGACTTTGGGAAGAAGAACAATATTTGTTTGGCTAATCTGTGTCGGCAGCACTCCCTCAGCCATCCACTTTCTATAGGCATCCGTAACATCTCGACCAATAATCCCCCAACATGTTTGAAAGAAGCACGTGTTAAAACCGTTGGGATCTGGAGCTTTGTTAGGGTCCATGCTAAACACGGTTGTCCGAACTTCCACATGAGTAATAACCTGTAGCAGCGCCTCATTATGTTTGTCATGGACCCTTGGGTTGAGTGCATTAATAATCGGGTCAACTACACAACGCCCTTGACTGAAAATTTCCTTAAAATACGTGCATGCTACAGTACCCATGCCTTCGTCACTATCAACCCATACACCATTACTATCCGCGAGACCACGAAGCTTCTTCCTCGACTATCTCGCATTAGCTACCAAATGAAAATAGCTCGTGTTTTGATCACCATCTCAGAGCCAAAAGTGCTTGGCCCTCTGTCTCTAGTGCTCCTCTTCCAATTGAAGCAGATGAAGAACCTCGTTTTTACAGGAATCGTACTCAGCAGCCGCTTCTTCCCCCTCAATATTACGAAGCTGGACAAGTCTATCCTTTCCTCGTTTAATGTCTCTTCTATATCGAAGGGCCAGGTCTCTACACCAACTATCCAGCTTTATTGCAAAATGGCGCAACTTAGAAATAAGATCACCCGAGCTGGATTCAAGCCAGCATCGCTCCACTAGCAGAATGAGGGTTGACTCTTCCTTCCATTTATTTTCAAATCTAAAAACCTGCCACCCTCGTTCAGGCTCTAGTCCTGTAGTATTGAGCAATATGGGGATATGATCATATGTAGGGGCGACCAGGTTAATAAGAGTAGCATTCGGGTAGGCTTGCCGCCATTCATCATTTGCCATAGCGCGATCCAAACATGACTCCACAACATTCGATTTTCCTTTTGAGCGAGACCAAGTGTAAGGGTAACCTTGCAACTCAATATCGAATAAACCACAATCAAGAACAGCTTGCTGAAACCCATCAATGAAACCTTGGGGACGATCATGTACTCCATATTTCTCCTCCTGTGAAATGATATCATTATAATCACCAACACAACACCACCTCTCGCCTGGAGTACCACTGAGTGATCGAAGCATGTCCCAAGAAGCTCTCCTTCTTGTTCCTTCCGGAAAACCATAAAAACATGTCATTCGTGAGCTTCCCATCACACCATCGGACACCATAAAATTAATGAAATTATCATTGAAAGAAGTAATAGTGATTAAGGAGCTATCCCTCCGAAGCACCGCTAGCCCACCACTATGTCCTCTAGCATCCACCGCAAAGGAACCACCAAATTTAAAGCGAACACGTATCTCCTCCATTTTCTGCTTACCAACAAACGTCTCAATAAGCAGAACCACATCAGGCCGGTGATCTCGAATGAGGTCACCCAAAGCTCAAACTGCTTGGGGTTGCCTAAGCCCCGACAGTTCCAACTTAAGCAAATCATTGCTTTCGGAAGGACTCGGTCCCCGAGCCTGCCTGCACCAAGTTGTACGAAGCTTGGTCTCCGTTTTGGTTTTCCCCACTTGAACTTTCCACTTCCATCGCTGTCTGCGATGCCCTTCTCCTCTTCCTATCATCAACAAACTCCAAGGCCGGTTCATTATTAGTCATCTTCCAAGGGTCTGCAAAAGTTTCATCAAACTGATTATCCCCGCCCGCCAATTGTCCATCGATCGGCCTTTATTTCCAACTCTCAATTCCAGTTTCTTCCACTCTTCCTCGGATGGGACAAGCCAACGATTGCTAATCGACACTAGGGGGCACCGCTCCGGAGCTCGGAGCGTCTCATCCCAAAGTTTAATGATATCAGCTTCAGGTATGCGGAACCGCACTTCACAATAATGATCGATATGCCCCATCCGTCCACAGATGTAACAGAAGTTCGGAAGCTTTTCATACTGAAAAGTAACCATTATCTCCTTACCCGGCTTCCGAATTGGCTTTTCATGTTTCAGTGATTTCCGTACATCGAGCTTGACCCTTAGGCGCATGAAAGGTCTTGAAATAGAGAATACATTCCGTTCATCATATTCCACCAGCTCCCCGAGAAAACGCACCAACTGCTCGTCCTACTACCTCCGAATAAAATTCCGTCGTGAATCCGCAGACATGCACCCAAAACTTAGCAGTATGCAATGGCACTGTCAACAGATCTTCACCGGGTTGCATGGCGTGTAGAATCAGAAGGCTTTTATCAAAGGTCCACGGCGAGCCTCCATAACCGCTCGCAGATCGAGAGCATGGTAGAAGCGAAATAGAATAAGCCCCTCACCACGGTCTTCAATTGTGATTCCTCGTCCAGGCTTCCAAAGATTCGCCATTTGAAGTCGCATTACATTGAAGTTATAAACCCGGTCGGTGAGGAGGGTTCCCACCAAACAGAGCGTTAGATCTTCTAAGGGAGCGTCTTCCAGGAACTCCGGAACCGCTATTTCGCCCTCATCTTCCAGGATGGCCAGTTGGCGAAGCTGTTCCTCCATGGTTATGGGATGATGAGACATGACGACAGAGATTGCACGCAGAGAAACAAGGATGTGGGATGTTTCTGAGATAGGTGTCAGCGCAAAAACCCTAATGCTAGGAAAACCCTAATTCTAGGGACCGAGCAGATAATGTGAGATTTTTATTCTCGATTATGTTCTATAATGTAAAGTACTATTACGATAAAATTTTATGTCATAGCGTTAATGAATATGAAAGTATGATTATGTAATAAAGATGATGATATTTAATCAATGTTGTCAAGACCGGACCGGACATTGAACCGGTCCAGCAAGAGGTTCAAGGTTTTAAGGTCCGACCGGGATTAAACTGTAAAAACCGGTGTACAAAACCGGTCATACTATAATTGATTAATTTTAAAAAATGAAGTATCATTTAACATTTACAAATAAATTAGGGACCGAACATGTAATAATACTTAATATATATTAGTTAAAAAAACCCTAAACCTAATGGAATCGGCCGCCGTCACCCTCAAAACTTTCATTCCCTAATCTATTTCTCTCTTCATCTTTCTTCCCTGCACTAAACCCTCATCTATTCATTCTCACGCAATCCAAACTAATCTCACCCACAACTTCACTTTCCCACCCCGATGAAGCAAGCTCACCTGTAAAGGATGAGATCTACTGATTCCCAACTCGTGCTGATTCGATAGATGATCAATAGTGTTGATTCCACCGATGATCAATCACCACCACATTTTCGGCGAACAACAGCAAGAACGGCGTTAACGACCCCAACTCGTAGATCCTCCTCTGCCTCTGAACCTTCATCCACATCTCGAAACCACCGTCGCAAAAGTCAAAACCACCATTAAAGTCGAAACCGCAGTTGACAGAGGATGTGGCGTTGCGAAGGCAGAGGAAAGCCACTGGTTCGTGGAGAAGACGGAGACGGGGACTGTGGTAATGTTAACACCGACGACGTGGAGAAGACGAAGTGAACCGGAAAAACCCGCGTTGGCCAGTTCGAACGGTTTTGGCAAGTTTTTCGGTCCAACCTCTTCTTTTTTCCTAATTAGACCGTTGGTGATTTTCCCCCAAATCGGACCGGATTGAGCTCTGGCTCCCGATTTTACCGGTTGGACCGGCCAGTCCGGTCCGGTTTTGATTACACTGTATTTAATACATAATATAACTATCATACATGGAGGTTCACGTGTGGTATGCAAACATTGTCTCTGTTGAAAATATAGATTCATGAATGTGTGGTTTGTGAACATTCTTTGATCTCAATATTTTTTTTGTTTTTTTATCTCAATTCTTTGATTTCAATTTGATCAAACGTCACATTATTTTTTGTATTTCTTACACATATGTGTACATAATAATAAAAATTCTAATAAATATACATCGTAGTTGATGTGCTAGTTTGTGAAATTAACTATAACATTGATAACAATTATATATAAAACTTCATCAAAAAAATTTATATAAAAAACTTCATATGAATGAAAAAGAATAATCATAAAAAACTTCACATAAATGAATAGGTTTAACAATGGTTTGATTTGGGGCGACGATTTTTTTCTGCTCGTTTAGTTTGTTTTTCCCCATCTTTTTATTTTAATTTTAATTTTCCTTCTTTTATTTTATTATTTTGTCTTTAGCTCATCCTATTCTAATGGAGTAGGTTGCAGATGATTCTTTCGGAATTTAAGAGGCCTAATAGCATGGTGTTGAGCAAATGGCTCTTTTGTTCGCCGTTGTTTCTCATCAACGGTTGAATGATTATTTAATTGCGCTTACTTTTTTTATTTGGGTTGAAATGGTGTTATTCCATCAGAAGCTAGTAGGATAAGCTGTCAGAATTTCATATCCAGGTATACTCGACCCTTTTTGTGATGGAGTTTTTTTTCTTCTTATCAAGACGCATACTGTTGGTGTCCTTTGTTGGTGTTGTGTAGGTTGACATGGAAGCAAATGTTGAGTTGTTGTTTTCCAAGAGAGATTCGTCAACAGCGAAAAGGGGCTCTTGTTTGGCGCTTCATGACGGTTCGCCGTTCAGGTAACAGGGCCGCCCATTACGTGGCTCGTATGGCCCTGATTAACCTCCCGGAAGTCGTGGAGGTAGACATGACTTCCCGGGTTGGGACTTGATGTTCAATTCCTTGTTTGTGCTTGCTGTCTCCGTATCTCCGAAAGGAGCTGCCTATGTAAAAAAAAATGGTTTGATTTGGATCCAAATAGTTGATATCTCTTTCCCACTTGTTGTATTTTTTGGTTCGGATAATAACCATCCTAAATTGCCTTTTGTTTATTAAAATTCAAGAGTTTGAAAGTTGATCTAGGTCGAACTATTAAAAGTCATCGTGAACCACTTTTAGAACAATTAGATGATCAATTTATAGTTTTTAATCTCTCAATCTGGCTCAGTTAATCGGTTGTTAATTTGCTAAGCCGACCAACCAGATCGTAGCGGGATTAACTGCTATGAGAAAATAATACTCACTTAAATTTTATTATTTTTAAAACATCAAATATAAAAAATATCACAATTGATGTAATTATGTTTTGTATATTATACATATAATAAATAGTTTTAGGTAATCATCTTGACTATATATTAATTTCACTTTTTTTGTTAAAACGTATATTAGTTTTTCTAGTGAAATGAGAATAATAACTTGACTACTAAAAATAATAATATTTTTTTCATTAATAACACTACTTACATAGATGGATATAGTTTAAAAGATTAATACACAACTACAAATAAATGACACATGAATAATAAACGAATTTTCTTTATGAAAAATAAGTTTGATATTAGGCAACGTTGGAAAAAAAATTAACTGAGACTTTTAAATTATAAAAATAGTTATTGAAAATTTTTATTGGTTGAAGTCCTAATTTTATGGAGAATTAGGGGAAATATAGATTTTAATGCCTCACCCGTTGATCGATGTATGTTTGATTTTTTAATTTTTTTTGTTCGAGCACTCCCACGGAAGAGAGTACCAAGCTCGCCTAGACTAAACAGAAAGGGGGGAGGGAAGGGTACGGACGGTTTTGGAGGGGGGGGTTGAAGATTATGATTTGTTGATGTGAACCACGATCGACTATGCTCCTTGACCCTAACCACCGCAAGCTGATCTTCAAAGGCAACAAGAGAACCTATGGAACCGGGGCGGAAGAGGACTTTGACCCACTAGCTTCAGCTGAGCTAGGAACCAGAAGTATCAAGTCGAGGGCGCCACGCCAAGAGATGTATGCTCTTGATGATAAGCCAAACCTTAAGCAATGCTCCTCACATTAACTCGACATAAGTTCTGAAAAAATGGGGTTTATTGATTTCATAGTTGTGTTTGTACAAGGGAGGCGAATGCCTCTATTTATAGGGAGGAGTTAGGGAACAAGCTCTCCTAATCCTCCTAAATAGCTACTTCCTAAATTAATAAAGAAATAATAAAAATAGTCCTAATTAGAATACTAAAGAGGACTTAAACTACTCCTAATCTAAGCTAAAAGGGAAGCAAAATTCGTACAAGGGAAAATATTCTTCCTAAACAAGAAGTCTAAATTTGGGAGCCAAGTTTCCCAAAAAACTGCCTAAATGGGTTCTGGAAATAATAGCCAAATAAATACCAAACAAATTCGTAAAATTCTGATATTTTTCAGATCACTAGTAGACTCCATGGGCTACAACTTTCATGTTGGACATCAACCCAAATTCTGTCTCCAGGTAGCTCATATTCGTCAGTGCTGGGACCGGATCGACATCAGTCGTGTCCAAATCGGGTTTGGTGGCCAGGATCACATAATTTGTGACCACGGGTCCATAGCTAATCTTGAAAGGATTAGCCGGAGGGAATATAAAACGTGTAAGTATATGAAGCAGAGGGTTGAGAGCAGCAATATATAATTAGTCAAGTGATGGTCTAGGGTAGAATTTGTTATGATCACAAAAACCAAACAAACTGAAAATCCCATAAAAAACTCCAGTTAACATAAACAACTCCAAATGAAAGTCCAAATATCCAACAACAAGAACCAAACCGAAAACAATTGGATATCCAACAACCAACCGAAAATGAGAAGAGCCATCCACCAAAGATTGAGGGGAGAGAGAAATCCCCACGAAAGCACTTCAACAGGGAAAACACTACCTCTCCGGTAACCGCCATCCCGGACAACGAAATCATCAATCCAAAATCGACGATCCTGAACGTGGGTCGTTCTCCAAGTCTGTGGAATCCAAAGATCGACCCAATGAGAGTTAATCGCTTTACTACATCTCCTGGGAAGCTTTAGAGAACTGTTGTCCAAAAAAACACAAGAAACCCAAAATCTGCAGCAAAGACATAGTAAAATCACCATAAAGGTGCCATCAGGACTCAAAAGAGCCTGTAACTCAGACAACGGGAAACCCGTGACTGTCATCGTGCCACAACCGTATGACCTTAAAGGCCACCGAACAAAAGGAAAAAGCAAAACGAAGAAACAGAAAAGAGACGGAGGAGGGGAAAAGTAGGAGAAGAGGAGGGGAAAGGGAAAAAGAGGATGGAGCGGACACTGGGGAGGGACTAGAGCCGTTTGAAAAAAACCGGCGAACAGATTGCGGCGGCAACAAGCCGAAGGAGAGAGAGGACAAAGAGCGAAGCGGAGAGAAAAAAAAAAAGAAATCACTAGAGAGAATTCTTTTTTTCTCCTTGTTTTTTTATATATGAAAATTCGTCAAAAGAGGATTTTGATTATTGGGGTTGGGAATGAAAAAAAAATTTTGATTATAATCGGTATGTTTGATTGATTAACTAAATATATATTTTCATATAATTTTGTTAACTTATTAATAAATAAAGGGTTAATACACAGTTTTGCCCTCTTACTATGCAAAGTAACAAGCATACCCCTGTACTAATTTTCAACCAAATTAAGACCCTCTACTTTCACACTTTTAACAAACGTACCCTTCTGTTAACTTTTTCATCCATTTCCGTCAATTCTTCCATTAATTTGTCACTTATTCTTCTTGTTTGGTTTCCAGTGATCTGATTTGAGTTTATTTTCACGAGTTTTCATGTGTTTGATCATCTCCTCCTTCTTCTTGTTGGGGTTTCACTACTCTGTGGTGGGTTCATGAATCTATCTATTATAATATATATAGGAATATAAAAGAGAATCCCTTTTATTCCTTCTCTCCTTAAATGTAGCTAGCCAACCAATCACAATTTTCTATATAATTAATCCTTATTAGAATAAATTTAAAATAATAAATAATAATTGAATCCGTCCAAAAAAATCTATCAACTATCTTATTTTTTACCCACTTCCACAATTTTAGGCTACCCACCGCGTTTATGGATTAATTTTAATTTTAAGTTGATTTTTTATTTCATTTATACATATTAATACGAATTTCATTTAAACGTTAATAAATAATAAGTATATTTTAAATATGTACTGGATTAATTTTTATTATTTTATTAAACTTATAAACGGATAATTAGTATATATCTACTATAATATATAAAGCAAAATAAATTACCCCTCATTTTAAAGCTATCTCCTTAATTCTAGCTATTCCACCAATCACAATACTCTATTTATTTAATTATTATTTAAACAAATTTTAAAATGAAAATAATAAAAGTTTGTTATACTACCAAAAAAAAAAGTTTGTTAACCGCTATTATTAATTATTATCATTTTATAACAATCCCTCTACCCACTTTTTGTGGGATTTGAATTTGATGCTTATGTTTGGGAAAAAAATTCATTTTTTTCAACGTTCATATTAAACCGTTGTTTTCAATAAAATTAAAATTTTCTTCTTCAATTTATATTTTTATTTTTCTGAGTATAAAATTTCCTTTATTTCATTACACTTTAGTTTCCTTTTTTAATTTTACTAAATAATTCATTATTAATGATTTCAATGAAAATAAAACTAAAAATAATATTTTTTGTTTTATATATACTATATCTATAAATGTACCACATATAAGAATTTATAATAATTACTATATTGTATTTATTTTTACACTAACTTTAGATATCTAACCAATTATCAATATTATTTTATTTTATTTGTATGATTTTAATTTCCAACGGGCCACAACATCCATCAAAATTTTATATTTTTATTTAAATTGTTATTTTATATTATTAAAACTATATACTATGATAAAATATTATAACAATTATATTAAGTTACTAATGGAAAATATTAAAAAACTCTATTACTATTCAAATTGAATATATTTACATGTAATAAATTTTTTGTCTACCTATATCTTAAAACAACTGTCAACTTGAATTTTACCATGTTTAAATCATCCTGATTCGGAGAGTAATCATAAAAATGATTATAATTATCATTCTTAATCTGCACCGAATGAATCTACAAACTTTATTTAAAATCTTCAGGGATAACAACTTCTCGCTCATGCAGTTTTTTGGATTAATTTGCTCATTTTGTTTAATGTTATTGTTATCCTACCAAAATTTAAACTTTAATCCATTAAAAAGTTAGAAAATTGAGATTTTATAACAAAATATTAGGTTTTATATCATTTCACGTGTTTTCAATTAGTTTCTAATTACTAATTATATTTTCTATGCAATAATGAATATATTATATAAAAACTATAAAATTCTGATTTGTAAATGAAGATAAAATTTAATGAATTACTAAATTTTGTTTCGTGACTTCAAATTAGTGTGTGATTCTTATCAATTACATTTTTCTCTCCAATCTATATCATTAATAATTTATGTGCTTTGTGTTGCGACAACGCGCGGGCTAATGCTTGAAAAGAAATAGATTTACACGAGTTCATCGAATTAAAACAAAAGAGAGTTCATCAAACTTGAGAAACAAGCATTTAACGATAACCAAATAAATGAGTATTATGAAATTTATAAAAGAATAAAAGATACAATTAGCAATGAATACCAAAAGTTGACATGAAGAGAACCGAAAAAAAAATGACAATTCAAAGTCAAAATGCATGTATCTAGCTCATTAAAGAATTATCAATCAAAATGTTGACCACTATACATACAAGTTACTTCTTATGTTGATGTAATTTTTTTATATTAATATAACTTTGAGAACCTAACTACGATAAATATTAGTTATACTAATTTTATAAAATTCAGAGTATTAAGACTTCGATGGTACTCTAAGTTGCGATGATCAGGGGCGGAACCAGGATTAGAAGATGCCCTGAGCCGAAATTGAACATTTTTTTTCATAAATTTTAATGATAGTATAAACAATTACTACTAAAATATATAATACATTATACATATTATTTACTTTCAACATGTAATGCTATTCACCATTAGATCATTGCGACCGATATATTTGTTCTGAAGATTAGTAGTATTACTCTTGACCAAATAAAAATTGAAAAGCGCCACCGGCGATTTTTTATTAATTTGTATTCTTACTCATTCATAAGTTGAGATAAAATGTTATTGGGCTTACTCAACCCTCTGCAATGTTGACAAAATATAAGTATTAAAGAAGGGTATGTTTAATATATGATTGAGTATATTAACAATATTAGTTTAAAAAGACAAATGTTTTAGAATATATTTAGTTTTTAAATTTGAATTACAATGATCTGAGACAAATGCATATAATACTGAGCCCGATTTAAAATTTGCACTGAGCCAGATTCGAAAAAATCACATAATTACACTCGGATTTAACGCTCGGAACTGAAAATGGGGGTGAGCCGGGACTCGGCCCGGCTCCCCCTATCTCCGCCCCTGGCGATGATTGAGGTAATTTATCTTAATAATAATGATTTTGTTTCATATTATTTTTTATTTGCTCTAAAATTTAGAATTATATATTATCTGAAGGTTAGACCCCACCCCGCCGACGGGCGGGCAAAATACTAGTCTATTATAATATATATAGGAAAATAAAAGTGTACCCCTTTTATTCTTGCTCTCCTTAAGTGTAGCCATTCCACCAATCACCTTTTTTTTCTTTTTCTTTTTCTTTTTAATTTTTTCATTTCTATTATTAATTAACCTCCACCCACCAACGGAAAAAAAATAATCCCATAAAAAAAATCCCCATAAAAACGGAAAAAATAAAAACCAGCCAAAAAAATAAAAACTAAATTATAGATCATTAACCCACAGATCATTAAAATCAGTTGATAAAAGCAGTTTGAATGTTTGATGAATTGCGATTTGCGGAGATGCTTCTGATTCCAACTTAATATATAATGTGGTGTATTTTGCCACTGATTTGTCGTTCATTGTTTGTTTATTAGCCTATAAAGATGCCCCTAATTTGGATGGCTAAACAACATGGGCCAAGTATTATCTTGGAATTTTTTATTTTATTTTTCCTCATCCATGCAACAAAATTGGGCCCACTCCTTAGCCCATGAAATCAATATATGTAATCTCTATATTATAATGCATGTCCGAAAGTTAAATTGATAATTATATTTTTTGGATTGTACTTTAAATTTAATGACAAGCCCACTCCAATATCCCTCCTTGGCCCATCAGATCAATATACGAAACCCTTCTTCTTCCAAATTTTCGGACATGCAACTTCCATCTTCCTTAACTCGCCGACAACCCTAAAAATATAATCACCTAATATGCAAACTACGGAGAAGCCAGAGAAGAGTCGAACCATAACAGACGATGGAGCTGCCTGAATTAAAGAAGCCATTCGAGATTTCAGCAAAATCGTGCATACTGAGCCGATGAAGAATAAGAAGAAGAAGAGGCGACCGAGACATGGCGGATGCTTGATTGGAATTATTGACGACCGTGGCCGCGAATCGGTTTACTGGAGAGGGGTTTCCACTGAAGCTGAGAGATGGAGATAAAATCAGAACTACATCAGCTGCACACACCACGATCTGTCCCCATCTCCAGGTAAATAGGCAATTCTTAATTCTATTTATTTTCTACCACGAACGTGGGTTTAGACGTGGGGTAATTTCAATTTCATTCAGCTATTACGAAATCGAAAAATTATAAAGCTACATCAATCACCTGCAAACAATACAACTGCAACGAATATTGCTGTTTGCTTCTTCACAGTTAATTCCTCTGATAATAGGTGGTTCATATTAGACACAGACTCTTCTACTACATATATGCCCTTCACGAACTAATCTTGCTACTATTGTCTCTTCGTTTCAGCCGTATCAATGAAGATTCACAAGCTTGATGAGCTATCTACTCAACTCATTCAGCCGACCGTACAAGTTCGAGTCTCCCGTCTCTGGGAAGCAGTGTACGACGGTAAAACGCTGCATCTGGATATGATCTTGATTGATGACAAGGTATATATCATCTTTCCTTTTTAGTGATATCTTCTTCCTCTATATCAACGTGGTGTTTTCACACTCTCTAAGTTGTGCTTAAACTCTCTCTGTTTTTCGATGCAGAACAATGATATATGGGCTCAAATTCCACGCGCTTTAGAGAAGATGTTCAAAAGCAAGATTCAAGAGCAAAAAATATACATCATGGAGAAATTCAAGGTGATGCCAGCAACCAGTGGTTATCGTCCTGTTCAGAACAAGCTTATCATACAATTCACCTCCTCCACAGTTGTCCAAGAAATACCTGAAATTAAGAGTATCCCAAAATACAAGTTCTCATTTGCCACTGAGGCATATGTGAACTCCCACATTGATCATAGCAAACAGCTAACAGGTATTCCAACTTTATGTGCATATTTCTTCATACCTTAAGTCATATTTATTTGGCAGGTTTCTGAAATTTTTTCTAATTATTATGTATTGTTAGATGTTTTGGGTGCCGTCATTCATAAGGAGGAGACACGAATGCTAAGATGGGAAACAAAGTCCACCCCTATGAAGAACATAAAACTGCAATTTACAAAGTACGATTTATACTGTTATTCAAAAAGATTTCTTAATCCTATTCTAAATTCTATGATGTTTTGATAGATTACCTTCTTCAATTTTTTTGCAGTGGTTATGTTATATGTGTTTCCCTTTGGGGTCCACTTGCTGCTGAAATGGATAAAATAAGTGATGCTGCTGGTGAGAGGATAACTATTCTAATTATGTCTTCTGTGTATGTGAAACTATTCAATGGTACGTTCAATATTTGTCTTTCTTCCCTCTGTTAATTTTTTATTCAGCCTCTTTTTGTATATATTGTCAGCATAATTAATCAACAAATAATTTCTTTCGAAGGTATGGTGTATCTCTCCACAACAGGTGCATCAAAACTATATCCTGACCTTGATATTCCTGAAGTTCAACCATTAATGGCAGTGTAAGGCCAAATGAATTCATTTATGTCATTCTAACCATCCTTTCTGCCACTTTCACGTTTCTCTAATTCAGTCTATTTTTTTCTCTCCAGGCATGGTACAAAGAAATATCCAGCTATCTCGGAAAAGATAGAGACAGTTACAATTGAGCAGCTCGATTTGCTGAAAGAAAATAGTGCAAACAAGGTATCATTGTTCATTGCAATGTGTTGCTTAATCATTCTGTTCGGTTAGTTACATGTAAGGCCAATGGCATGCTTTATATCCTAACAAAATAGCTATATAATTAACTGAGTTTTATATCATTTCTATCATCACTAAATGACAATGCATTGCCTAGCGTTGTAGACTGCCTAGCCTAGCGAACACATTATCATTGATTATAGAAAACACTTAATGATTGATGATATAAACTAAGTTAATCATTGATTATACAGAAGACATAAGAACTCAATAACTGCCTACATAAAAACTCAAAACCCAGTTAATCTATGATGTCATTCTATAGTTTACCACTACGTAGAAAATCAAAGTGTTTTCTTTCTTTATGTCTTCTTGTTTCATGTTTATAGATAATTTTCTTTTCACTGATTTCAATTTGTCCAATTGTAGGATAAGGTCTTCATGGTCCAGTGCATTGTATCAAGGGTGGATAATATATGGTATTATAATGGTTGTGCGGATGATCGCTGTCTCAAAAAAATCGAAGATGTGATGGACAATTATGTTTGTGTGTTTTGTGATCATAAGATGATTAAAACAGTTGCTAGGTTAGATGTTCCTTTTTTCTTTGTACCTGGTATATGCAACATGTTTTGCTTTGTATGTACTTGACACCTAATACTGTTTTTGTATACTTCCATCTACAGGTACAGAGTTTCGATGAATGTGTTTGATAGTACGGGCACTACAGAATTAGTTCTTATGGACAGGGAAGGTGTCATATATTATGGTATCAATGCCGAAGAGTTACTGTCATCCTTAAATGGCATTGATACTGAAGAAGCTCCTGCTGTCCTAAAGAATACCATGGGTAAGCATCTGACATTTCTTATCAAACTTACTGCCTATAGTTTGAGCAGAAAACGAAGTGAGTACACCATTGCAAAAATTATGGATGAAGCTTCTAACTCTGGAGAAATGGTTGACAAGGTTAGTAGTCCAATACCATTTTTTCCCTTCATATATTACTGATAAATGACTTTTGCTATATATAAAACTCCTGTGATAACACTTTTTCCCTTAACATGTTAGTGCTTTTTGTTGCGATGCGATGTTAGTAACGTGAATTTAGTATTTGGTTCGTTTAAGATTTGTTGAGCTGACCACCTTTTTTATCTAATGTAATTTGTTGGTATTTGATCAACTTTTTTATATTATAGTTGATTTGTAGACTTTGTTTAGGATGTTAAAATCGTTGACTTAAAGTATGAAGAAATGAGATAGGAGATGGGATCCATCATTATTAGGTAAAATAATGTATAAAATTCGAACTCAATAGGTTAGGGAGGCGGCTAATTATGATTGTGATTATCTGATGTATTGAGTGGGGAACATAGACTATTAACTTTTCTGGAGAAATGAACCCTTTTAATTGATACATTCAAATTAGGGGATGTCAACGCTGTCTTTTTTTACTCTATAAGATTGGAAAATCAGTTATGCTCTCATGGAATGATATCCCAAAATATATACAAGATTATCTATAACTACTCTCCTGATTTGTAGAAGTCAGTTGTAACCACTAAGCCCATAATACCTATATTATAGAGATAAGGATGAGTGAGGCATACATGTGCTAATATTCTCTGTATTGCTGAGACGATGATGTCTGTTTTTCACATCTTCACCCTGTTTCAGTTCGGTTCACTATGATTGTTTGCTGGATTTGTAAACTGAACTCTGCATATATATTATACATATTTAGATCAAAAGGACTACAATTGAATGCTAATCTCTTTCCATTATATTGACATTTTGGGTTATGTTATGCCAGGAACATTCCGAGTCCCTTAGCAGCTGTGTTGTGCAGAATGAGATACTTACCGAAGCAGGGGCAGGCCTAAGTCACTCCATCAAGGTCATTGATGAGGAGCTTACGACTGCGGATGACAAAGTCAGTTTGGAGCTTAGTGATGCCACCACAATTGCGGATGCAAAAATGATTCCTAAAAAGAGAAAGAAGCCTTCTGTTGCAGGGGAACAAAAATGATCTATTTGACTATCTCTTTCCCGCTCTTTATGTTTAGTATTCCTGTGGATTATTTTCCATGTTGGAGATTGTCATGTTATGACTTTGTTTGGTTTTTATTTGTCTTTCCCTTTCAGACTTGGTTTGTTCCTACTTTTAAAGTTTGGACTATTTTAGTTTATTAAGATTTTAAGATGTTCAAACTTCTTTTATCAGTTTAGATAAATTAGTGAACTAAGTGTGTTTCTTTACAATTTTATGATCAGACCCGGCCAACGGGCCGGGCCAAAAGCTAGTTATAATATATATAGGAATATAAAAGAGATCCCTTTTATTCCTTCTCTCCTTAAATGTAGCTAGCCAACCAATCACAATTTTCTATATAATTAATCCTTATTAGAATAAATTTAAAATAATAAATAATAATTGAATCCGTCCAAAAAAATCTCACAATTTTAGGCTACCCACGCCGTTTATGGATTTTAACTTTTAAGTTAGATTTTTTTTATTTCATTTATACATATTTTTACTAATTTCATTTAAACGTTAATAAATAATAAGTATGTTTTAAATATGTATTGGATTAATTTTTATTATTTAATTAAACTCTATAAACGGATAATTAGTAATAACTATCTACCATATTTATGAAAATTCCAATAAGCATTTACAAATATTAATTGAGTTTTGATAATTTTTTCTTTTACCATATAGTTTCTAATATTTTTAATTTATAGATATTGAATTAGTTTCATCAACTAACATTGAATTTATTTAAGTAACATTTTACCGAGCTTAGACGTAAATTATTCAATAGGTAAAATTAAAAATTAAAAAAAAAGAGAATTAATTTTTAAAATTATCTACATCAATATCATGGTTTAAAGCTGATTTTTTTTAATCGAATAAAGATCATATTTAGTTATTTTGATTACAATGATTCTCTAAAAAAATTAATTATCATTGAACCAACTTAATCCTAAATTTTAGTTTGTAGTTGAATGAGATTCCAAAATTTTTTTCAAGTTAGGATATGTTGAACAATAAAGATCATACCCGCTCCATGTCCATTTCAGTTAGGCATAAACACCTCAAAAGATCGGGCAAAATTGACTCAAGAAAGTTGGGGATGGGGAGGAAATTATCGTAATTAGTTCATTATTCTCTATCTCAATAATTTTTTCTCCCGTTTTCACTCTATGTGTATATAGAAACTACTTATAATTTCTCTTTTGTAATTCATTCATCATAAATTTGAACTCAATATTATAAGAAAATTTAATCATGTTCATTGTAAACTTTGCCTTTTTATTTTTATAATACATGTTAATATGAATTCTGTTATCAGTCAAATATTATTAATAAATAAAATTTCTACTAATATCTATATAAATTTCAATCTTAGTTCTTCATTTTTATATAGAATATAATATTGGGCTTAAGAGCAAACTTATCAAATAATAATTAATTATCAAATAATATATAGATTTATTTATTAAGAAGTAAACAAAAATATATTAGCTAATCAATCAAACATACATCGGCCAATGGGTGAGGATCAAAACCTATATTTCCCATAATTATCCCTAAAATTTTGAATTTTTTCATAAAAATTTCGTTGATTATTTATGTGTCATTTATTTGTAGTTGTGTATTAATCTTTTAAACTATATCCATCTATGTAAGTAGTGTTATTAATGAATACAAATATTATTATTGTTGGTAGTCACATTATTATTCTCATTTCACAAGAGAAACTAATATACTTTTTACCAAAAAAATTGAAATTAATATACAATCAAGATGATTACCTGAAACTATTCATTATATGTATAATATACAAAACATAATTACATCAACTGTGATATTTTTTATATTTGATATGTTAAAACAAAAAAATTTAAGTTAGTATTATTTTCTCATAGCACTAAATCCTGCTACGATCTGGCTGGTCGGCTTAGCAAATTAACAACCGATTAATTGAGTCAGAATGAGAGATTAAAAACTATAAATTGGTCATCTAATTGTTCTAAAAATGGTTCACGATGGCTTTTAGTAGTTCGACCTAGATAAACTTTCTAACTCCTGAATTTTAATAAGCAAAAGGCAATTTAGGATGGTTATTATCCGAACCAAAAAATACAACAAGTGGGAAAGGGATATCAACTATTTGGATCCAAATCAAACCATTGTCAAACCTATTGATTTATGTGAAGTTTTTTTATGACTATTCTTTTTCATTCATATGAAGTTTTTTATATAGTTGTTATCAATGCTATAGTTAATTTCACAAACTAGCACATCAACTACGATGCATATTTATTAGAACTTTTATTATTATATACACATATGTGTAAGAAATGAAAAAAATAATGTGACGTTTGATCAAATTGAAATCAAATTATTGAGATACAAAAAACTAAAAAAATATTGAGATCAAAGAATTGAGATAAAAAACAAAACAAATATTGAGATCAAAGAACGTTCACAAACCACACATGCATGGATCTGTTTTCAACATACTCGAACAGAGACAATGTTTGCATACCACACGTGAACCTCCATGTATGATAGTTATATTATGTATTAATATCATCATCTTTGTTACATAATTATACTTTCATATTCATTAACCCTATGACATAAAATTTTACTGTAATGTTACATTACATTATAAAACATGATCGAGAATAACAATCTCACATAACACACTTGCAAATAATGAAAAAATAGTGAAGATATTAGCTCATATTTGTAAGATGTTGAACGCTCTGGTGCCCCCACTAAAAGTGGGGTATCGATTACCCTCACCGACGTTTGTGCTATCTAGAGTGGTAGTTTCATTGAACAATGTTGGACAATTTCAACGCGGATTAGAAAACCATAATAGAATCCAAATCGAAAGAAAACTGTAATCGAGGCCTGTGTTTGCACAGTTTCCTTAAGATAGATTCGCCCTACACAAGGACGTCTTTCTCCCAGGATACAACGATTTCAACCGTGTTTCAACACCGCCGAACGCAACCACGCTTGAGCAAAGCGACAACAGACGAACCGACAAATAAAAAGAAAGGAAGAAGAATAGAACTTTTGGGAGAGAGATTTCAGTATTTTAAGGTGTGTGGAAAACTGAAGGGATAGGTGGGTATTTATAGGGGAAAATTCTGGAGCAAACTCTTTAGTTGAGCAATGTGGTATAAAACCACTTTCTCACATTACTCCTTTTCCCACCAAGGTACTTTGAGAATCAATTTTTCATTCACCTTAAATCCATTTTTGGACGGATTATATCTCGATTCGAAGCTCTCTTGTAGGAGAATACGAATATGTAATCACCTTAAAAAAAGGTGTTACTTAACCCACTCATAATCACATCCCAAAATGGTACAAACCCATTTGGTTTACCCAAATTTTCCAACAAACAAAACATTTAAATATATAGGCTTAATCTTAATAAGTCTAAATTAAGTTTGCTTGAATATTTAGTCATCATAGTATAAGATTACACTCAATGTTCTTAAGGTTTACTTCTACAACTACATTTTCTTCTGATATGACAGATAATAATTTCTACCAAATTCTTTTTTTTTGTTCAAATCTTCCTATCTATCGTTTAATGACATGCTGATTATTATCCTCGAAAAAACAAGATATTATAAGTATGTTTAAACATCGAAACGATAGTAGGGGTAACTGGTACCCCCACTTTTAGTAGGGGCACTTGAGCGTTATATATTTCTTGATAACATTATTTTGTTATCATAAATATTTTTTCCTTTATTTTAATCTTATTCTATTGATTCTTCGAGAAAAATTTCATCTAAAACTATTTATATAACAAAAAATTCTTACAACTAATTTTATGAATAATTGGTGACATTTGCAATTGGTTTAATTTGAATGGCTAGGTATACATTGAGTGTTACTTGGAGTTAACATAATAATTTTCTATATTATGTGAAATTAACGAAGTAAGTGATATTAAAATAAAAGTGGTATGGATTATGAATAGGAGAGATAGTTTTATAATAAAAATGTTGTTTGCTCAAGCCCGCCAACGGGCGGGCAAAAAAGCTAGTATTCCTTAATTTGATATGTTTCTGCTAAACTAATGGATCCCTTCTTGATCACTAAGTAAAAACCACAGTATTCCTTTAATTTCTCTCGATGTCATCGCTGATTTTTTTTGCGGAAATGGACGAAAAAGTTAACGGAAGGGTACATTTGTTAAAAGTGTTAAAGTAGAGGGATTTAATTTGGTTGAAAATTAGTAGAGGGGTATGTTTGTTAACTTCGCATAGTAGGAGGGAAAAAATGTGTATTGACCCATAAATAAATCTATATATTATATGATACTTAATTATAATTAATAAATTCGTATTCTTGTTATAATTGATAAATTCTTGTGAGTTTTCTCTTAAGCCCAATATTCTATATAAAAAAATGAGGATCTAAGAGATTAATATATATATATTATATAATAGAAATTTATTTTTAATAATATTTAACTGATAACAAAATTCATAATAACATGTATTATAAAAATATAAAAGCAAAGTTTATAACAAACATGATTAACTTTTCTTATAATATTGAGTTCAAAATTTATGATGAATGAATTACAAATGAGAAATTATAAGTAGTTTCTATATACACAAAGAGTGAAAACGGGAGAAACAATTATTGAGATAGAGAATAATGAACTAATTACGATAATTTCCTCCCTTTCCCCCAACTTTCTTGAACAAATTTTGTCCGACTTTTTTAGGTGCTTATGCCTAATTTGAAATGGACATGGAGCGGTATGATCTTTATTGTTCAACATATCCTAACACACCTTGTTTGGACTCTCATTCAACTACGAACTAAAATTTAAGATTAAGTTGGTTCAATGATAATTAGATTTTTTAGAGAATAATTGTAATCAAACTAACTAAAGACAATCTCTATTCGATAAGAAAAAAATTGGCTTTAAATCATGATATTGATGCAGATAATTGTACAAATTAATTCTCTTTTTATTTTATTTTTTATTTAACAGATTGAATAATTTACATCTAAGCTCGCTAAAATGTTCCTTAAATAAATTTAATATTAGTTGATGAAACTAATACAATATCTATAAATAAAAAATATTAGAAACTATACGGTAAAATAAAAAATCATGAAACTCTATAAATATTTGTAAAGGATTACTGAAATTTTAATAAAATATCGTAGATAGTTATTATTTATTATTGGGTTATAGAGTTTTAATAAAATAATAAAAACAATCGAATATATATTTAAAATATAATTATTATTTATTAACCTTTAATTGAAATTAGTAAAAATATGTATAGATGAAATGAAAAAAAAATCTAACTTAAAAGTTAAAACCCATAAACGTGGGTAGCCTAAAATTGTGGGAGTTGGTAAAAAATGAGGTAGTTGTAATAGATTTTTTTGGACTCATTCTATTATTATTTATTAACTTAAATTTATTCTAATAAGGATTAATTAAATAGAAAATTGAGATTGGTTGGCTGGCTACTTTTAAGGAGAGAAGGAATAAAATGGGTCTCTTTTATATTTGCTTAATAATAACTAGCATTTTGTTCGGCCCGTTGGCCGATCCAAAATATTGTAGTATTATTTGGATTGGTTAGTATTATTGATTTAGTAAAGTAAGAACAATATTATAGAATTTTCTTGCTTTTTGGTCTTTTTCATAATTGTAAACGAAGTTTTTCTCATTTTGCTTTTAGTTGCAGTTGACAATCTTCTTGAATCGGGGATTTTGTAGACAATGATTTTTATTTGAGAATATTATTTTCCCTTGGGAACCTCTAGTTCCTTTTAATGAATTTTCACCTTCATAAAAATATATTGTAGTTGAAATTAGGATTATTTTAATGAAATATTCAAACTCATAAAAATAACCATTGATCAAGAGATGAGATATGAATATTTTAACGAATATATTCAAGTAAATTAAGAAATATAGAAAAAAACTGATATTTTTACGCACAAAAATGTAACACTAAACTCAAGATTATCATTTTAGTTTAAACATAAATTTATCCAAATATTACTTATTTAAATTATAACGATCCGGCATAGTAATATAATTACATGAAAATATAAATATTAAGAAAATAAGTTAGTGATGGCCAAAATGCAACGTCTCGGTGTAACTAATATCCTGAAAATAAATAAATTATTTGATTGAGAAGTCTTTGAATTACTTATTTCAACCCGATTTATCATAAATTCATTATTAATCGATCAGGTTTTTTATTAATAAAAAATAATAATGATATCAAAGAATAAACTTGTGGACTAATCAGTTCACAACTCCTGGATGTTCCAATTGATGTTCGGACTAGTCAGTTTATGAGTATCGTCACTAGTCACCTGGGTCAGCCTCTTAATGTAGATGCTTCCTCTAAAGTTGTGGTTGGTCAAGAGGCGATTAAAGCCGTGTGCTTATGGCTGCTGATAGACCGTTCCCATCTTCTTTAGCATTTGCAGTTGAGGGTGAAGAGAGTGTGACTATCTCAATTGAATATCTGAATGCTCCTGTGGTTTGTTCTGGGTGCAAAAGTTTTGGTCATTCTATTGGTAGCTGTGGTGCTTCTGGGAAAACTGCTTACAGGGTGAAGCAGGTTCAGGTACCGCGTTCCCCTCCTACCTCTGATGGTACTAAGGAGCCTGTATCTGATCCTGCTTCTGAGGTTGTCATTCTGGCGCCTCAACCCCATGTGAGCCCGGCTGTGGCGCATGCAGTTCCTCAGGAGATTGGCATGAAGGCCTCTGATGGTCCGAATGTCACTCCGAAGGCTCCTGTGCCTGAAGTCTCTATTGGGACTTCATCAGTCCGGTTACTCTTCCCAGCCTCCCAACTGGAGGGTCAGCAAGGTGACCTCTCAGGATTCCAGAAAGCCAAATCTACTCTCCGGGTCCCTGCTTCCCACTCTGAGGAAGTAATTATTGTAGGGAATGCTTTTGGTGCTCTCAGTCTTGAATCTGTTGTAGAACCTGAGCCGGTTTCAATTCCTAAACGAAGGACTCGGCGTAGAAGAGGTAAAGGAGGTACTCCTGCAGTCAGTGCAGGACCGGATCAATGAATTTTCTAACCTGGAATGTACGGGGGTTTAAT
Source organism: Linum lewisii (assembly GCA_034768395.1). Lineage (NCBI taxonomy): Eukaryota > Viridiplantae > Streptophyta > Magnoliopsida > Malpighiales > Linaceae > Linum > Linum lewisii. Next base: position 65,702,001 of record CM068296.1, on the reverse strand, counting down.
GACCCTCGTAAGCAGGATATGATCCTTGATGACATCCGTATTCATGATTTGGACCTGGTTGCTGTTCTTGAGACTCGAGTTCGTTCTGGTAATGAAGCTTCTATCCTAGCTAAGAAGTTTAATCATCTCTCGTATTTTGGAAACTATCAGTTTGCTTCTTTAGGCCGTATCTGGTTACTTTGGAAGTCTTGTCTTCAATTGGTTGTTAAGGACTCTTCTGACCAATTCATAAACTGCAATTTTGTCTATAGAGGCACTCAAATTTCTGCTAGTTTCATCTATGGATCTAACTGTGAAATGGATCGCCGGGTTTTGTTCTCCTCACTTCTTGCTAAGGCTGTTACAGGCTCTCCATGGATTGTAGTGGGAGATTTTAATACTATTAGGGGAGTTCAGGATGCTTCTAATCAGGTTCAGATTTCTGCTGGTATGAGCAATTTTAATGATTTTATTGATAAGGCTCTATTGTTAGAAGTTCCGTTTATAGGTCCTTTCTTTACTTGGACGAATAAGCGGCAAGATTCTCCTATTGCTCGACGTATTGATCGTGTGATTGTCAATGAGGAATGGTTTGACACTTTCCCTCACTTCAAGGTCAGTGTTCTCCCTCCTTGCCTCTCGGATCACTGTGGTATTTTGGTTTCCCTAGACTCTACGTTCAAGTCTTTCCCCAAGCCTTTTAGGTTCTTTACCTTTTGGACTCATCATATAGACTACTTGAGATGTGTCCAAGCTTCTTGGGATTTACCTTGTGCTGGAAACCCTATGCTAAAGCTATTTCGTAAACAGAGGAGATTAAAAGCTTCCCTGAAAGACTTCAATAGGGTGCATTTTGATGGTATCAGACAAAAAGTTCGTGAGGCTTCTGTTCAGCTTGCTGATGTCCAATTTTAGCTCTTTTCCTCTCCATCAAGTGATCTGATTGATCAGGAGAAAAAAGCTGTTCAGAATCTTCTCACTTTGCAAAAAGCTGAGGAGAGTTTTTTGAGGCAGAAAGCTCGGATTAGAGGCTTGACTGAGGGTGATTTTAATACTCAATATTTTCATCGATCAGTAAGAGTTCGGACTGCTTTTAATACGGTTAGACAAATCTGCACTTCAAGTGGTGATTTAATCACTGAGCCTGATCTGATTGTTGAAGAATTTATTTAGCATAGGGTTGACTCCTGTGTTCCTCCTCCCTCAGTGGCGGTCCTTTCAGCTGTCCTTGATAAGTTTGTTACACCTGAACACTGTAACCTGCTGTGTAAAGAGGTCACCAGAGAGGAGATAAAGAAGGTTATGTTTCACATGAATGATGCTCCGGTCTCCTGGTCCTGATGGATTATCTGCTTCTTTTTATAAGACTGCCTGGGATGTGATTGAGGAGGATTTCATTACTGCTGTGCTAAGTTTCTTTCAAGGGACAAAGCTGATTCCGGAGCTGAATGTAACGTCCTTGACATTAATCCCTAAGGTTGCTAATCCTTCACAGGTTCGTGAGTTCCGTCCAATTTCTTGTTGCAACCTCTTTTATAAGTGCATTGCAAAAATTCTATCTTCTAGGATGCAAATGGTTCTCCCTGATATAATCAGCTCCTCTCAATCTGGCTTCATAAAGAACAGGAAGATTGTTGATAATATCTTATTAGCTCAAGAACTTGTCCGAACTTATAATCAAAAGGGTGTCTCCCCTAGATGCACGCTCAAAATAGATTTAATGAAAGCTTTTGATTCGGTTCATTGGGGGTATCTTTCGAATGTTCTGATTGCAATGAAATTCCCGGATCAGTTTATTCAATGGCTCCATTCATGTATTCACTCAGCATCTTATAGCATTTCTTTGAATGGTGGTGTTCATGGCTTCTTCCCGGCAAAGAAAGGGGTCCGTCAAGGTGACCCCCTATCACCATACCTGTTTGTTATTGCCATTGAGGTTCTTTCTAGGTTGCTGGATGCTGCAGGTAGACAAAGAGTACTCCCATATCATCCTCAGTGCCTTAAAGTTCACCTTACTCACTTGGCTTTTGCAGACGATATGATGATCTTTACTAATGGGAGCTATTATGGTATTGAGATCATCTGTGGGATCCTGGATAAGTTTGCTAGTTGGTCGGGACTTCGGGTTAACCCAGAAAAGTGTGATATTTTTAGTGCTGGTATCCCTAGTTCTACATTGGCTACTATGAGTTCTTTTTCAGGGTTCAAAGTGGCATCACTCCCTATCCGTTACCTTGGGCTCCCTCTTATTGCCAACAAGCTTAGAACTGGTGACTGTGATCTTCTTGTCCAGAAAATCACCAGGCGTATCTTGGGCTGGAGTGCCAAAACACTTACCTTTGCTGGGAGACTCCAACTGGTGAATTCTGTTTTACTTAGTCTTGCACAATACTGGATGAGTGTTTTCCTACTACCATCTAGTGTGATCAAGCGAGTTCAGCAACTGTGTAACTCTTACCTTTGGGGTGGGGATGATATCTCTGGACGTAAAGCAAAGGTTAGTTGGTCAAAAGTAACCTTCCCCAAACAAGAGGGCGGCCTTGGCTTGAGAAACCTGAAAGTCTGGAACCAAGCTCTTGTGTTCAGGCTGCTATGGGATATCTTTGCTTCACAAGGATCGATCTGGGTTGCTTGGTTAGGCCATTACAGAATCAAAGGGAGAGACCTTGCGAACCTGAATCCTGGAACAGGTTCATGGGTTTGGAGGAGACTCCTTAAGCACAGGGGAGTTTTCCTTGATCATTTCTCCTTAGTTGATTCTGTTCCTTGCTGGGACGATGTGCATTACTCTAAGCTCACAATTACAACCATTTGGGAATCTATTCGTGAAGTTCGTCCGGTATTAAGTTGGTATAAGCTTGTCTGGGGCCATGGCAGCATTCCTCAGAATAGTTTCTTCTCTTGGTTACTGATTCGAGGAAGGCTTTCAACAAGAGACAGGCTTATCAAGTGGGGCATCCCTGTAAGTCCTTCTTGTGTTCTTTGTGGTGGCCTTGAAGATGAAACCCATGGCCATTTATTCTTTGTTTGTCCGTATTCTGCTGAAGTATACAGCAACATCATGAGCAGACTCATTCCCACCCCTCCTAGTGATCTTCAGTCGTCCTTGGATACTTTTGGAAAGCTGGCTGGTCAAGACTGTCCGAGAGGGATTATTACGCGGTTTATTTGGAGTTCGGTGATTGCCAATATCTGGAAAGAAAGATGCAATCGCGTTCATGGGAAGATCCAACGGGATTGTGAAGATTTAGTTCGGGTTATTTTGTTAGAAATTGGTTATTTCTCTCTTGGTAACCTTTTCTTTTCGGAAGCAATTGGGAAAGGGGGTTTCTCATTACAATTTTGAGCTCTAAAAATTGTACAGTTTAAGTTTTTGGTTGTACTCCTAACTTTAAAGGTGTTTTTCTCACCTTTCATTTTGGAATGAAAAGTAACCTATTCATCCAAAAAAAAAAACTTGTGGACTAATCAATTATATGTAATAACCTACATATTCTAAATTTCTTCTAATTATAGATATGTATTTATATTATATGAATTCAAATATATAGTTATTTGAAGTCATAGCAAAAAGTAAAAATTATAGTTATCTAAGTATTATATATTATTACAACTACTATTCCCTGAATTTGTAAGGAATACAAATTCTTAAAGGGAACAAAATTACATTAAAAAATATAAATATATTGGCCAAAATTTGGAGATAAATGGTTATTTATTAATTTACTTGAAAACATTATTTTACTTTATTCTTATTAATCAAAAGAGGAGATGATTGATAAGAATGAAGTAATTTACTTGAAGACATTATTTTACTTTAGGTCTCTGGTTTATAGTTTAATCCGGACAAGTGTTTGATCTATATGGCTGGGGTTAGTGATGATTGTGTTGATAACATAGTTCAGATGCTTGGCTTTGCAAAAGGGGAGCTTCCCTTCAGATACCTGGGAGTCCCAATGACTACGGGGGAATTAAGACGCTGTGACTGCAAACTACTGATTGATAAGATTACGTCTCGTATTACTGATTGGAAAGCCAAGAAATTGTCTTATTCAGGAAGAGTACAGTTAATTAACTCTGTTATTCAAGGGATTCTTCAGTATTGGATGGCGGCTTTTATTTGGCCTTCTAGCATCATCAAAGAAGTAGAGAAAAAATGCAATCAATTCCTCTGGGGTAAGTGTGAAGGTGAGAAAGCGAAAGTTGCTTGGAAATGGTTAGCTGTCCCTAAAGAAGAAGGTGGAATTGGTGTTAAAGACCTTAAAAGTTGGAATGTTGCAAATGTTTTGAGACATATCTGGCTAATTTTGATGAAATCAGGCTCGATTTGGGTGACATGGATTCATTACTATAAGTTGAAGCAAAAGGTGCTATGGCATGCTGACTTGAAAACTGGTTTTTGGCACTGGAATCGAATCCTAAAGCTGAGAGGGTTGGCTCAAGATCATTTCTCTACTGATGTTGACGGTGATCTTCTATGGGATGGATGTTATATGCCCATATATAGGTGAGTAAAGTATGGGATGCTATAAGGCCTAAAATGACAGTGGTGGAATGGTTTAAAAGTGTCTGGCATGGTTTTACTATTCATATGCATTCCTTTATTGTGTGGCTTGTGGTCTCAGGTTGAATTAATACTAGAGATAAGATTAAGAGTTGGGATCCACTGGTAGATACTTGTTGTGCTCTATGTGTAGAGGGTGTTGAGAGTAAAGAACACTTGTTCTAGGAATGTAGATATACAAAGCAGGTTTTGGATTCCAATTTCCCAGAATTTGCTTGTTGCTGTTCTTTTGAAGACACAGTTGAAGTTGTTGGTAGATGGGGAAAAGAAAAGAAAGGAAAACTGAAGCAGTTGCTGGAGGATTGCTATTTCAAAAATTTGGAAAGAGAGGTGCAATCGAATTTTTGGAGTCTTGGAGCATGATGATGAGGTGAAGGCCAAGAAGTATATAGAAAGTGAAATCCGAATATATATAGATGGGCATACTAAGCTTCATAGTATAGACATTGGTATTTAGCTACAATTGACTGTTAGCTTTGTTTGTTCTCCCAGGTTTTGTGTTCTTTTGAACTTTGTATCGGTATTCCATATTTTTTATGAATAAAATTGCTCAATTCATAAAAAAGAGGAGATGATTAAAATATTAATTATGTAATTTTTTTGATAGAAAGACAACTACGAGATCACACAGTAATTCGCCGTGTCTCCGTGCCTCCTAAGAGATCGTAGCGTTCCCAGTACCTGACTTCACGTTCATCGCACGCAATAACATGTGTTCCAAGTCCAACGAAATGCCCTCTATTTGCCAAAGCATCAACGAATAGTTGGCCTTCCTGAAGACATGTTTAAATGTAACCTTCCAACTCCTCTCAAGCAATCTGCTGTACTGCATAACCAGCGCTGCATGCTGGTGGTCCAAATGGGTCAAATGTGATAGAATTGAGACGACACACCGGGAATCAGTCTTCACTTCAAGCTCGCGAATCCCGTTTTGCCAAGCTCTTTCCATGGCCGTGATTTTACCTGTCAGCTCGGCTCGAGTAATCGAGCATTTGCCCAGCTTAGATGTAAATGCATCAATAGTTCTGCCTTGCAAATCTCTGAGCACCCCACCCATCACAGCTTCTCCTGTTGCGTGCAAGACGGACCCATCCGTGTTCAAAGTTGCAGCTGGAAGCTGTCGTCCAGCTGATATCAACATCAACTTTCGTCTGATAATTAGTTTTCATCTGTCTCATATCGGCAAATGCCTTCGTAGAAAGGTTCTCCCAGAACTTACTCCACTCAACAATAGCGGCTGCCTCAACTCTTTTACCTTTGAAGATTCTATCGTTTCTACTCTTCCAAAGCATCCAGCAAATCGTACCGAATTTAATAGCAGTAAGCTTGTTCCCCAGATTCGTCTTCTACCATTCGTCCATTCCCATTGTGAAAAATGCATCATCTCTTTAGCAGCCAAGTGCTTTCTCCCAAACCTGCCTTGCCAGCGGGCAGCCTCTAAGTAGATGCTCACAATTCTCAGCCAAGCCGTTACACAAATCACAGTCCTCATTATCAGCAATATGCCGTCGAACCCTTTCGGCATTGGTCAAAAGCTTCTCGTTCGCAGCCAGCTACAAGAATTTCCTGATCCTCTAGGATCATTCCCACTTCCAAATCCGATCCCAAAGTCTGTCATCAACTTCCATATCCATGCCTTTGGCAAGAGCATAACCAGATTTAACTGAGTAGTGATGACGCTAGATTTACCGCGTTCATCTCTCCATTCGTAAGCGATATTTCATCTATTTTACACACTTCTATGCGTAATTTGAGGTAGATTCTCATTTTTGTGTCAAACACTATGTTTTAGTGCCCTTGACCCGTTCTAGGTCTATTTGATGTCGTTTTGTAGTACTTTCATGTGAGTTACAGGCTACAGATGTCAAAGGAGAGTCTAAGATGAGTTGCACGAGGTTTGGATCGCTTTGGGGGCACTTTGGATCGCATCGGAGCACTTTGGGACGCGTTTGAAGGAAGAAATTCAAAGCTAAAAATCATGTATAAAAGTGCGGTCCAAGTGCATTTTTTGGGTGCACTTTTAAACAGCTGCGGATTTTGGTCTATTTTGAGAGGAGAGACAGATTAGGTTTATTTAGACTTCACTTTCATACTTCATTCTAATTTCGACGAACCAGACACTCTCGGAGGAGGATTTTGAAGCTTTGAAGTGACGATTAAGCGAGGAGAAGTGAAAATTAGCTCAGGAGTTTCTAGGATTCGTCAGGATTACGTTTACTCAAAGTAAGATGTCTTTTTCTCCAGTTTTCTTTTTCTCTGTTTCTGTGATTTCTTCTCTGGCGATGTCTAGCTAAACTCTTTGTTTGTTCAGATTAGATGAAGTTCTAGCAAGATTTTGTATGGATGATGTCGGGTTTTTAACCCGTTAATGTTAATTGAGGTTTATTCAGACTTAATTGAGATTTTTCTTAAACCCTAATCTGAAGCTCTAGAATTAGCTGATTGACCATATCGTAGAATTTGCTTCATCTTGGATTCGCGATTCTGACCATGGACGTGAGTCATTCTAGAGTTTAGGAGGTCATTAATATTAGCCGGTGTCTTGACCATAGGGCCAGTGAAATTAATCTCTTTGCATATTTGTGTGGCATTGCATTGTTCTTCGTGCATTCTTGGTGATTTGTGAGTTATCTTGACCATAGGTACTCATAGGTTTGATAGGATAGTTTCTCTGCGTCCTGACCATGGAGTAGAGATTGCCAAAGGAAATGTCGAGTCTTTGAGTCTGTTGAAACCTTAGTTGCATTGCATCATCCGTCTTAATCGAGCTAGAGCAGATTCGAGTCTGGACAAGCGCCTTAGTCAATACTTGAAGCTCCAACTTGTTTGCCTGCTTTGATTGGTTTAATTTGCATTTTTAGATATTTAGTTCATTCACCACCAATTCCAAACCCAACGTTTAAACTCGATTAGCTTTAACCCACATCGTTGAGTAATAGAGAAAGGAAGACCCTTGGGAAATAACGATCTCGCTAGAGCGATCTAGTGAGTAAACTAGTGCGCATTAATTTTTGCACCAAGTTTTTGGCGCCGTTGTCGGGGACTTTTCTTTTTCTAGGAAAGGCATTGTGCGTTTAAGCTTTTCATTCATTCTTTTTATCATCTCTTTTCTCTCCATCTTTATCATGATTTACCTGGGTAGTGCTCTTGAGTTTTGAGATGCAGGACTACAGGTTCGATAGCAACCAAGGGTGGTACAACAATGGAATACCACTTAATGATTACAATCAAGAGTGGAGTATATCAGGGCAACCACCTATGCCAAACTAGAATGAGGAACCACCACCCTTGCCTTCCTGGCCAGAGCAACAAACTACATACTTACTACCACCAAGATTACGGGGAGGAATATCTACATCCACACCAGTACCAACAGCAAGAGTCTTATACAGATTTTCTCTTGAAGCAGATCCTTTCGACTCTACGAGCTCCTGATGTTCTGAACGTCGAGATTGAGCAGCGAAATCAACTGATGGGAGAAGATGCTCCAGATTTGGTCGAAGAAGAAAATGATAATCTAGCCCATGACTTTTGTGTGCTAGAGGTGTCTGATGAAGAATCTTTGACAATGGTGGTAGATGAAGATGTGGAGCTTTTCCATCTTGCGATTGAAGCTGAAGATGAGCATGTGGAGATTGAGGAGTTATCCTCATTTATGCTTCCGTCGAGCCAGCATGTAGTTCCAGCTAGAAATGAGCACATGGATGTCGAGGAGTCAACCTCATTGGTAATTCAGACAACCAAAACTGAGGAGGGCAATGATTCTGAGGCGTATGTGCTCAACTGCCAGAGCAACTTGGATGACATTGGTGTGGAGCAGACTGCAATCATCAATTATAACACACCATACTATCTCTTTCCTCCTTCAGTAGGAAAGTTTGAGAAGAAAAGGTCATTCGAGCAGAACTAGGATCTACTTGAGCACCATCGACCGCATCTTGCACCTTCTGACGTGCTATTTGGAACTAAACCGCCAGCCTTGAAGAAGTTGTTTGAGTTCAAGGAACTCTTGAGTTGGGGTCCATAATCAGGTATCGTCTAGCTCAAAGACGTTAAACGAGAGCGCTTCTCGGGAGGCAACCCGAGGCTGGAGTCCTTTGAGTTTTTTAGTCGAGTCTGTGGTAGAGTCGTGAAATCAGTTTTTAATCTTATTGAGTCAGTTCTTGCATGATTGTAGTGTCTTGGGTTGAGTTTAAGGTGTTCCAAGTGTCCGTACTGTCATTAGGAGGTCTTGAAAGAAAAAAATCTGCAAGTATAAAAATGCACCAAAAAGTGCCCGAATTTGTTGGGCGCACTTTTAAACCATGCACATTTTGGCTACTGTAATATTGGTATTAAAATGAGGTCAAAAAGTGCTGCAATTTTCAATGAGCATTTTCTTTCATTGTTTTATTCAAACTTAAAAAAGGGGGAAAAAAGATGAAAGAAAGCTTTTAACGTGAACAAAGCAAGCAGCTGCTGCTTTCCTTTTTCCCTGTGATTGGCATGATATGTACTGAGTTTGGTCATTAGATGGGTGGTGATTGTGCTTTGTTTTGTCACTCTTTCACTGCTTCCCATTCTCTTTTGCAAGTATCTCTTCGCATTGCTTAATATCTTCCTAAATTGCTTGCTTTCTTACATGTGGTGAGATTGATGTGGTGCTTTTTCTTGACCAAATGTGTGTGTGAGAGCTCGTATTTTGACCATTTCCCGTTCTTCTTGTTTGTAGAAGTATAGGAACTTGTCCTTATTGGATTAGTGAACATGTGACTTGGTGTTGTGTAAGACTTGGTCTAATCTTTTGCTCAAATTCGTTAGTTCTAATACCATGATCGAGTCTAGATAAGGGATTTTTAAATATGTGCTTTAAATTAATGTCAATGAACCTAATCAGAGAAATCTGAACAAAATGTGTGGTTTGGTATTGAAGTTGGAGTTGATTCACGACTGGCATACGTGCCCACCTATTGCTTAGTCCTAAAGGGAAGTTTCAATGTGGCATTCTTCTTCTCAACTTACTCCCAATCGTGGTCATGATTTAGAATAACGCAGAATTCCAAAGGTTTCCGGCTGCGCCATACCTGATGTGATTCTCAATTGTACCGACCACTCGAAAAAAAAGAAAAATAAAGAAATAAATTTTGCTTTTAGTTTTTTCCCTTATCTAGCAAGAGTCGGGTTGCAGTCTAGAGTAAGTGTAGCGAAAGTAAGTATTGTCTTGCCTTTACCAAGTCAGGTTGTTCACTAGCTCGATAAAGTCATATTCCTCTTTTACTCCGGCAAAGGTTTGGTTTTAATTGTGTGGTCAGTCGGGTAATCCTCTTGTTTGATAGAAGCACCATATACATCATTCTAGGAACCAAGAGGTTTTCGGTTTGCTCATTCAGGTTGGTGCATTGTTATGTTAGAGTTCTTGTTTGAGGACAAACAAAAGTTTAAGTGTGGGGTGATTTGATGATGCTAGATTTACCGCGTTCATCTCTCCATTCCTAAGCAATATTTCATCTATTTTACACACCTCTATGCATAATTCGAGGTAGATTCTCATTTTTGTGTCAAACACTATGTTTTAGTGCCCTTGACCCGTTTCGGGTCTATTTGATGTCGTTTTGTAGTATTTTCATGTGAGTTTCAGGCTACAGATGTCAAAGGAGAGTCTAAGACGAGTTGCACGAGGTTTGGATCGCTTTGGGGGCACTTCGAATCTCATCAGAGCACCTTGGGACGTGTTTGAAGGAAGAAATTCAAAGCTGAAAATCATGTATAAAAGTGCGGTCCAAGTGCATTTTTTGGCCGCACTTTTAAACAGCTGCGGATTTTGGTCTATTTTGAGAGGAGAGACAGATTAGGTTTATTCAGACTTCACTTTTAGACTTCATTCTGATTTCGACGAACCAGACACTCTCAGAGGAGGATTTTGAAGCTTTGAAGTGACGATTAAGCGAGGAGAAGCGAAGATTAGCTCAGGACTTTCTAGGATTCGTCAGGATTAGGTTTACTCGGAGTAAGATGTCTTTTTCTCCAGTTTTCTTTTTCTCTGTTTCTGTGATTTCTTCTCTGGCGATGTCTAGCTAAACTCTTTGTTTGTTCAGATTAGATGAAGTTCTAGCAAGATTTTGTATGGATGATGTCGGGTTTTTAACCCGTTAATGTTAATTGAGGTTTATTCAGACTTAATTGAGATGTTTCTTAAACCCTAATTTGAAGCGCTAGAATTTGCAGATTGACTGTATCGTAGAATTTACTTCGTCTTTGATTCGCGGTTCTGACCATGGACGTGAGTCATTCTAGAGTTTAGGAGGTCATTAAGATTAGCCGATGTCTTGACCATAGGGCCGGTGAAATTAATCTCTTTGCATATTTGTGTGGCATTTCATTGTTCTTCGTGCATTCTTGGCGATTTGTGAGTTATCTTGACCATAGGAACTCATATATAGGTTTGATAGGATAGTTTCTCTGCGTCCTGACCATGGAGTAGATATTGCCAAAGGAAATCTCGAGTCTTTGAGTCTGTTGAAACCTTAGTTGCATTGCATCATCCGTCTTAATCGAGCTAGAGCGGATTCGAGTCCGGACAAGCGCCTTAGTCAATACTTGAAGCTCCAACTTGTTTGCCTGCTTTGATTGGTTTAATTTACATTTTTAGATATTTAGTTCATTCACCTCCAATTCCAAACCCAACGTTTAAACTCGATTAGCTTTAACCCACATCGTTGAGTAATAGAGAAAGGAAGACCCTTGGGAAATAACGATCTCGCTAGAGCGATCCTGTGAGTAAAACTAGTGCGCATTAATTTTCGCACGAAGTAGCATCCGTTCGTCTCAAGACCCCACACAGGGATATCTGTTTCCAAGTCTGGATGCGGAGGAGTCATCCCAAAGACCGCCTATGCCAACTTATGAGGTAAAATAGAAGAAAATAAGTCAAACTTCCATTCTCCCTCAACCGTGCAATAGTCCGCCACGACCCAATTCTCTTGGCCGGCCGGCGGCGTGACAAGATCGCCGATGATGCAGCCCTTATCGAGCCACCGTTCTGTCCAGAAATTAGTACGTCTTCCATCATGTATACCCCAAGAAAGGCCTCCTGATGTACGCATTTTCACGCGCGTGTAGTCAAATAACTATCAAGCACAAAGCAAGATAGATCGTATTCCACAGGTCTCTTCTAATCGTCTACTCAAATATGATGGCAATTTATTCAGGTTAAAACACGTTGTGCGTGGTGTGAGTTCCATGACTTCTAATCTAATAAAGCAGAAAATAAAAGACAGAAAGATTAAAAGGTTGACTAATGAGAAGATAGACGAGCTAGATTTCGAATCCCCCTAAGATCACTAGAGCATTGGCAATCACAAGACCAACGGTTTTCAATTCTAATTCATTCAGTTCTTAGACACCACCATAACTCCTTACCCTTAGGTTTAATACTGACGAACGTTCACTCTATCCGATCTAACTACCAAGATTAATTAACCGTCCGTGCGTTCACTTCTGCAACGAAAAACTAACTGGTGCGATTACTAGTGATTTATGAGTTACTCTCGAAGCGGATTAACCCTAACTGGTTCCTACGAAAGGCACATTCCAATGAATAGGTTAATTGGTTGAATTGATGTTCTAAAGTGAGGCGAACGTTCGCTCTATCCTTATCTTAACAAGAGACTAATCTAGGTGATCAAGAAAGACAAGTTTAATGTTTTAAAGCAAGGAAGCTGTCTAGCGACTAACCCTAACTTAACACAAACCTAATCTAGACGATAAACCAGAAAAGAAACATAAACAACGAATCTAATCTAGGCGTCAATTAGACAAGAAACGCAGGAAACAATTAAGCACAAAATAACCACGCAAGAGAAACTGTCCGAACTTGAATCTAATTACCGCTGATCTGTGACCGCTTTAAAGCCCCGGGTCACTTAGGGTTCATCTAATCTAAAGCTCTACGAGTTTAGCTACTCATATTCAATACAAGAGAATTGAAGACAAACAAAGAATACATCTCAGGTAGGAAGAACAAAGAAGAACTGTAAAACCTAATTTGACGACTCCATGAAGCTTCAATCTCCTGAATCTTCAACTCCTAGCTCCGAGCTCTCCGAGATGGAAGGATAGCGTCACGATCTCTTCCCCGCTTTTTGAACTCTCTCTCTAACTCTCTAAGTCTGGAAATTAATCCAAGATTGAATGTTGTCAAATCTGGCTTTAAAGAGTCTATTAATACCCCAAAAACCCTTTCCTTGTTGGAAAAGGCTGGAATTTCCCGTCTGGGAAGCTTACACGGCGTGTAAGCTCTAAAACGTAACACTTTGAGTTTTTCTTCAAATCCGGTCCGTTCCTTGTGGTTTGGCCTTCTTCCTTCGACCCGGATCATTCCAATGAGCCTAGAATCATATGTCACTCAATGATCGACTCCCGGTTTGATTTCCCAACGTTGGTTATTAACTAAAATACATAAAAAATATGAAAAATGACGTAAAACGGCCCTAGAGGCCGAAAAGAGAATAAACTCACTAAAAATCACCCAAACGAGATAAAATCATCACAAAATGTCGCTTAAATGAGGCTGATAATCACGTCAAATCGAGTGTCATGAAATACCCCACACTTAAGCTTTTTCTTGTCCTCAAGCAAACTGAATTAGAACACACCCAAATTCACAGATGACAAGATAGATTAAACTGAGATTCAATTCCTAACGATTTAGTTTAGACTGTTCCACGTTGAAACTTAACCTACACATGCAAGAACATCAACCAAACAAATTTCGATCTCACTGTTTTCTGCACACTTCAAGTAGTAGTTTAAACAAACCTCGTTCCTTGGCAAAAAAGTGATTAATTAAAATTACCCAACTACGATAACACCAATTCTAATAAAAAAGTCTTAAGATCTAATCATGATGCGGATTAGGTGGAGGTAGTGGACGTGACGTGGCTATCGACTCAACTTCATCCGCTTCTAGACATGTACGTTACATGTTCTAGCTAGGACCGATTTAAACATTGATTTCTTTCAAGACTCAAACTTACTCCATTGATTTACTGCATACTAGTGCTCGATACCGAACACTTCACTTAGGTGTCGGACCTGCCTAGCTCACAGTATTTGTGCCTATGCTAGTGCTCAACCCGAACACTTCGCTTAGGTGTCGGGCTTGCCTAACTTTATTTTCAGCACTTAAAGAACTTAAAATTAATTTGAACTTTCAAATTTTTCGGATTTCACAATTCAAACACTTGATTTAACAAATTAACCACTTGATCCTAGCTAGTTATAACTTTTTACATAAGATTTCGAATTGGATTTCCTTCCAATCTCAAGCCACAATTACGGTGATAAAAAATGGAGTGAAAAACATGGGAGAAGCTAGCATTTATCATCTTAGAACGGTGCTATTGAGCTTTGTGATTAACAAGCAAAACAATTTAATCAATTCAAGTTTCAACTACAAGAGTGATTTATGATCTGTTCTGACCTAGACTCATTTGATTTTAGTGCCAACATTTGGTTACAGGTTCTAAGTGGAACAGTCTAGACGTCATTGTTCAAAATTGAAGTCAATTTAACATCACAAGTCAATAATTGAGCAATTATATGCTAGAGAAATCTCACAAATACAAAAATAGCAACCCTCATAAATATAATCCCACCCCACACTTAAATCAGACATTGTCCTCAATGGACCACACAAAAAGAGAAGGAAAGTGTATAGGGGTACCGTAAAATGAGTGTGAGGGCGCCAGAGATGGCGCTGGCAAGACACCGGAGGTATAGACGTGAATAGAACCATAGAGAATTCTGAGCTCATATCCTGAAAACATAGTAAGAGAGAATCCATCACACGATAAGAACAGTTGGAGTAGAAAAGACTCGGCCGACCACAAAGGTTCGAAAATGACCCAAAATAATACAAACCAACACTAACAAAAACAAAAAGTACAGAGTTCCGGATGATAAGAAAAGTAAAGAAAAATCCTGAAATCACTGGGGCAGAGGGTGCTGGCGATCATCTGGAGCCTGGAACTGCCTAAAGAACTAGAGTCGGGACTGGTACATCTCCTGCTGCAACGCCTGATGTGCTGTCCAACGCTCGTCCTAGGTAGCCTGGAAGCTGGTAAAACGCTCATCGGACTCCTGTTGCCACTTCTGAGTGGCCTCCCAACGCGCGTCAGAATATGCTCTCATCTCCCTAAGCTCGTGCTCCATTCCACTGAAGTCGTAAGCTGGGGTCGCTTCTGGCTCTGGTGATGGTGTCGATCCTCCTCGTCGCTCAATGAAAGGCTCGCAGTGGGGGGCGAGGATGCCATGAACCTTCTTGGACCGATGAAAGTCGCTGGTGATCTGGAACTGAGGGATACGCTGATGGAGGCGGATGGCACCATATGAAGCGAGCATGTCATACCTGTGCACCAGACGGGTGACATAGGAGCCACCCAAAAGAAGTCTCGTGCCGCGCTCACGCTGGAGCTGAAATAACTTGGCCACTAAAGAGCCAAGATAGGCCTTCCGTCCCTCCTTGATGCACCATAACATGAAAAGGTCTCTAGTGTTATAGACACCGCCAGAGTTCAACCTTTGAGTAATAGACTCCCGGAAAACCAATTGTAAGAACCTGTAAATTGGTCGCTCCATCATACTAGCCTTGGATGCACTAGAGTCATACTTGGCCGGTCCGACGGGGCTATGGTGCGCCAGAACGTCTCACACTCCTCAGTACTCTCGATGTCGCGGAAGACAGCTGTCGGTGGATCTGAAGCTAGCTCTTCCTTAGTGTAGAAACCAAGGCCGATGGCAAACTCATCAAGAGTGAGAAACCTCTCGATCCCTCCTAGGCGGAAGTAGATGCACTTGGCCACGGTGACAGAATGAATTCGCTCATTCACCCTCTCCATACGAAAGGTGGAGAAGAGCTCCTTGGTTGGCCACTCATACGCCGGCTCGGTGACCTAGAATAGTGGGAGCAAACCGGCTCGGTTAAGTGTCGCACGAAGACCATCAGCCCAATCTTCCTCCTCCATGGACTCCCAATCAACCTGAGTCATGGCACCAACTACTTTCCTCTGAATGATCATCCATGTTGCCTGATCCTCCTCCCTCGGGAAGTTAGAGATGGTGTTGGAGACGTTACTCGGCGGGAACCCACCTGGAGGGTGTCGCGCCTCTCGATTCCCTTCAGTTTCTTCGCCGGAGGTGGGGCGGAGGAAGAGGAAGCAACTTCTTTTCCTTTGGATTTTCCCATCCTGAAAATAAATTACAAACAAAAAAAAATGCCAAGTTTAGTGTTCTAACAATTGAACATAATCCTATGAATCAATATGAGCAAAGAGGGGATTATTGATCAATGACAACCACACAACCATCAAAGAAACTAAGTTCAAAGATTGCAAGTGAATATGGCAACAGGTTAAGACAAAATCCTCTAAGCATATATCTAGGTCTTAAACACACTTAGCAAGATCAACATTTAAGCATTTAACCAATTGGGACAAAGAAGTGTCATCACACAATCAGACACCTGTCATTAGCGAGTAACAATCAAATCCAGGTCAGCTAAATAAATTCCTCAAGCTAAGGTCACAACTCATGAAACCAATATAGACAAAGTTCACGCAATTCATCACACGAACATATTTAACCATAGATATTCGGAAACAAGCATGCAAGCATACCTATAATCATCACAAGATCAATCACAAAGCAACAATTCATCCAATTTCGTCCATATGCAAAAATCCCCAATTTTGGGCAGTATCGATAAAGAAAGTCAATGTAAACGTGCAATTGGAGGGGCAAACGACATCGAAACGACCTCTGATTCAAAATAGAAGCTTGTTATATCACCAATTTCATTATTATCAACTCAATTTCACAAAACCCCAATTTTGAAAAACTAGGGTTCTTGAGCTCAAGAACACAAATCCGATTCAGCACCTGGAAATCAAAATCGAGGCTGAAAATCACTGATATAGGCATCATAGGAGGTAGGGAAGTTGATTTACATACTTGGAGATCGATTTAGCTCAGAAAATCAAAGAGAAACAAGAAGAAGGGCTAGTTCGAGTTGGAGAACTCGAGTAGTTTGTTGGCGTTCGGGCAGCGTCGTCGGTGCTGATGGTGGCGGCTCGTTGGCGGGACGGTGATCCGACGCCGGCGGTCCAAGCTCCGCTGGCGGTAGGTGATGGTGTTTGATTGGGGGGGGGGGGCGGTCGGATGAGAGGAGTGGGATTTTTCGGCTGGAGAGGAAGAGAGGAGAGAGAGAGAGAGAGAGAGATTTTCGCAAATGAAAGGGAGAAGGAGGACTTACCCGTGAGTTTTGGGGCTTACATGGCGTGAGCTCTGAAGTGCAATAGCTTACACGGCGTGTAAGCTCTTACACGGGGATATACACGGCTGTGTAAACCAACTGTGTTTTTGAGCTCCCCTTGGTGTCTGAAATCCGGATTTTGGCCAATTTTTGACAAATTGGTCACTCCTCTTCCTGCAAACATGATTTTTTACCGAAATAATACCCAAGAAATATTTTTTTCGACTATTTTCTATCATCTAGACTCACCCGACTCGACACAAAATTCACAAAATGACTCAAAATAAATAAAAACTGACTCGATAAATTTAAAACGAACTCCAGCCATGGGTTGCCTCCCACGAAGTGCTCTTGCTTAACGTCCTTGAGCCGGACGATACCCGGATGGCGATCAAGAGACATCCAAACTCAGGATTTCTCTTAGGCTTGAGTCGGAGTTCATGAAATACAGCTTTGGGGATCCTCCGGTAAGTGTGAACTTCTTCCCGTTTGCGTGAATTAGCTTGGTTCGTCCATCGGGAAGATGACCAGAAATTTCAAATGGCCCGAACAGTTCTTTCGAAGGAGCGTCCTTCTCGTTATTCTCCTTCTTTATCTTACCAAGATGTTTAACCTTTGGCGATTCAGTAGGGGATGCCTTTGGCTCCTCCTTCTTTCTCGGCTTCTGTGCCGTCAACTCATTCTTGAGGATAGGGACCTGTCCAACACCTGGCAAGCATATTTATGAAGAAACTCTAGATTTTTCATTAGTACTGGAGTTGACTGAAGCCAACTCCACAGTTTCAACAGATAAACAGTGTGCTTCTCCTTTTCTAAGGACTTGCATACCATCCTTAGGACGGAATGTCATGGTATCCTTGCCGACCCTTAATGTCAACGAGCCATTCGGGACATTAATGCTATTGCCGGCTGTTGCCATAAACGGTCGGCCAAGGAGAAGAGTGACATCTTCCCCTCTGGTATTCATCACAACAAAGTCAGCAAGGATGGTAAAGGGGCCACAACGGACGATCACATCCTCTATTAATCCCCTAGGTAATTTGACAGATTAATCAGCAAACACTAGATGCATACTAATCGGTTTCAACTTCCCTAGGTTTAATTTTTCATACAGGCAAGTAGGCATCACATTGATAAAAGCACCTAGATCAACTAAGCTACGATCAATTATAATACCATTGATGAAACAAGGTAAAGTAAAAGAACCGGGATTGAGACACTTAGTTGGGGGACGTATGGGTGTCGTCTGGCTGTGGATAGTGGAACATTCTTCCTCGAGGGAGACAGAAAATAATTCTCCCTTCTTCTTGTTCTTCGTAAGATCCTTCGCGACTTTTCCAACCTATGGTATCATCTGGATAGCATCGGTGACTGGTATCTTGATCTCCGCGTTCTTCATAACCGAATACCATCTCTCGTATTTGGTGTTGAGAGTCTTTAGCTTCATGTCCTTCGGATACGGAATCCGAGGCTGATATGGAGGAAGAGGTGGCGCAAGTGCTTGCTTTGTCAGGGGAGGCGGGGCAGGAACCTCCTCCTCTTCTTCTTTATCCTCATCCTCGATCTCTGGCATGTCAATGGCTATAGCATCGGGAACCGTGACCGGGTCGGGAGTTGTAGGACCAGTCAATTGCTTCCCACTTCTTGTAGAGATCGCCTTAACGTGTTCAGTCTTTGAATTAGGTGAGTGCACAACCCTGGAGATGAGGCTAGCGATGTTGTTGAGTTGATCTTCCAACCTCTGAAATTGAGCTGATTGACCATGATTCAAGGCGTCTTGAGTTTTGAATTTTTCTTCGTGGTTGTCCAGCCTTGTCAAGATCAGGTCGAGCTTCTTGTCTAAATCAACCTCCCAAGTGTTTCCCGACGCAGATCTCTGGGGTAGTTGTCCTCCGGTGAATCCAGGAGGGCCTTGGTAAGTGCTATTCATGTACTGATTCTGGCGATTGCCGGAATTGTATGGAGGTCACTCTTGGAAGCTTCCTTGTTGTTGAGGAGGTTGTCTGAACTGATGGTAATCGGAGTAACCTCTCTGATTGTTGGTGAAGCCTTGATCAATAAAATTCACTTCCTCTATAGACCAGACATCTGTTGTACCAAAATTCTTCTTTATGTGTTTCTGTACTTCGATCTTGATCTGATCTTCAATGTTTGGTCGGCTAGCTGCTTCAAACTGTCTCTCCCAATTCATGGACTTAGATGCACAGTTTGCAAAGTGAAGAAGAGCAGCTTCTGGTGTGAGTGCGGTGTAGTCTCCATCAGTTAAGGAGTTGACCCATTTAGCTGATTCTTCGTTCATCCCTCGGGCAAAGATCTCAGCTAGCTGTCTCTGCTCGAATCCATGACAAGGGCAATCATAGAGGAGTTCTTGGAATTCGTTCCAAGCATCATATAAGCTTACTCCTTCCTTCTGAACAAATCTGGCAATATTGTCCTTGTAAGCTGTCGTTCTTGAAGGAGGAAAATATTCCTCTACAAAGTATTGCACCAGATTATCCCAGCTTGTGTAGTGACCGGGTGGCTTGTTGTTAAGCCACCTCTTGGCGGCGCCTCGGAGTGAGAATGGGAAGGCTCGCAAGCACAAGGTGTTCTTGTCGAGACTCCCACTCTTAAAAGTTTCTCACATGGAGAGGAAGTCCGCCAAATGTGTGCATGGGTTATCAAGCGGCTTCCCTTCGAACTGAACATCCCTAGAGATCATTCACAGGAAGGGGATCTTGATCTCATAGTCAAGATCGTCATCGTTGCGCGGCACAGCGATGCTAGTCCAAACGCTAGTCGCAATCCGCCAGACTCTTCTGAGCAGCCATTGCGGTAGGAGAAGGTGGTGGTGAGAGTGATGCAGTGGATGAAGCGGACGAAGATGAGGAGCTCTCCTTAAACTCCTCGATCTTAAGTGGTGTAGAAGATGAGGGTGGATCGATTCTGACTTGCTCTGAAACTCGCGGTCGCTTTGGCGGAGCAGAACTACCCGGCTTGTATGAGGTAAAAGTCTTGCGAGGCTTAGACGGAGAACGAGTGAACGGGCGGTTCATAAACCTGTAAAACAACCTACAAGAAACAAAAGCAAACATACCCGGTGTAAAATCGAAGTGTGATGAAATATGAAAGATGGAAAGGTAGAAGAATAAAATGCCAACTCTTCTTTCAAACAATATAGAAGAGTCCCCGGCAACGTCGCCAATTTGATGTACGCGTTTTCACGTGCATGTAGTCAAATAACTATCAAGCACAAAGCAAGATAGATCGTATTTCACAGGTCTCTTCTAATCGTCAACTCAAGTATGATGGCAATTTACTCAGGTTAAAACACGTTGTGCGTGGTGTGAGTTCCACGACTTCTAATCTAATAAAGCAGGAAATAAAAGACAGAAAGATTAAAAGGTTGACTAACGAGAAGATAGACGAGCTAGATTTCGAATCCCCTAAGATTACTAGAGCATTGGCAATCACAAGACCAGCGGTTTTCAATTCTAATTCATTCAGTTCTCAGACACCACCATAACTCCTTACCCTTAGGTTTAAGACTGGCGAACGTTCGCTCTATCCGATCTAACTACCAAGATTAATTGACCGTCTGTGCGTTCACTTCTGCAACGGAAAACTAACTGGTGTGATTACTAGTGATTTATGAGTTACTCTCGAAGCGGATTAACCCTAACTGGTTCCTATGAAAGGAACACTCCAATGAACAGGTTAATTGGTTAAATTGATGTTCTAAAGTAAGGCGAACGTTCGCTCTATCCTTATCTTGACAAGAGACTAATCTAGGTGATAAAGAAAGACAAGTTTAATGTTTTAAAGCAAGGAAGCTGTCTGGCGACTAATCCTAACTTAACACAAACCTAATCAAGACGATCAACCAGAAAAGAAACATAAACAACGAATCTAATCTAGGAGTCAATTAGACAAGAAATGCAGGAAACAATTAAGCACAAAACAACCACGCAAGAGAAACTGTCTGAACTTGAATCTAATTACCGCCGATCCCTGACTGCTTTAAAGCCCCGGGTCACTTACGGTTCATCTAATCTAAAGCTCTACGAGTTTAGCTACTTAGATACAATACAAGAGAATCGAAGACAAACAAAGAATACATCTCAAGTAGGAAGAACAGAGAAGAACTGTAAAACATAATTTAACGACTCCGTGAAGCTTCAATCTCCTGAATCTTCAACTCCTAGCTCCGAGCTCTCCGAGATGGAAGGATGGCGTCACAATCTCTTTCCTGCTTTTCGAACTCTCTCTCTAACTCTCTAAGTTTGGAAATTAATCCAAGATTGAATGTTGTCAAATCTGGCTTCGAAAAGTCTATTAATACCCCCAAAAACCCTATCATTGTTGGAAAAGGCTAGAATTTCCCGTCTGGGGGGCTTACACGGTGTATAAGCTAACAATGTATTTAGCTTACACGTCGTGTAAGCTCTAAAACGCAGCACTTTGAGTTTTTCTTCAAATCCGGTATGTTCCTTGTGGTTTGGCCTTCTTCCTTCCACCCGGATCACTCCAATGAGCCTAGAATCATATGTCACTCAATGGTCCACTCCCGGTTTGATTTCCCAACGTCGGTTATTAACTAAAATACATAAAAAATATGCAAAACGACGTAAAACGGCCCTAGAGGCCGAAAAGAGAATAAACTCACTAAAAATCACCCAAATGAGATAAAATCATCATAAAATGTCGCTTAAATGAGGCTGATAATCACGTCAAATCAAGTGTCATCACCTCCCCTAAACGTATCCCATGCCTCATTCATCCCTCTCCAGCATGAGGATCAGCGTTTGGATTTCTGTGGCAAAAGCCCCCTGGTGGTGTGCCTCAGGTACTTTGTGGACAGAACCTTAACCCATAGCTCATTTGGATTTTTCATCATATTCTAGTTGAGCTTCAAGTGAAAAGCAATATTAAGCTCTTTGGCACTTCGCAACCCAAGACCGCCCTTACAGTTCGGGCTGCAAACCCGGTCCTAGTTAACCAAATGAACCTTCTGTTCCCCATTTTTAGTGCCCCAAATGAAGCTTCAGATTTTCCGATCAATCTCGTTGCAAATCTCCACAGGCAGCAATGTGGTCTGCAGCACATAGGTAGGGAGGGAATTGAGCGCCGAAACTGCAAGAGAGACCCTTCCCGCCATAGAGAGAGACCCTACCTTCCACCCTGCTAGCTTCTGCTCCAATCTGTCAATCAAATACTGATAAAGCCCCTTAGCATTACGACCATGGATGAGCGGAACTCCAAGGTAACGACCCAAGTTCTGGGTAGGTTGGATACCAATGACTTCGCACACCTCTCTTGATCGAACCCGAGCAACATTCTTCAAGAAATACACCCTAGACTTATCTCTACTAATTTCTTGTCCAGAAAGGTGGCAGAAATACTCCAGGACATCATTAATCATCGTCGCTGTTGAACAGTGGCATAACCAAACAAGACAAGATCATCAGCAAAAAACATATGGGTTAGAGGTGTACCTCCTCGGGTCAACGTAATAGGCTCCCACTGACCGTCTCGCACACTCTTCTGAATTAACCCACTTAGCCGCTCCATACAAAGAGTGAAAAGATAGGGCGAAAGTGGGCACCCTTTCCTAAGCCCTTTGCTAGGGCTAAAGCTATCAGAAAGGCCACCATTCCATTGCACCTGGATAGAGATCGTCTAAATACAGTTCTAAATAATAACGATCAAGCGATCCGGCAGCCCCATAGAACGAAGGGTTTCAATCACAAACTCCCATCGAATCTTATCATATGCTTTTTCAAGGTCAATTTTAAGAGTCATCATACCTTTCCCGCTAACTTTCCCATGCATGGTATGAATTACCTCCTGAACCACGATGATATTATCGGTAATGTGCCTTCTCGGAATAAAGCTGGTCTGAGAAGGATGCACAAGCGCTAGCATCAGAGGCTTCACGCGATTGGCGATGCATTTATCTACTATTTTATAGGACACATTACAGAGACTTATTGGCCGGAACTGAGAAATAACCATCAGTTCATCCACCTTCGGAATGAGGGCAAGTATGGTCTCATTCACCGAGCGGATATTCTCAGGACAAATGAAAACACCTTGTACAAAAGCGATAAGGTCTCTGCCGACCTCCTCCTAGCACCATTGATAAAAAATAGGGTGGAACCCAACCTTGCCCGGCGCCTTCAAACTTCCCATACTCAAGATTGCCTCACGGACTTCTTCTCGAGAAAACGGTCGGCTGAACTGATCCTTTTGACTCTCTGAAATTTTCTGTGTGTCACTCGGCCCACCAGCTGGCAAAACTTGATGACTATCACCATAGAGACGGCTACAAAAATCAACCGCTAAGTAGAGCAAAGCATCGTCTTCCTCAACCCAATCCCCATCGTCGTTCCTGAGCTTTTGAATCCGATTAAAGGCCCTCCTTCTAAGCGCAGCCTTATGATAATAAGACGTATTCTTATCACCTTCGACAATGTTCTTGCAGCGCGCTTTGTGGATCCAGATCAGCTCCTCCTCCCAAAGGGTTTTTTCAAGTAAAATATGGGCGGCAGATTCAGCTTCGAAAGAGCTTTGGGTGGGAGCCCCATCGCTATTCTTCTCCAAATCATCCAGTCGAGCCAGAAGCTCCTTTTACATTTGAAAATGTTCCTGAAGACATCTCTATTCCATTTTTTAAGTTTCACCGAGAGATGCAGAAGCTTAGTAGGTAGACCCACGTTTCCTGCCTAACCCGCGCGAAGGCAGTCCTTAAACTTCTCATGAGCCAACCACGATGCCAAAAACCTAAATGGTTTGACAACTTTCCATCGTGCAATATCATCGCAGCTAACAAGAATCGGACGATGATTTGAATACAATCTCGTAAGATGCCAAACCATGGTAAAAGGGAATTGTGGCATCCATGGGTCGTTAACAATGGCCCTATCCAGCCTCTCTGACATCGCACCCCGATACCAAGTAGCTCTTGGTCCTGAAAGGCGGGTATCTCAGAGGTTACAGTCATTGCAACACTCTATGAAAGGGCGGTTGTGACTATAGCTGAACGGAGCCCCTTCGTGTTTATCTTCAGCAGAAAGCATGGCGTTAAAATCATCAACCAAGATCCAAGGAGCTTGGATCCCAATAGAAATCCGTCTAATATCATTCCACGGGTTATTTCGTTCAACCGAACTAGGGCTACCATACACCGCAGTGAGAAGGAGTGGCCCCGTGGTGTTACTTAAGCCTTCAAGGTGAATGTTTTGATTAGAACTCCCGATGCTCCTAAGGGTAACTTTGCAAGGGTGTCATAGCACCCAGATACCACCAGAGAATCCAACATCTTCAACTCTAAGATAATTCTCAAACCCAAGCTGACGGCAAACATTCTCCACCGTAGAACCACTGACTCTAGGCTCCACCAAGATAGCAATATCAGGGCTGAAACTGCTCATATAACTCCGGAAAGCTGTAAAAAAGTTATCATGGCTGGCCCCACGATAATTCCAACTGAAAATCTTAATCATTAAACACAGATAAAGAGAGACGGCACCTCAACAACTCTTGCCTCCACTTGGCACTACCTCATGACCTCTTTTCTTCACTAAGACCTCTTTAGCTCTTTTCGGGTTCGACAAAGGAAACTTTTGTTTTTCAACACCAATTTTCTTGTGTTTCGGCATTCCATTTGCCCCTTCATGTTTAAAAACACCACTAGGTTGGCCAGTATCATCAGGCCTGCAGCCATGGGTAACAGCAACAGGTTGCTGGACAGCTGGTTGCTTAAGGCATGGGATAGCTTCCATACAGCGTCATCATTGTTACTCTCATCCTCCATATCCTCGACCACAACAATCTCCGTATTCAAGCTCTTCTCCTGGACCTGTTTGACACCAATCACTGCTCCCGCATTTTCCTCGTTGTCCACAACCTCAGAACCATTTCGTTCAGGAAAAGTCAATTTCCTCTCTCTTTTTGGGAATGGGGCTATTGTGCCTATCATGCATGGCACTATTCCCATGCAAACCCACACTCTCGGTTCCATCACCACCAATCAGATTATTTGTTTCCATCTACTTTGGGAGGTCCCCAGTGAGCACATCAAAACGAGAGCCCGACTTCTTCTCATTATTTTCCGTAATATTACCCTTACGATCAGTTGGTGGTTTACGTATTCTAACATTCTTTTTTGCTTTCATCCAAGGATCAAAGTCATCTCCAAGTTCAGGACGCTCCGGTTCCTCAGAGAAAATAGGATTAATGATCACTGTCTCACATAAGCCTGAGCCCTCTTCTTCCTTATTGAGTGAGCATGAGCTCTTTTCATGTCCATACTGACCGCAGTTGAAACATATTTCGTGAAGGGCTTGCATTTACTTACCCTTTTTTAAATCCTTAATATATAGTATAGATAATTGATTGATTGATGTTGACCTCATTTTCCTGCTTAATAGGCAAATTCCTCCGCAATTATGCAAATCTGAGGGAATTGGAATCCACACAAATCCAAATCGCAATTTCTTGTTTTCCTACAAAATTGACACTTTGGAATGAAACTTAAATGACTAAAATATCCCTAACCATATCCTCCTTCCTCCCCAACGCCTCTTCTTTCCCCAACATCTCTTCAACATCACTGACTGCCCCTGTTTCATGTCCCCTATTCCTAGACGTGTCCTCCGGCTTCCCTTGGGGATCGGAGTTCCTCCCTCCCAGGCTTTGGAACACACTGCGATGGAGCGTATTCGACTACAACACAAAACTGAGCTCCTTTAGAAAGAAATAGATAGTTCCATTCTTAGGGGGCAGGAGTTTAATGCGGTGGTTGGAGCTAGAACAGCATATTCGGGTTGGGGGTTTAAGTGGCCGATGAATGGAAGGGAGAAGCAGAACAAAAAAGTAGCGGGAGGCGACGGTCTATCTTGGTGCGGTGGGGGGGGGGGGGGGGGGAGGCGCATTGCGCGAGATGGAGGAACGAAAAGGGGTGGTTGGCGTTTGGAATTGATTGTAGGCGGACAAAGGGGGATTTGTGGTGGGTCGGTGGAGTGAAGGGAGGAGGGTGATTTTTACCCTTTTCATAATAGCATTAAGCACAAAGTATAGATTTTTATCCTTTTCATTGACGAATCTATGGCCATTGGAGAACTGTGCAAACTCCATCACATCCACAGGGCTCTTGAAGTCAATATAAGCACGAGAATGCCTCTGGAGACTGTTCCAACAACAAAAAAATTGAAGAAAGAAACAGACAAATTTTTTCTCAATTCAGCTAAGAATCATTAGCTTTCGCTTGAATGAATCAACTTCAATAAAAAATTCGAAGGAGAAGGTTTAAAGAACCTGGACTTTTCGGGTCGGAAAGAGACTCCCAATTGTACAGGTCGGAGAAGAGATGATCGAAGTGGGTGAAGAGCTCCGACCAAGAGAGTGAAGGAGGCAAATGCCTTATAACGACTTTGGTTCTCTCGTAAGCTTCCTTCTTCGGATTTCCTTTCACCATTTTCGGCTGGAAGATTCCGAAGACGACAACATCGATGGAGGAGAAGATGGTTTGGTCGCCGGAGTGAGGGGTGTCTAGGTGGTGTATCGGCAACCGTTCAGATGAAAATAAAGGAAGAAAGAGGGCACCAGTTGTAATTGTGGTGAAAATTTTTCAATTCCATTGGTTTTGAAGTGGAATCAAATTCCCCCACAGATCTGAAATTTTTGGGGGAATCAGAATTAAACTCTGTTGCTAATTGGAAGAGGAAAACAAGGAAAGATAGTTTTCCGCCGGAATCAATGAATTCCCCCACTTAATTCCTGGGAGGAAAACGTAGTCGTTAACTAATATGATAACAACACCTAGTGCACAATTAATAAACCATTACAATTTAAACACATTCCCTAGTCCATTAGATATTAAAATTAGTTGGTTACTTAATGATCACTAAACTTTGACCAAATAACCCGGTGGTCACTGTTCTTCGAAAAATTTCCTAGCACTCACACAACTTTGGCCGATTATCCTAACAGTCACTACCCTCTACGGACATCCAATTTTCCAAACATCTGCATACGTGGCGATGCCATCAAGGCAGCCACATCATCTAAATTGCCACATCAACTAAACCAAACTCAAACCCAAACTCAAACACATACACCCACCCTATAGTTACCAAATCAAATCAACTATTTCCTTTCCCTCCTCCTTCTTTTTCCTCTTCCTCTCCTCCACCACAACGTCCAGCCACCCTCACTCCCTACCGCCGCCCGCTGCCGCCGTCATCGACCGCCGCCACCACCAATTGTGGATCTGATTTGAGAGATGTAGTCTTCGGTGCAGTCTTCTTCCAACCCACAACACTCACACTTTGCAGATTCAATCTCCATGGCGGTGTAGTAGATCTGGACCATCATGATTGGGAGGGTGAGGTCGGAGTCGAGAGGACGGACAGGTTTGGGAGGATGGAGGATGGAGTGAGGGAGGATGGAGTGAGGGAGGCAGAAGGAGAGAAGACAAAGGGCTTGGAGGAAGCCATTATCATCTTCGCCATGGCTGGAATTCAGAGGATTGAAGACTGAAGGGCTCAAATCAGATCCACATTCGGCGGTGGTGGCGGATATGGGCGGCGGTGGTAGGGAGTGAGGGTGGCTGGAGGTTGTGGTGGAGGAGAGGAAGAGGAAAAGGAAGGAGGAGGAAAGAGAAGGGAAGAGGAAATAGTTGATTTGATTTGGTAACTATATGGTGGGTGTATGGGTTTGGGTTTGGGTTTGGTTTAGTTGATGTGGTAATTTAGATGATGTGGCTGCCTTGATGGCATCGCAACGTATGCAGATGGATGGAAAATTGGATGTCCGTAGATGGTAGTGACTGCTAGGATAATCGGTCAAAGTTGTGTGAGTCACTACAAAAAAAAACTCCTTTTAGCGTCGGTTGATACGTAGGAATTTAGCGTCGGTCGGTCAACAACCGATGCTAAGCAGTTGACTTCGCGTTTTAGCGTCGGTTGTTTGACGACCGACGCTAAAATGAGCCTAACAGCCCACGCTATTACCCGTTCTTGGTTCAATTTTTGGTTGATCGGACGGGTAGATCGGCGTCGGTCAGCATAAATGGTTTAGCGTCGGTCGCGTGTAGATAGCGTCGGTTGACACGCGTTTTAGCGTCGGTCATCGACCGACGCTAAATACCGAAGATATAAAAACCCCCAGCCCAGCATTAGAAATCATTGCGCGAGATGGAGGAACGAAAAGGGGTGGTTGGCATTTGGAATTGATTGTAGGCGGACAAAGGGGGATTTGTGGTGGGTCGGTGGAGTGAAGGGAGGAGGGTGATTTTTACCCTTTTCATAATAGCATTAAGCACAGAGTATAGATTTTTATCCTTTTCATTGACGAATCTATGGCCATTGGAGAACTGTGCAAACTCCATCACATCTACAGGGCTCTTGAAGTCAATATAAGCACGAGAATGCCTCTAGAGACTATTGCAACAACAAAAAAATTGAAAAAAGAAACAGACAAATTTTTTTCTCAATTCAGCTAGGAATCATTAGCTTTCGCTTGAATGAATCAACTTCAATAAAAAAATTCGAAGGAGAAGGTTTAAAGAACCTGGACTTTTTGGGTCGGAAAGAGACTCCCAATTGTACAGGTCGGAGAAGAGATGATCGAAGTGGGTGAAGAGCTCCGACCAAGAGAGTGAAGGAGGCAAATGCCTTATAACGACTTTGGTTCTCTCGTAAGCTTCCTTCTTCGGATTTCCTTTCGCCATTTTTGGCTGGAAGATTCCGAAGATGACAACATCGATGGAGGAGAAGATGGTTTGGTCGCTGGAGTGAGGGGTGTCTAGGTGGTGTATCGGCAACCGTTCAGATGAAAATAAAGGAAGAAAGAGGGCACCAGTTGTAATTGTGGTGAAAAATTTCCAATTCCATTGGTTTTGAAGTGGAATCAAATTCCCCCACAGATCTGAAATTTTTGGGGGAATCAGAATTAAACTCTGTTGCTAATTGGAAGAGGAAAACAAGGAAAGATAGTTTTCCGCCGGAATCAATGAATTCCCCCACTTAATTCCTGGGAGGAAAACGTAGTCGTTGACTAATATGATAACAACACCTAGTGCACAATTAATAAACCATTACAATTTAAACACATTCCCTAGTCCATTAGATATTAAAATGAGTTGGTTACTTAATGATCACTAAACTTTGACCAAATAACCCGGTGGTCACTGTTCTTCGAAAAATTTCCTAGCACTCACACAACTTTGGCTGATTATCCTAGCAGTCACTACCCTCTACGGACATCCAATTTTCCAAACATCTGCATACGTGGCGATGCCATCAAGGCAGCCACATCATCTAAATTGCCACATCAACTAAACCAAACTCAAACCCAAACCCAAACCCATACACCCACCCTATAGTTACCAAATCAAATCAACTATTTCCTCTTCCCTCCTCCTTCTTTTTCCTCTTCCTCTCCTCCACCACAACCTCCAGCCACCCTCACTCCCTACCGCCGCTCGCTGCCGCCGTCATCGACTGCCGCCACCACCAATTGTGGATCTGATTTGAGAGATGTAGTCTTCGGTGCAGTCTTCTTCCAACCCACAACACTCACACTTTGCAGATTCAATCTCCATGGCGGTGTAGTAGATCTGGACCATCATGATTGGGAGGGTGAGGTCGGAGTCGAGAGGACGGAAAGGTTTGGGAGGATGGAGGATGGAGTGAGGGAGGCAGAAGGAGAGAAGACAAAGGGCTTGGACGAAGCCATTATCATCTTCGCCATGGCTGGAATTCAGAGGATTGAAGACGAAGGGCTCAAATCAGATACACATTCGGCGGTGGTGGCAGATATGGGCGGCGGTGGTAGGGAGTGAGGGTGGCTGGAGGTTGTGGTGGAGGAGAGGAAGAGGAAAAGGAGAGGAGGAAAGAGAAGGGAAGAGGAAATAGTTGATTTGATTTGGTAACTATATGGTGGGTGTATGGGTTTGGGTTTGGGTTTGGTTTAGTTGATGTGGTAATTAGATGATGTGGCTGCCTTGATGGCATCGCAACGTATGCAGATGGATGGAAAATTGGATGTCCGTAGATGGTAGTGACTGCTAGGATAATCGGCCAAAGTTGTGTGAGTCACTACAAAAAAAAAACTCCTTTTAGCGTCGGTTGATACGTAGGAATTTAGCGTCGGTCGGTCAACAACCGATGCTAAGCAGTTGACTTCGTGTTTTAGCGTCAGTTGTTTGACGACCGACGCTAAAATGAGCCTAACAGCCCACGCTATTACCCCTTTCTTGGTTCGATTTTTGGTTGATCGGACGGGTAGATCGGTGTCGGTCAGCATAAATGGTTTAGCGTCGGTCATGACCGACGCTAAAATGCGTGTAGATAGCGTCGGTTGACACGCGTTTTAGCGTCGATCATCGACCGACGCTAAATACCGAAGATATAAAAACCCCCAGCCCAACATTAGAAATCATTATGCACTTCTCCCCACAGCTTCAAATCCTCTCAACTTCCCAAATCCTCTGAAATCCTCTGAAATCGCCGGCATTCGAGCTAGGAGCTGCTGTGACGCTGTTCTCATGACCCGTGCTTCCTACACATCTCCTCCTGTGTATCGGTGTAAGTTATTTAATTTTTTAATTTCTACATTGTAATTTAAATTTGGTTTATTTTGTAGAGAATTAGAATTGTATATGTTCTGATTATTAGGATTGTAGAGAATTAGAATTGTATATGTTGTGATTATTAGAATTGTAGTGAATTGAAATTGCTGTGACTCCTAGAATAGTATTGAATTGTAGATTGTAATTTAAATTTCATTTAGTTTCTAGATTGTATGTGTCATTAGCATTGTAGTGAATTGAAATAGTTATTCTGATTAGTTCTAATTGTATATGTTGTGGTTATTTTCTCAGTGCCCGTATCGACTAGTTGTTCTGTCTTCTGCCTTTTTGTCACTCACCTTGGTGTAAGGTATGCATTTCTTAGCCTTTTTTTTACACGTAAATTAATTGATTGTAATATGCATGTCTCATAAAAATGATTAAACTAGTATAGTAATACGTATGTTGTCAAGATTAATCTAGTTCCTAGTAATATGTATGTTTTCACTATGATCAGTTATAATTTGTTTTTATGGTTTAATGCGAATAAAAGTATATGATTAGTGTGTTATGTGTTTTCAGTACGAATTATGTGGTAGTTATAATTTATTTTTAAAATGAGATTAATTAGTAGAATTGTTTGTTATTTGTAATTAATTGTTAGAATGTGATTAATTTTAGAATTCATTGGTTGAGTTAGGGTTAACTAAACTCAGTAGCATATTGCTAGCTACTTCATGGTAATTTTGTACAAACATTACTAGTATATTATTTGCTACTACATGATTCCAAATTAATGTTATAACATCTTAGCATTTTACCTAAGTTAACTTATATATAGATTATGATCTCCACTACTGAGAATCTATTCCCTACACTAAATCAGGTATCTCCTAATGGATAAATCTTGGATTAACACCCCAAGATTATCACCGGAGTACATGACTGGCTTAGAAAGCTTTCTGAATTTTGCTTTCTCCAACAACAACGATGGAGAGCAAATAGTCTGTCCATGTCCAAAATGTGGATTCAAGAAGTGGCTGTGTAGAGATGATGTCTACGAGCATTTACTCCGCAAGCCATTTCCGCCAAGATATAATGTTTGGGATCGACATGGAGAGCGTCTCTATGGATCTTCTTCTAGGACTGCACATACAATAGTGCATGGAAGTGATCATATTAGACTTCGTTCAATGGTTAATGATGCTTTTGGTGTCGTTACTGAGGAGGTCCGCGAGACTACTACTGAAGTACTTGCTAATGAAGATGTTAATGAGGAAGGTCAAATGAATGAAGAAATTGCTATGAGTGAAGATAATGACACTAGCATCCCTGAGCCAATACAAGAGCCGGTTGATGATGACAATGTAAACTTGAGGGATTTACTAAAAGATGGAGAAACATTACTATACGAAGGATGTAAGAAGTTCTCCAAATTATCTTTCATTCTGAGACTTTAGCATATCAAGGGGATGCATAACATCAGCGATAAAGCAATATCAATGATCATTGAGTTGCTGCATGAAGCTTTTGAGTTTGCCAACATACCGCCAACAGGATATAGTGCAAAGAAAATGATCAAACGGCTTGGGCTGGGATACACGAAAATTCATGCATGTGTGAACGATTGTATGTTGTACTGGGGTAATGACATAGATGAGACGAGTTGCAGGATTTGCAAGCAGTCTAGATACAAGGATGGTGGTGTTGATGATGACGTAGTTGATGGAAGCAAAGAGAAGAAACTTAAGGCATGGAAAATATATCGATACTTTCCAATAATTCCAAGGTTGCAAAGATTGTTCATGTGCCCTAAAACAGCTGAGAGTATGGTGTGGCATTCTACAGAAAGAACTATTGATGGAATGTCGTGGCATCCACGAGATGGTCAAGCGTGGGTTGACTTTGACACTATGTATCCTGGGTTTGCTTCAGATCCGAGAAATGTTAGGCTCGGTCTTGCTACTGATGGCTTTAATCCTTTTGGGAATATGAGCCTTAGTCACAGCACATGGCCAATTGTACTAATGCCATACAACACGCCTCCGTGGGAATGCATGAAGTCAACAAGTATGATATTGTCTGGTTCACACAACTTAATTTCTCACACTTGCTATACACGGGAAGTCGCTTAGATGACGAGCCATTTATTGAAGCAAAGGTGGCCCGAAAGGTCTACCATGTGCAAGATAAGGTGGATAAGGGCTGGTGTATTCCTGTACATATCAAACCCAGAGATGTCTACGACATGGGTGATGAGGAAGGAAACTTAGTGCATGAGAGTGAGATGATTATGAATCCAGAGTTGTCTGATTTTGATAATTCCATTGATCTACCCCTAGCCAGGCCTGGAATTGCAGAGTTCGATGATTAACTAGTGTTTGGTAAAATCATTTTGAGCTAAGTGTTATTGTTCTATATTCAATACTCGAATGTTTGACATAAATATTTGGATTTGGATTTGCAGATATGGCTCCTCGTTCAGGTCCTTGGATGGTAGAGCTCATCGATCCAGCAGGAGTTAGGACTCAGGAGCCTGTGGCTAGTAGCCAGATTTTGAGCCTTCGCGATGTCAAGAAGGTCATCATGCCTTGGGGCCTCTAGGGCCTACGGCTGCGGGGCCCACCGCTCTGTTGGGCCATTTCACCAGTTTGCTGGGTAATGACCAGAACCTCATCCCACTACAGTATGAGGAGTGGCCCAACGTGACGAACGGAGAGAAGAATGATTTGAAGGCTACTGTGTTTGTAAGTATTCAAATATGAAATTCATTCCTGTGTTATGTGAATTTAATAGTAAGTAATAATTTATAACCATTGAATTTGATGCAGCGTTGTATCGTGTTTGAGCCACCAGAGATGGCAGACCTTGCGACTAAGTACATCATGGAGGATATTGGCAGGAAGTGGAAGGACTGCAAAACCCGCCTATGGAGAACATATGTGGTTAACACATACAAGGACAAATTGAAGCAGGAAGCTGAAGAACCGGGCCAGGACTTCGACTGGGAGGAGTTTGTGGAGCCCCCTAGGGCGTGGGCAATACAACATAAGCCGGGTAGGATCTCTGTGCCTATGTGGGCACAGTTTGTGGATATGAGACTGAGACCTGATATGGTGGTAAGTCGATTACAAATTAGGCATTATGTGATAATATTATATCAACTTAAATTATTTAAATGAATAACAATTTGTAGGAGAAAGCTTGCAAGAATTCAGCCGCCCGGAGGAGTTACACCTTACCCCACACTGGAGGGTCAAAGAAGTTGCGAGTTAGAGGACTGGAGTTGGTAATAATTCAGTTCAAATTGCTAATAATTTTTTTGTATTAGTACCTTTTAGAAAGTGTATTGATATTGTTTAGTTCGTACACCTGTAGGCAGTTGAAAGGGGAGGAAATGTGCCCAGTAGAGGTGAGTTGTATGCTATCACTCACACAAAGAAGGATCAGACTTACAATGATCCTAATGTGGTAAGTACTTGATCACCTATTCCAATCTAACAAAACAATCTCCAATAGTGCCTATTTAATTAACTTTGGTTTGTGAAACCCATTTTTGTCATCAATGTGCAGCCTCGGATTTTGGAGCTGACCCGTGATCCCACAGTCCCGACATTCCCTTCTGCGAACGATGCACTCAGACTTGTCTATCCGAAGGAGCACAGTGGTAGAGTTCGCGGTATGGGATCTGGCGTGACCCCCTCCCAAGTAATGTAATGTAGTATATGATATATGTAAATTTAAAATATCCAAATTCTAATTATTTGTTGTCTTTGTCTATTCAGGTGAATATGAGTAGGAGGCATGGTGGAGCAGCCAGTGGATCCAGTCAGGGTAGTAGTTCAGCTACTACCACTCACGTCTTTGGCCATTGTCCCGCCGAGGATCGAGTGAGGGTGTTAGAGGCAGAGGTTCAGCGCTTGAGCCATCTGGAGGAGGAGGTTCAGCGGCTCAGTCAGTTGGTGGAGGGTTCATCTTCTAAGGGAAAAGGGAGGATGCCCCCGGATATGGATGTCGAGGACCTGGACTCGTACGATAAAGAGGAGGATGAGTAGGTAGCTGAAAAGTTTAGGTGGATGTTGTATGTGCATGTGTTAGGAGAATGTTTTAGGAGGATGTTTTCGACATTTATATATTATGTAGTGCAATTCAGTATGTTTATTGATTGGAAAAGTGAATTGTGAAAAGTGAAATCGATGTATGCAGAAAAATTTATGCAGGTATTGGCACTAGAAGAGTATGAGAATAGGAAAAAATGGAGCAGAATTCTGCCCACTGGAACAATAATTTAGCGTCGGTTGACCTATAATAGCGTCGGTCACAACCGACGCTAAACACTCTACAGGTCAACGCGTTGTTGACCAGCCAAACACGTTTTAGCATTGGTCTTGTAATTTAGCGTCGGTCACCAATATCGACCGGCCCTAAATGCTGACCACTCAACCAGTTGGTGGTTCGACCGGAACAAATATAACGTCGGTTGGCACGCGTTTTAGCATCGGTTGACCAAACGACCGACGCTAAGGTTTAGCGTCACCGAATCTGGCATCGGTCTTACTGATCGACGCTATATATTTGGCATCGGTCAGTGACCAACGCCAAAATGCGTGTCCGACCGACGCCAAACAGCATTTTTTTTGTAGTGAGTGCTAGGAAATTTTTTGAAGAACAATGACCACCTAGTTATTTGGTCAAAGTTTAGTGATCATTTAAGTAACCAACCCATATTAAACTACATCACAATTTCTCATATAGATAAACTAACCACAAATCAAGGTTAATGTTATTGATAGGCCTAAAACCCATGCGCAACATGACCTTTAGGCTTATTACAAGTTTATACAAATCATTTGCTGAATTACAATAATGACATGAGCTACTAACCCCATTTTTTTAAATGTCAACCGTCAGCTTCCATCCAAAGTCGTTCGTATGAGCTGGCAAAATATTCATTGTGGCATATAAATTGAATATGTGTCATCTGACAACAGTTTTCCAATTAAAAATTATAAAAGATACAATTTACTAAAATTATTTAAAAAATTATATAAACTTTACATTCTTCTGATTCGTTGCTACCAACCTCCAACGTTCCTCCCCACCTCCACTCCTTCCTTTTCTCCTTCACCTTCTTCTTCCTACCCTTCTCTCCAATCTCAACTTTAATCCTAAACTTTAACCATCATCGCCCTCCCTTCCCCTCCTCCCTTCCTCTCCTGGTCCAACGCCGACGAAGAATCCAATCCCTTCAATTTCTAAATAACCGGAGTGTGCAACAAAACGAAATTTGGGGACGAGTTTGTAATTAAATGAAATTTCGGGAGGAGATTATAACTCGCCTCAAAGTTTTGAGACTACTTAAATATTTGACCCATTATTTTAACAAGGGAAAATAGCACTTTTCCCCCCTCTACTTTGCCCACTTAACAGCCCCCTATACTATAAATTGCTCTTTTTACCCCCTCGTACTTTGACCCATTTCCATTTTGGGCCCTTCCGTTCCAACTATCATCTTCTTAACATTAAATTTGGACACGTCCTCACATCGACGGAGAGAGATATCGAAGGTAGGAGACTAAGAGTTTGTTAGGGAGGTAAATTGGGGAGGTATCACGAATTTTATGGTGAAATACGAAGGGTTTCAAAATCACACGTTTTATTCATCATTTTCATCTTAAGTAATTATATATGACGTGCAAGAATTAACTCACAACTATCAAGGTCGTATTCCACGAGGTCCTCTCATAAGCTAATACTCACACGGTTCATGAACGATCTAAACATTTAAATTGAGATTTGGTTTTGGTGACAAAGGTTCAGAATTAAAAACTAAACAAGCAAGTAAAGCAATAGCTAACAAGGTAAGAAGAGGGTCAAACAAGAGAGAAGTAGGCTAGCTTAGCAAGGGGTTTCTTCAAGCTCAAGGATCATGAAAGCTGGATTGAATCTCAAGCAACGATGTATAAACGGATGACCATGCAATTCACTCAAGTAGAATCAACGAACTCTCGCACAATTGACTCTCTACTCCTAGACCAAATGCACCATGCTTTCGCTATGTGAACAAAGGGAATGGAGTGCTTTAGCTAGCTCAATGAAATGCTCAACACTTGATCTCTATGCTAACATTCATCTAACACAAGGTAAATGATGCAAGACACTCTCATGTCAATCATAGAACACTAGTCTAGCAATCAAAGGGCCTTTCAACCTTCAAATGACTGAAAACTAAATGCACACCAATTGTTCGACAAAATGTCACCAAGGAAAACAAGCTCAAAATGGTTGCAATTGCATAATCCAATCTCTCAAATCATTCAATTACAATCCAAACACCTTAGATCAACATCAATCAATCATTCCCATGTATTGAAAGACATAAACAATGTACCAAAAGAACAAGTCAAGCTCTCATGGACAACAAGCACAAGGTCTAGGATCATCATCTTACACAAATGGCTATAAGAAACTCAATTCATACAATCAATCACCTATCCTAGCTTGATCCATCCCCCGCTAAACTAAACCCTAGGTTTAGCCTAGCATAACCATGGAAGAAACCTGAAATTGAGAAGAGGAGATCATCCTTGTTTCCATGGAGGATCTTGCAACTTGGCTCTTCAAGCTTCAATCCAAGGTATGGCTTCTTCTTTCTAGATGATCTTCACTTAGCTCTTAGGTTGAGATGGAGGAGGATGATGATTGATGATAGGATAGGAGAAAATGGCAATTGGGAATTGGGAGCAAAGTGTCGAGTCTCAATTGTAATAATAAGAATTGTTTTCATTTTATGCGCGAAATCCTCTTTAAATAGGCTGCTGGAAAAGCCAGAATTTTTCAGCGAAAATTCCTACAGTTTTCGCCGAAAATTTCTTTGAAAAACACTGAGCCGGCCTTGACTTTCTTCATGGTTTTTCGACGAAAACTGTAAATGTTTTCGCCGAAAACTTCTTCACAAATCAGCTCCAAATTTCCCGGATCCTCTTATTTGCAAACGACCGCGAGTTCTCGGCGAGAACTTAGAGTTCTCGCCGAAAACTTCTTCAGAAAAACTGTATTTTTCTCGATTTTGCAACGGCCATATCTCCTCCGTTCTAGCTCCGATTGACCTCCCGTTTGCTCCTATGCGCTCTTTGTCATCCGTACTTCAAAACCAAAAACCTGAAATGCATGAAGAAACATCCAATAGACCACGAATTTGGCTCCAAAGTGGCAACCGGACAACAAATGGACACTTTGCACAAAACTTAAATAAAAGCATATAAGTCATGGCATTTCACGAACAAACATGGGAATTTCATAGGTCAATCATAGGCTCAAGATGCACTAAATAAAGTCACATCAAATTCCCCTACGACTAAGCTTTGCGTGTCCTCAAGCAAATGAATCAGAAAACATCCAAGTTCACAAATGACAAGATCGGCCCCATTGAGAATCAAGCAATAACAATTTGGCTTAAACTGTTCCACGAACAAACTTAACCTACACATGCAAGAACGTCAACCAAACAAGTCTAGACCTCACTATTTTTTTCACACTCCAAGTAGTGGTTAAATGGGACACAGGAAAACCGACCACGATAACACCAACCCTAATCAAAAGGACTGAACTCGGGAAATGAAACGGATTAGGTGGGGGCAGGAAATATTTGGAAAGTGGTGAGTGATCGTGATGTGGCTATCGACTTGACTTCATCCGCCTCTAGATCTGCACTTCCACACGCTCAAGCTAGGATCACTACAACAAGGGCCACTTTTAAGAACTCTTTTTTTTCTTTTTTTTCTACTGCATACTAGTGCTCGATCCAACACTTCACTTAGGTGTTGGACCTGCCTAGCTCACATCCTTTGCCTTTGCTAGTGCTCAACCCGACACTTCACTTAGGTGCCGAGCTTGCCTAGCTTTTCTTTTCTTTTGAGCATTTTCTTTTGAACATTTTCTTCACAAATTAGCCACTTGATCCTTAGCCCCTTAAAACTTCCACACAAGATTTTGAATTGGATTTCCGTCTAATCTCAAGCCACAATCATGAAGGATCAAAAAGGTGATGAAAACATGGAATAGGGTGAAAATGTGTATGATCCAACAAACAGGCCAAGGCTCAACGGGGTTATCCTAAAGGATAATGATTAGGGTAGGCTTTTTGGCTGAATGTGGTGAACTTCTAATTGCCTTTATCATCTTAGAACGGTGTTATCGAGCGGTACAAAAACACGTATCAAACCAACCAGCCAACATACAAGAGTGATAAAATCTCTGTTCTGGCCTAGACTCATTTGATATTAGTGCTAACATGCTGGTTATAGGTTCTAAGTGGAACAGTCTAAACATCATTGTGAAAGATTAAAGTCAATTAAACACCAAAAGTCAAGAACCGAATGATTCTACGATAGAGGAATTTGATACTCAATCAAGATCATGCAACTCATCAAAGCATAGCATTAGACTTCTATCGACAAATAATCACACCAAACCTCAAACTCCCCCTACGACTAACATGAGCATTGTCCTCAATGATCAAAAGAGAGAGAGGGTAAGGTGGAACGAAGTTACCGCGTTGGTAGAGAAGAGCATAGGAGGTAATAGTGGTGAAAGAGTTCCATGACGATCAGTGGTGAAGAGTGATCCTCCTAAGTGCTTGCCAACATCTTATTCAAAGAGCTAAAACAACGCAAAAACATAAAAGAAAAAAGGTAAGGATAACATGGGGTTCCTCCCATGAAGCGCTTCTTTAACATCTCTAGCTAGACGATAGCATAAGGAGTAGGCTAAGTAAAACCATCCCAACTCATTACCTCCTTGAAGTCGATGTCATTACCTTCGTATGGCACACGGAACTTGAATTGTACCTTACCAACTTCGGGTGGAATGAGCACGGATTTCCCGGATGGTGAAGTAGGAGCAATGGAAAAGGGACCAAACCACTTGGAGTTGATCCTCTCATCGGGTGGCTCTTTAGTCTTGCTCGTCTCACCCATCGGTGCGGCTTCCTTGCCCTTCTTGGGTGACTTTTTTACACCTTTCTTCTAGCCTTAGGTGGTGTCTTTGGGAGTACGAAAGGTGGAGCCTCCTTTACTTCATCTTTTGTCTCCTGCACATCATTAAGTGCAAACAACTCTGCAAGACTATGACGGACAAGGTTAGTGCTATTAGTAGCCGAAGTAAGCTCATGCGGATTCTTAGGATCATGGTGACTAGCATAAGACAAAGTAAACTCCATGCCATTTGAACGGTCAAAGATCATGCATTCATTGTCGACCCTAAGTGTAAGTTTACCACCATAGACATCAATTAAAGCACGAGAGGTCGCTAAGAAGGGTCGTCCTAGAATCAAAGGCACATCGATACCACCCATAGCATCTAGAATAACAAAATCCACAAGGAATTCAAAAGCACCAACCTTAACCAACACATCTTCAACAATACCACGAGGGGATGTCACAGATTTATCCGCTAATTGAACATTCATTTGAGTCGGTTTTAGTTCCCCTAGGCTTAGCTTCTTAAACATGCAATATGGCATAACATTGATGCTAGCACCCAAATCGGCTAAGCCTCTACTTATTGCATGTTCACCAATAGTGCAAGGAATAGTAAAGCTACCTGGATCCTTAAGCTTTTCTGGTGGTCGCTTAGAGAGAATGGCGGAGCATTGTTCATTAAGCTTTGCCGAAGTAACATCCATTAACTTGTGTTTGTTGGTGAAGATCTCTTTTATGAACTTCGCATATTGAGGCATCTTAGTGATTGCTTCCCCAAAAGGCATTGTGAATTGCACCTTGTCAAGAATCTCAACAAACCTCTTGAAATCTTTCTCCATGGAATCCGGCTTCAAGCGAGAAGGATAAGGTGGCTTAGGCTTGTACGGAGGCACAACCGGTGCGGGAGGAGAGACCGGAGTAGCACTCTTCGTAGCCTCTTGAGAACCAATCTTATTGGTAGTCTTAAAAGCTTCATTAGCTTTGGCTCCTTTATCTTTAACTTCAATCTTATCCGTGTCATCATCGGAGTCAACATCTTCCACCAAAACAAAATTATCATCTTGAGCACTTACCACCTTAGGTGTGGGGTCTTGGACTTGCCTACCACTCCTCAATGTTACCATTATAAGCTCCTCGGGAACCTTGGGGTTGACCTCGGTGTTGGAGGGTAGACTACCCTTTGGTCTCTCCGAGAGTGCCTTAGATTTTTGACCCAATTGAGTATTCAAATTGGTAATTGAAGCTTGTTGATTCATGATAAGTTGAATCATTGCCGCATTGGTGTCTTCTTGGGAGATTGAAGAACCACCTTTTTTGTGTTGAGAAGGATTGTTGAAGCCGGGCGGTCCATTACCCTTATGATTATACATCCCCGGTGGATTAGAACCTTGCTCACCACCTTGGTTAACTCCTTGGTTCCATTGGTTTCCTCCTTGGTTACCTTGGCTTTGGTTTCCCCCTTGAGTCCATTGGTTGCCTTGATTGTACCCTTTATAGCCTTGGAATCCACCTTGATTACCTTGGCTTTGGTACCCTTGGTTAGGCTTGTTGTACCCACTTCCTTGGTTCCAAGGGCGGTTGTAGTTACCCCTTGATAATTCCCTTGAGGGTTGAAGTTTCCATAGAATCATTGGCCTTGTACAAAGCTTACTTCCTCATTGTGGTCGCCTTGGTTAAGCTCAGAAGTGGCGGAAGGGCAAGCATTGACATCATGGCCTTGGCCTCCATAACATTCACAACAATACACCGAAGCAACCGGTGGATTACCCAAATGAGATGATGAAGCCTTAGAGGAATGCTTAGGCATACTAAGATTGCTTACTTGAGAGGCCATGGCATCAATCTTGGACATAAGGAGAGCGATCATGGGATCATCTTCATCACGATGTCCCGGTAACTTAAGCTTCTTCCCATAGCTAGACGAATCTTTTGGTGCATCAACACTTATGGACCGAGAATCATAGTGCGTGTCACTTCCATACTTAGACTTAGGAGGTTGTTGTCGAGATCAACTTCTTGTCTTGTTGGCCATCTCCGCGAAGAGTTCTTGAGCATCTCCGGGAGTGAGCATCCTTAAATCACCTCCGGCGGCTTGGTTGATCATCCTTGTATTCTCAAAATCAAGGGACCTAGCAAAGATGTCCGCCAAGCTCCATTCGGCGAAGTTGTGATGAGGACAAGACCGAAGAAGGGCTTGGAACCTATTCCAAGTCTCATGGAAGAGCTCTCCCTTGTGTTGTGTGAAGTGGTTGATACGATCTCGGATTGCATCCATCATATAAGGGGAGAAGAACTCTTTGAGGAAAGCTTCGGCTAGGCCCTCCCATGTGGTGAATGCTCTACTAGGTTGGTTCTCCAACCGAGACTTGGCTCTACCTTTGAGGGAGAAAGGAAAGAGTCGGACTTGCACACAATCCAGATGAACCTGATCATTCTTCACCGTATCGCATATCTCTAGAAAGTCCTTCAAGTGTCTAGACGGGCACTCTCCATCTATACCATTGAACACCACTCCATTTTGCACCATCTGAATCATATTTGGCTTTAGCTCGAAATTTCTTGCATTCACTGGTCTTCGCACGATGCTCGAGGCTGCCCCTTCAAGGGTTGGGTGAGCATAATCAGCTAGTGTGCGCCTCGCACCCCTTTGCGATTGATCGTCTTCATTAGTGTGATGTGAATGCTTCGAGTGGTTATCTTCGTCCTCATGGTGAGACATGTTGTTGCGTGTGGTGCTATGAACTAAGTGAGGAAGAAAACGAGTTGGTGGTTCAATCACGACCTTGATGCCTTGGAGTCGTGCTTAAAGGCGGGTGATTCACCTCATGCACTAGTGCAAGGTTCCTACACACAA
Organism: Linum lewisii; assembly: GCA_034768395.1. NCBI lineage: Eukaryota > Viridiplantae > Streptophyta > Magnoliopsida > Malpighiales > Linaceae > Linum > Linum lewisii. Next base: position 65,659,779 of record CM068296.1, on the reverse strand, counting down.
ATCAAACAACAAACACCAACGTAATACGACGATGTGTGATAACAAGTCAAATAACACATAACAAGGGAGCAAAAGTAAAACGGAATGAAGTATAAAGAACGGTCCACTAATGATTGCTTTCTTAGGAATGAGAGAGTCCCCGGCAACGGCGCCAAAAACTTGACGTGCAAGAATTAACTCACAACTATCAAGGTCGTATTCCACGAGGTCCTCTCATAAGCTAATACTCACATGGTTCATGAACGGTCTAAACATTTAAATTGAGATTTGGTTTTGGTGACAAAGTTTCAGAATTAAAAACTAAACAAGCAAGTAACGCAATAGCTAACAAGGTAAGAAGAGGGTCAAACAAGATAGAAGTAGGCTAGCTTAGCAAGGGTTTCTTCAAGCTCAAGGATCATGAAAGCTGGATTGAATCTCAAGCAACGATGTATAAACGGATGACCATGCAATTCACTCAAGTAGAATCAACGAACTCTCGCACAATTGACTCTCTACTCCTAGACCAAATGCACCATGCTTTCGCTATGTGAACAAAGGAAATGGAGTGCTTTATCTAGCTCAATGAAATGCTCAACACTTGATCTCTATGCTAACATTCATCTAACACAAGGTAAATGAAGCAAGACACTCTCATGTCAATCATAGAACACTAGTCTAGCAATCAAAGGGCCTTTCAACCTTCAAATGACTGAAAACTAAATGCACACCAAGTGTTCGACAAAATGTCACCAAGGAAAACAAGCTCAAAATGGTTGCAATTGCATAATCCAATCTCTCAAATCATTCAATTACAATCCAAACACCTTAGATCAACATCAATCAATCATTCTCATGTATTGAAAGACATAACAATGTACCAAAAGAACAAGTCAAGCTCTCATGGACAACAAGCACAAGGTCTAGGATCATCATCTTACACAAATGGCTATGAGAAACTAAATTCATACAATCAATCACATATCCTAGCTCGATCCATCCCCCGCTAAGCTAAACCCAAGGTTTAGCCTAGCATAACCATGGAAGAAACCTGAAATTGAGAAGTGGAGATCATCCTTGTTTCCATGGAGGATCTTGCAACTTGGCTCTTCAAGCTTCAATCCAAGGTATGGCTTCTTCTTTCTAGATGATCTTCACTTAGCTCTTAGGTTGAGATGGAGGAGGATGATGATTGATGATAGGAGAGGAGAAAATGGCAATTGGGAATTGGGAGCAAAGTGTCGAGTCTCAATTGTAATAATAAGAATTGTTTTCAATTTATGCGCGAAATCCTCTTTAAATAGGCTGCTGGAAAAGCCTGAATTTTTTGGTGAAAATTTCTACAGTTTTCGCCGAAAATTCCTTTGAAAAACACTGAGCCGACCTTGACTTTCTTCATAGTTTTTTGGCGAAAACTTTAAATGTTTTCGCCGAAAACTTCTTCACAAATCAGCTCCAAATTTCCCGGATCCTCCTATTTGCAAACGACCGCGATCTCGCCGAAAACTTCTTCAGAAAAACTGTATTTTCCTCGATTTTACAACGGCCATATCTCCTCCGTCCTAGCTCCGATTGACTTCCCGTTTGCTCCTATGCGCTCTTTGTCATCCGTACTTCGAAACCAAAAACCTGAAATGCATGAAGAAACATCCAATAGACCACTAATTTGTACAAAACTTCAATAAAAGCATATAAGTCATGGCATTTCACGAACAAACACGGGAATTTCATAGGTCAATCATAGGCTCAAGATGCACTAAATAAAGTCACATCAATATACTTATATTATCAATTTAAAAAAATGCTTAGTAAGCTAATGCATGGCTATTGGAGCTAATGTGGTATGCTGAATGCGCACCAATTAACGTCATGAAGACGATAGTTAAAATGGAAGGACCCAAAGTGCAAAGTGGCCAAAGTAGGAGGGGTAAAAAGAGCGATTTATAGTTTAGGAGACTATTTGTTAAGTTGACAAAGTAGAGGGGGCAAAGTGCTATTTTTCCTTTTAACAACTACCTTGATTATTTACGAGAATTTTTTTTGGCCAAAACCAAATTTGTAGCCAAACATTTCCGGGAAATGTCAAACACAGCCAAAACTATTCGTAATCCAAAAAATAGTAATGTTTTATTTTCCGTTAACTTTTCCGTCCAAGTTAACGGAAATTTAACCCCCAAAATGACGTGTCAGCTGATGTGGCAAATTTTTCCACATAATTATTTTTAATTAAAAAATTTCACCAAAACAAAATAATTTTCTCCCCAACCCTAATTTCTCTAATTGCTCCTCCATCCGCTACAGTTCCTCCGACCTCTACAATTCCCTCATCTTCAGCAACATTCTCAAAATTAACAAATCCAAGCTCATCCTACCTCTCAAACTAGGACTTCCTCCTCTGTCTCTCCCCTGCATCATTCTCATGAACACAAACCCAATATCGCCAACCCAAATTCCCGATTTCAATTTCCACTCAGCGTCGGAGTCGGAGGCGAACTGGAAGGTGGCGGAGACGAGAGACGATGGCCAACAGAGGGAGCAGATAGACGTTTCTGAACAAACCAAAACAGCTGTGTCTGAAAAAGAAGGCCATTGCCATTGATACACACTTGGCCTTCTCTTTCTTCCGTTCAATATTATGAGGCTTCTGTAAATTTGATTCTTGCGCAAGAGAAACAAAAGACGGATAAGGAATCAGCAAATCCAGACGAAGTGTCACAAAGGAGACCATGGTTTCAAGAAAAAAGGCAGAGAACTACAACCACGCCTACAAAGTCACTGACCTCAAATCTTGATCTGTTTGATGAATTACCCGATGATTTGGTTCTCTCCATCCTCTACAAACTCAACTCGTTTGCTCCTGCCGATTTCATCAACATTATCTTCACGTACGTGCTCGTCCCCAGTGCGTTCATATGCCTTTTGTGTATTTCGTTTCTTCTTATTTCTTCAAAAAAAAAAATTCAGATATCAACCGAGAAGAGAGGGAGAGGGAGCCAAGGAGGCAGCAGCCGGTGCCGATCCACGATCTGATCAGATCTCTGATTCCACCATCGACGACTTTCGGAGAGGGATCAGACGGCGACGATTGGCGGAGGCGGGATGAGGGAAGTGTGTTGGTGGTAGAGGGGATTGGATGGTGGTGGGTGGGTTTGGTTTTGGAGTCGCCGATCTGAGAAATTTCCAATTCCGATTTCGTCTCTCAATAGGTGCTCGAACTTGCCGGAAACGTGGCTCGGGACAACAAGAAGAATAGGATAAACCTCAGGCACGTTCTCTTAGCAGTGAGGAACGACGAGGAACTCGAGAAGCTTCTAGCGGGGGTCATCATAGCAAGCGGAGGCGTACTACTGAACATCAATCCAGTCATGTTGCCGAAGAAGAAGGTCTCATCTGAGGGCAGTTCTTCTCCTGATGAACCCAAATCGCCCAAGAAGAAAAGGGATCTACCTAAAATTGTTCTGAGTTCTTCACTTTCTTCTGTATTTAGCGTTGTAATTTGTCTGTCAACCATGGCTGTGAGTGGCGGTGGAGTGTGAGTGGATGGGTGAAGAAGGTGGCAGCGAGTTGTGGTGGTGGGTGAAGATGATGCCCCATTATTTTTAATTTTAATTTTATTTTATTTTTTATCTAGGTTAATTAATTAATTTTAAATTTAAATAATGACATGGCATCTGACGTGTCATCAAGTTGACCGGTCAAGTGGGTGCCACGTCAGCTCTGTTTGTACAGTCACTAACGGTGTTAAAATTTTAACGGATGTTGGCTATGTATGTCCTAAAAAATAAAAATGTGGTCTAAAAAGTGTGACGTAAGTAATTTTGACTATGTTTGACATTCCCAAAAAAATTTGGCTACAATTTTATTTTTTTGGTCGAGCACTCCCACGGAAGAGAGTACCAAGATCGCCTAGACTAAAGGAGAAAGGGGGGGTGAGAGGGGAGAACAGAAGGGTTGGGGGTGGGGTGTGTGGGGGGTAGTAAGTTTGATAACGAGAAAAGGGGGCTTCAGGCAAGTAAGTTAGTCTAGGTGCAAACTGGGTGAGATTGAGCAGACCAGTGCGAAGTGGAAGCATGCTGAGAGAATGTCTGGCCAGATTGTGCGCTGCTGTGTTGACTTCCCTTTTGACGGTTGAGCATCGAATAGACGAGTGGCGAGCTAGCAGTAGCTTCCATTCTTGGATGATAGCACCTGCTCGCGGGTGAAGACGTTGTTTGTCCAAAACATGTGAGGATACCATCGCTGCATCTCCTTCTAGATCCACTCAAGCTAAAGAACGAGCCGAACACCAACGCAAAGCTTCACGAAAAGTCAGGGCTTCAATAGTGAAGGGGTCTGTGAAGTGCGGAAGTGACCATCTCCCAGAAAAATGCACAACTCCTGAAGAATCCCGAAGGATTAATCCAATTCCTCCCCCCTGTGCCCGACGAACCGCACCATCGATGTTGATTTTAACCCGTCCCTCAAGAGGAGGTCTCCATCTGTTTTGAGCAGGGGTCAGTTGTCGACGGGGAATAGGGCGCACACATCATCCTGGTCCAGTTCCGGTTCAAATTTGCTCATGTGTTTTTCCATCTGTGCCTTGAGAGCAGGTAGAAGAAATTGTTTGTTGATGAAAACCACGGTGTTGCGGGATTTCCACAATCTCCACCAGAAGAAAATGAACTTCTTCCCAAGAAATTCGTAGTACCTTACGAGACCATTTGAATAACATGTATCGGGTACGTTTCAGCTTATCATGTAATCGAAATTGTGGTGATCCAGACAAAGGGCGTTGCCATTTGTGTAAAACCATGACTCTAACGTCCGGTATTCGAGCCCAACGAGCATAAAATTTAAACTGTCTTTTGAAAGCTGGGTTGTGAGAGAAAGCTGTAAAATGATAGGGAGATGGTCTGAGCCATAGGCGCAGCCAGTCCTCATTGATAAAAAATTTGTCCAACCGTTGTTTGATAAGAGCGTCGTCCGAACGAGCACAGTTCGTCCACTTAAAGTCTGGTCCAACAAAGCCTACATCAATCAATTGTAAATCATAAATGAAAGCTGAGAAATCGGCCAATGATCTTGGAATTGGATCGAGCCCACCTTGTCATTCTGAATTTATTGTGATTGCGTTAAAGTCGCTACAAATGACGAAAGGGCCAGAAAGAGCGAGTAAGGCATTACGAATTTGCTCTAACTGAGAAGCACGAACCGAGTGAACAGACGAGAGATACACACCAATATAATGAATGAAAATATTATTAGGAGAATTCCACTTAATACAAATAGCAAATGAAAATGAAAAAATGAGCTGACAAGGGAGGTGAGGTAGCCAAGCAAGAGCAAGACTTCCTACAGTACCCTCCCCAATAACATGTTCAAAATCCGAAAAACCCAAAGGAGCTAATTTTAATCTAAGTCTATCTGAATCCATACAAGTCTCACTTAAACATAAAAAGAGGGGACCAACTTGATGGACAAGTTGTAACAATTTCCGGTTTGTCAAAGACGTCCCCAATCCTCGACAATTCCATGCGATGCAGCTCATTTATTGGTTGGGGCCTATCCGGGTTGGCTACCTCCACCGATAATGGTTCCTCAGCATCACCAGACATAGAAATTTCGCCCTCCTCAGAACCTGAAACAAAGAGAGCATCTGGATCGAAATTAGTATCACTATCCCCCCCACTACAAAAAAAAGGCCTTTAGCGTCGCTCAGAGGGGAAGTATTTAGCGTCGGTCAGTGAGGAACCGACGCTAAACCCTTGACTCGCGTTTGACCAAGGGTTTAGCGTCGGTCGCTTATCGACCGACGCTAAAACATGTCGATAACCGACGCTAAATTTGGTTTTCGGTCGGAAACGAAGCCAACCAGCTTTAGCGTCGGTTACCGACATGTTTTAGCGTCGGTTACCGACCGACGCTAAAACAGTCGCCACCCTAACCCTAATCTCATCTCTCTCAGCCTTCTTCTTCCTCCTCCAACCTTCTTCTTCCTCTTCCATTTTCTTCCTTCTTCCTCCTCCATTTTTTTCCTTCTTCCTCCTCCAACCTTCTTCTTCCTCTTCCATTTTCTTCCTTCTTCCTCCTCCATTTTCTTCCTTCTTCCTCCTCCAGCCTTCTTCTTCCTCTTCCATTTTTCTGACCTTCATTCTTCTTCTTCCTCTTTCTTCTTCCTCCTCCAGCCTTCTTCTTCCTCTTCCTTTTTCTCCAGCCTTCTTCTTCTCTTCCTTTTTCTCCACCTTCCTCTTCTTCCTCTTTCTCTTCCTCTTTCTTCTTCAATCTCCAGTCTCTCCTTTCTTCTCTCTTTCCTCTTCTTCCTCTTCCTCTTCTTCTCCTCTTCTCCATCGTCGCTGCCATCGCCACCGCCGTCGCCGCCATCGTCGCCATCATCGCCACCCGCCGTCGCCGCCATCGTCGCCACCGCCGTCGCCACCATCGTCGCCTGCTGCCGTCGCTGCCACCGTTGCCGCCGCCAGCCACCAAAAAAAATGACCTAATAAATCTAAAAGCACCAAAAAAATATGACATAATAAATTTAAGTGACCAAAAGGATGACCTAATAAATCTAAGTGACCAAGATGCATAACTGGAAAATGGGAGTGACCAAATCTGAAAACAAAAAAAAAATTGGGTTGGTAGCGATTCATTTCGGTCAGCTCAAAATTAGCGTCGGTCGTGGTTTAATATTAGCGTCGGTCGTGGAAGAACCGACGCTAAAATTTAGCGTCGCTACTTTTAGCGTCACTTCTTGTAAGCGACGCTAAATATTTTAGCGTCGGTCAATGACCGACGCTAAAGCGCGGTTTCGACCGATGCTAAACTCTCATTTTTTCGTAGTGCCCCCCCCCCCCCCGACTTGATTCCCTCACATTCTCCTGAGGCCCATCTGCAGTGGCATGTTCATGAGGGGAGGGTGGTCCTTCTTTAATAATTTTTGGCCCAATTGGAAAAGAGGCAGAGGGCCCATCTACTGATTCAAAGGCCTCTAATAATTTCCTTTTTACTAAGCCCGAAGAGGGTGTGGATCGAACTGACAGCCTAGGCGCCGGATTTACCACGGGTTTGGATTGGGTGTGTCTTGGGCCATCAGTACAGGAGCAGCTTTGCGGCCCAGGTCAGTGTTCCTTGGCTTGGAGAGATGGATCAAACCAGAAGGAGCTTGAGGTGGGCCCGATGGATCAACTGAAGATGCTGCTCCAGAAGGTTGTTGTCCTTTTACAAGTGGCAGCCAAGCTGGGCCTAGGTGGGCCGAGTGGCCCGACACGCGGCCCCATTTTCCCCCTCTAGAGATAAAAGACGCCGCTGAGGCTGCTTGGGGTTGAGAATGGGCTGGGCCCGCAGGACTTGGGCCAGTCCTCCCCTGGGCTCCATCTGAGATCCAGCCCCCTGGTGCCATTATTTGTAGACAAACTGGATTCGCGAGCTAGAAGAACTCAACCCACCTGGTTGGCGAACCACCCCTGGGCCACGGGTTGGGGTTGGGCCTGGTAATGCAAGGATGGGTTTTGGACCCCCAAATACCGGCCCACCACGCCCCCTTGTACCGCCTGCATTGCGTTCATGAGCCCACTGTCGGTTCAAAGAAGATGAAAGCCCAACAGCCACCGAGGGAGGCAAACCACCACGACCACCTGAATTTTGTGGTTGACTCGGTGGCAGGGGTTGGAGCTGTGGGCCCCTACCTTCCTTTTCATTCGGTGCGACCTTACCACTAATCCACGAAGCTCGAACATTCTTATCGAATACCAAGTCTGTGCGCGGACACTCTGTCATAACGTGACCCAAGAATCCACACAAATAGCAAATATACGGAACCCCAATATATTGGAAAAATGTTGGAAAAGGGACACCATTCGTACCAATAACCTGTGGGGTGCCGAGGAATGAACCCAACAAGTCCTTCCGAACCTTCCCTTGATGTAGGTGCCTTCTGGTGTCCCCGTGTCTAAATATCCAATCTTAATGACTTCACCCAGCTTAGTCAACAGCTTTCTACCAACAGCAGTGGTAAGGGACACAAATGGTAAACCAATTATCTTAACCCAAATTGGCATAAACTGAAGCGCGTGAAAGAGATCCTCAGAAGGAGTCATGTTGTCAGTAAAATGGATAATAGAACGTTGGGAGAACCAAGGTTGGTTCTCAAGAACCCAGTTTCGTTTAATTACCGATGGAAAAATGAATTGGTAGAGACCTGAGCCCACGTCGAATACCCGGACTCTGCCACACTTCCAAACTAGAAGGAACGAGTTTTCCACAACTCGTAGTTCCCTAGGTTCCTCCCAAAAAATTCTTGCCAGCAAACTCAGCTCCGCTCTCTCCCTAACATCCTATAGGTCATCATCCGCGAGTTGAACTGCCGGAACTTCCTCCGGAAAGGGATCATCTTGGGCATCAACGAAAGTCTCAGCATCATTGTTAAAATCCGTCGGGCCCCCGGGATGCATCTCATCCGTCGGAACCTCTCCAGTCACACATTCAACTTGGACATCGTTGATATCCTCGGAGCATCATCATGGACAGCTTAAGAGTCAACAGCAGCTGCTACCCGGACAGCAACAGAGGTAGCATCAAATTCAACTTGGGCAGCGCCAGAACCCATAGGAGAAACAACCTGTGCATCAACAACATTGGTGACATCTTCGACCTGGAAAAGATTGTTCCTAGCAGCAACTGATTCCTCAGCAGTGAGATTAGTCATGGTGACCAAAGGAAGCAGAGGAAGAATGGTCGATTGAGTAAAAATGATTTTGGAAGAAAGAAAATTTTGGGGGTAGATGGTATTCCAGAGGAAGGAGAGTCGTTTAAATAAATTCACACAAAGATTCACATAGAGTTTAAGTTGAAAACAATCTCTAAACAGCTCCAACCACTTACAGAAAAAAACGGGGGATAACAAGAAAGCCAGCTGTAAAACAACTTTTTCGGCATGTTGCCCCAAACCGTAGACCCGAGTACAAACACAAACCAACCGAAATAATAAAAACAAACCAACCAAACAGAGCAAGAAAGGAGAAACCCAACCTCTCAGACCGGGACGAGCGGAGGCCGGAAATCCCTCCACCAGCGGCCGAGCCAAATTGCAGGTCGTTCAAATAGGAATTCCCTTACCCGGATGATGGACGTGGCCGTGCAAAAGATCCCCCGATTGAGCCAAATCAATGAGGCGACAACTAGAAAGGGCTGCCAGAGATGACCTAGGGAACGGCCGATACCTGCAGAAAGAGAGGGAAAGACTCGCCATACAGACGAACTCAGGACTCCAAAGAGCTTGTAACTCAGACAACGGGAATCTCGTGACTGTCATCGAGCCGCAACCGTTTGACCCCAAGGGCCAACTTACGGAAGGGAAAAGCAACGAGAAAGCAATCAGAGCAAGGGAAGCGGAGGGTCAGCGAAAGGCGAGGAAGGCAAACAGGGAGAGAGCGACAAGGTCCGGAGCCGAGGGACCGGTGATCCGATCGGACTGACTGAGGAGCGAGGAGGGAGGGCGGCGGAGGGAATGAGAGAGACGACCGTTACTTTCTTTTTTGACTTCCAAGCTTTCCATAATAAAGTATTGATTTTCCCAATCAATTTGGGGGTTCGGATCGCCCTCCAATCTTTGGAAGGGTTGGAAATTTCCAACCTTCATTTCAGCCATTAGATCACCTTTGACTCTTTGACTAATCCAATGGTGTAGATTGTTAGGGGTATTTAAGACTTTACAATTATAATTTAATTATTATATTTAAATTAAATAATTAATATTCCTAAGGGATCGCCGGTGACTCTCCGGCGGCCGGCCACTGTCGCTGGCGAATTTTCCGGCGACCGGCCGCCGTCGCCGGTGAATTTTCCGGCGAGACTCCACCAACTTTTTTTTTAATTTTTTTTAATTTTTTTTTGCTTAAAAAAAACTAGTTAATACTTTTTTGGCTGTTAACTAGTTAACAGTATTTTTTTAACGGATAACAAGTTAACATGGTTTTTACCTGATAACTAGTTAAATCATTTTTTGTTTGATAACTAGTTAACATCATGATTTAGATAACTAGTTAACAAAAAATTTAGTTGATTACTAGTTATCAAAATTAGTTAACATTATTTTTTGTTTGATAACTTGTTACCATATTTTAACTTGATAACTAGTTAACAAATAATCATATAATCAAAATTTTAACAAGATTTTTTGTTAACAGGTTATCTAATTAGTTATGTTATTTTTACCTAGTTAACTAATTAACATATTCAAAGTGATAATTTGTTATCAACATTAGTTAACTAGTTATCAAAATTAGTTAACATGTTATGCTGATGTTAACTAGTTAACGAATTAGCATAATTAGTTAACTAGTTAACATTTTTTTAAGATGATAATTAGTTAACCGCGTTTTTTGTTTGATAACTTATTAACATATTTTAACCTGATAACTAGTTAACATGTTATTTTGCTGATAACTAGTTAACTAGTTATCCAATCGCGTTAACTAGTTATCAAGTTGTTAACTAGTTATCTAATCAAGTTAATTAGTTAACTAATCGTGTTAACTAGTTATTTTGTTTTTAATTAGTTAATTTATCTAGTTAACTAGTTAACATTAAGATTGGATAACTAGTTAACGATGGTTTAGTTGATGACTAGTTATCAAAACTTGTTAACTAATTGTGTTATTCAACAACCGGTTTATATAGTTCAAATTTTTACTCCAACAATGTCAAGAACATAAAAAATAGTGACTGAAACTATAATTATGAATACTAAAAAGTCAAACTAACTATAACTTAAAAGACAGTGACTAAATTGCAATTTTTTATAATTATTAAATCCATCATCTTCGTCTTCAACCTCTGGATCTGATCTTGGCCGCCGACGACTCCCGTCGATTCTACCATCGCCGATGGTCGGCTGCCTCTACACTCCCACCTCCGTCAGCCCTGTTCCACTCTCTCAATCTTCGTGCCACCGTCATCTCCAACATCCGAACCATTTCTCCTCCACCGCTACTCCGGCCGCCGTGCTCTGGTCGTCGACGTCGGAATTCCCCGGCGCTAACTCCGGTTCGGCCTCCGCCGCGCTCTTCCTAATAGAATAGTAAAATGGCATACCGTTTTACTAATACTTAGGTCTACGTGGCTATATAAAGCACACGGTGTCAGACTCTTTCCTTTACAAATCGATATACTCTTACGTTCCTATATACAATCGTCTCTTTCATTCTGTTATGGTATCAGAGCATTAGCTCTTCCTTTTCTTTCTTTTTCCGCTTATTCTCTTGTTCGTCAACATGGCGCGTGGTACATCAGCTCCGTCCGCCGCTCCTCCGGCGTTGGACATCTCCAATCCTCTTTTCATTGGCTCGAACGATCATCCAGGGGTGATGATCGTCTCCGATCGGTTGTTAGGCCCCCAAAATTACCATGGTTGGGCCAGATCCTTCACAATGGCGTTGCTCTCCAAGAACAAGCTAGGGTTTGTCAATGGGAGCGTAGATCAGCCAGAGCCGTCTGATCCTTTGTTTTCGGCATGGGAGCGGGCAAACGTGTTGGTTCTTGGGTGGATCCACAGAGCCATCTCACCGGAGATTGCACAGAGTGTTCTTTGGCTAGATTCGTCCCGCGAGGTTTGGCTCGATCTGAGTGTGAGGTTTGGACGAACAGATCTGGTTCGTGTCTCGGAGCTGTTTGATAGAATTTCGTCTTTTCGCCAAGGTGAGCTGACAGTCACAGCCTATTATACGCGTTTTAAGCTGCTGTGGGATGAGTTCGTGACTCTTCGGCCCTTGCCTGTGTGTTCTTGTATGCCACGGTGTTCTTGCGATGTTTCATCCAAGTTGCGTGGTGCCGTTTCTTCTGAGCAGATGATACGATTTCTTCGTGGTTTGAACGGGGCTTTTGGACCCGTGCGTTCGCAAATCTTGCGTACTTCCCCTTTGCCGACTATCAATCAAGCCTTCTCTATGGTGGTTCAAGAAGAACGAGAATTAGGGTTCAGTGATCTGGCAGAAGGGGGTCAAGCAACAGTTGGATTGCAATCGACGATTGGAGCTGGCGTTCAATCGAATCTTGGTCAATCTTTAGCCATAAGAGCGGGTCAGCCGTCCAAGACAGGTTCTCAAAGGCCACTTTGCACTTATTGCGGTCTCACTGGTCACACTGTAGATCGGTGCTATGCCAAGAATGGATACCCACCTGGATATAAGGCGAAAGGCAGAGGCCGAGGTCAGCGTCCAGCGGCGTCAGCCAATGCAGTACAGGGAGGCCTGGTTGATAATGTGGATACGGGTTACACTCTAACTACTGCTCAATATCAGGCTATTCGTTCTCTCTTTGCAAGCAATGGTGATGCAGCTGCGGTAGATGGTGTGGCAAATTTTGTCGGGGCTACGAATTTGAGCTATGGTCAGACATCTGCTTCTACGTCTGATGGTTCTTCGGCTGAAGCTTCGGGCAATGCTGCAAACACCACTGGTAGGTTTGTTAGCACTGTAAGTACAGTTCATTCTAATGAAAGTGTTTGGATTGTGGACAGCGGGGCTACTCATCATGTTTGTCATAATATGTCAGTTCTGAGTTCTGTGAAACCTGTGCATAATTCATTTGTTATGCTTCCGAATTCTCATAAAGCTGTGGTTACTCATGTTGGTACTGTTCTGCTTCGTGATGGTATTAAATTGCTTGATGTGTTATTGATTCCCAGTTTCTCGTTCAACTTGTTGTCTGTTAGTAAGTTGCTAGAAACTAATCAGGTGCATTTGCGATTTACTACTACTGCTTGTTTGTTCCAGGATCATTCTCGATCTCAGACGATTGGTATAGCTAGACTGGAAGGTGGATTGTATAAGCTGCCTCATGTTGTTTGTCATAATACTTCTTGTAATCTTGTTGTTTCTGCAACTTTGTGGCATGCTCGTTTAGGACATGCATCTTTACCTGTTGTTAAGAATGCTGTGGGTTGTAATGTTGATTCTGTTGAAGCATGTACTGTTTGTCCTTTGGCAAAACAGAAGAGATTGCCTTTCAATAAAAGTGTTTCTCATGCCATGAGCTGTTTTGATTTGTTACATGTGGATATTTGGGGTCCCTATGTGGTTCCGACTGTTGATGGTCACCGATATTTTTTGACCGTGGTTGATGATTGTTCGCGGTTTACTTGGGTGTTCTTAATGAAGCTCAAATCTGAAGTCCGACAAATCATTCGTGAATTTTGTGCTCATGTACTCACTCAGTTTGGTGTCAAAGTTAAAATTTTCAGGACTGACAATGGGGCTGAGTTTGCTATGCCAGAGTTCTATTCTTCATTAGGGATTGTGCACCAGACATCGTGTGTTTATTCTGCTCAGCAGAATGGGCGCGTGGAAAGAAAGCACCAACACATATTGACAGTGACACGAGCAATTATGTTTCAAGCATCGATTCCGACTCAGTTCTGGGGTTATGCTGTGTTACATGCAGTGTTTCTTATCAACCGTTTACCGACTCCTTTACTCAATCAGCAGAATCCCTTGGAGGTTCTTATGAAGAAACTGGTTAGCTATGATGCTTTGAGGGTTTTTGGGTGTCTTTGTTTTGCTACGGATGTTTATCCGGGCAAGACCAAGTTGAAACCTCGTGCTATTTCTTGTATTTTTCTGGGTTTTCCTTCTTATTCAAAGGGATTTCTTCTGTTAAACTTGGATACTAATGCTGTTTTTGTTAGCCGTGATGTTGTTTTCCATGAGGATGTGTTTCCCTTTTCAGGAACTGGTCCTCATGTCTATGATTCTGAGTTCTCTCTACAGGGTGGAACTGATAGTGTTTTGCCTTTTGAGACGGTACCTAGTGTGGCTCTTGAGGAGCTGCCTCCGACTTCTATTCCTCTGAGTGGTGCAGGTTCAACAGAGGTTGATGAGGATGATGGTTCAGCAGGGGAGCTTCTTGACCCCTCGAGTGTTTCTGGAAGACCTCAACGGAGAAAGAGACCTCCGGGGTATTTGGCAGACTTCCTTTGTAATCTTGCCAAGTCGGACATACCGGTGCAGTATCCTTTAAGTGATTATTTGTCTGTTGATAAACTTTCTCCGTCTCACTCTGCATATGTCATGTCTGTGAACAATGTCGTTGAGCCAACAACATACAGGGCTGCTATCAAGGATCAACGGTGGGTTGAGGCCATTACGAAAGAGTTGGATGCGTTGGACAAGACACGGACATGGGAACTTGTTGATTTACCCCCTGGGAAGCACACGATTGGGTGTAAGTGGGTCTTCAAGGTAAAGTTGAAGTCTGATGGGTCAGTGGAACGATTCAAGGCTCGGCTGGTGGCGAAAGGATACACGCAGACAGCTGGAGTTGATTACACCGACACATTTGCACCGGTCGCTAAAATCACCACAGTCCGTACCTTGCTTGCGGTTGCCTCCATTAAGAACTGGCCTCTCTTCCAGCTGGATGTCAACACAGCCTTTCTACACGGCGATTTGAATGAGGAGGTTTACATGACACCTCCTCCAGGTTTGAAGATTTCTGGATCGAACACTGTCTGTAAGTTGGTTAAGTCGTTGTATGGACTTAAGCAAGCAAGCAGGCAGTGGAATTCAAAACTCAATGAGTTTTTGCTTTCTATCGATTTTGTTCAGTCTAAGTCTGATTATTCTCTCTTCACTCGCGTTGATTCTGTTACTGGTTTGTTCATTGCGTTGCTTGTGTATGTCGATGACATTGTTATGACTGGTTCTGATATTAGTGGTATTCATTTGGTTAAAGCTAAGTTGGATGCTGTGTTCACTATTAAAGACCTCGGATCTCTGAAGTTTTTTCTTGGTTTTGAGGTTGCTAGAACTAAGAAAGGGATTTCCTTGTGTCAGCGTAAATATGCCTTAGAGATTATTAGTGATGCTGGCTTGTTAGCTGGAAAACCATGTGATAGTCCTACTGATCCTGGTGCTAGGTTGGGTATCTCTTCTGGTGCTGTGATTGATGATCCTTCGGTTTATAGACGTCTGATAGGTCGGCTGATCTACTTGTGTTCGACCAGACCTGACATTGCTTTTACTGTGAACTATTTGAGTCAGTTTGTTAGCAAACCGACAGATATGCATATGGCTGCTGCCCTGAGAATTGTTCGGTTTCTTAAATCTGCTCCTGGAAAGGGTCTATTCTTTCCAGCTGATTCTGCTTTGAAAATTCATGTTTTTACAGATAGCGATTGGGCGGGATGTCCGGATTCACGGCATTCGACAACAGGATATTGCGTGTTTTTGGGGTCTTCGCTCATTTCATGGAAGTCGAAGAAGCAGGTCACGGTTTCTCGGTCTTCGGCAGAGGCGGAATACAGAGCAATGGCAGCTGCGGTGTGTGAAGTTCAGTGGCTACGATACTTGCTCCACGACCTCCAAGCAGATATTCCGAGTCCTGTGCCTATTTACACCGATAGTGCTTCAGCACTTAAAATGGCGGAGAATCCTGTTGCACACGAGCGCACCAAACACATCGAGCTGGATTGCCACGTTGTTCGGGACAAGGTCACGGAAGGGGTGATTCAAGTTAACAAGGTGGATACCTCCAATAACATTGCGGATTTCCTCACCAAACCTCTTGGCACAGCTGTGTTTAGTTCCTTAGTTTCCAAGCTCAACATGTTGGATATTCATGCTTAGCTTGCGGGGGGGTAATAGAATAGTAAAACGGCATACCGTTTTACTAATACTTAGGTCTACGTGGCTATATAAAGCACACGGTGTCAGACTCTTTCCTTTACAAATCGATATACTCTTACGTTCCTATATACAATCGTCTCTTTCATTCTGTTACTTCCGCCTAACGCCTCACCCCTCCGGCCGCTGCTCCACTTCGATACAGCATCTCACCAACCGTCGTCGCTCTTGGGGCGCGTGGCTGCTTCGACCATGGAATGGAATCATGGCTTCTCGATGGATGGGTGGAGCTTGCGATGCAGGTCGACGAGTAGTAGGAAGATTTGACCGGCGATGAGTTCCGGAAACGCATTGACGGAAAGAGTCGAGGAAAAGTATACGACGGCGGCAGAGTTTCGCAGGGAAAAGTAAATTAGATTTAATTTATTTTTTTAAAATACCGAAACTACACCTCTGATTTTTGGTTGGAAACCGGCCCAACCTTAAAAGGTTGGGTCCGAATCCTTACCCATCAATTTGGCTACAAATTTGTTTTTGCTTTTTTTTTTTTTTATAACAACTACCTCAGACTTTAAAGGCGCAAAAAACTAACAAGTACCCCTCACTTCTTCCATCATAACAAATAGTCAAATAGTAATACACTCCTTTCTTTTCTTCCTCCTACCATTTCAATCAAATCAACTCAATCAGCCATGCTCAACTTGTGCCCATGTTTCTACCGCCGATGCTCCTCCGCCGCCGCCTCCGGCTCCTCCGATCTCGATCCCGTGCTTCTAGTCTCCGGTATGGGCGGCTCCATCCTCAACTCCAAGCCAAAGAATTTCGGAGTTCAAACTCGTGTTTGGGTTCGCTTCCTCCTAGCAGAGCTCGAGTTCAAGAACAAAGTCTGGTCCATTTACAATCCAGATACAGGTCCCTTCTCTTCTCTTCTCTTTCGCCTACTACAGACGTCTTTGATTCTGATCAAACTTGTCTTTTCTTGCTCTTGTTAATGGAGGTGGAACAAAATATAATCCCACCGCATCGGTTTGTTGTCTACTGTTTCCCTCTTTTGTCTTGTAGCCTGCGGAACTTTTTGGATTTAAAAGATGATGACACAGCAATTTTCTAATTAGTCTGAAATATTCAAACTAAAAATGCCAGATTAAGAGCAAACATTCTATAATTTGCTTTAAAACTCGAAATTACTTCTTCCTGAATACTGGATAGTTCCTGCTTCTTTCAGGTTACACTGAGGTGTTGAATAAAGATACAGAAATTGTTGTCCCTCAGGATGATTATGGACTCTACGCCATTGATATTTTGGACCCATCTCCGGTCAGACACACTTTCCTCTCCCACTCTTTTGCAATTTCATTTCCTACCTTCTTTCCTGTGCTTGCTACTTTCTTATGTGATAGCCGATTCTCCTAATAGCATGCGTTTCTGAACAATTCATGGATTGCTCGACATTTCCCTCTATAATAGAAAAACATAACAAAAAAATACTAGACTTTGCGGTTGTCCTTGGACCCTCATTTGAAGCTCAAGGTTAGGATTGTCCTTTACTCTCTTATCTTGGATTGACCCATTCAGAGATATAATACTTGCGAATTTGAACAATTATGGTAGAAGCTTGCTTATTTGAATTATCTGTTCTACAATCTTGCCATACTGAGACATGTGTTTTTGGTGACTATTTGATTGTTTATGTGTTGAAATATGAATTTTCAATTTGGTTTCCCAAACCGCAAGGAATATCCCTTATCAGTATCTTTAACAGTGGCATGCCTAAATCTTTCAGGTTGTTAAATGTGTCCACTTGACAGAGGTATATCAGTTCCATGATATGATTGAAATGTTGGTTGACTGTGGACATAAGAAGGGTACCACATTGTTTGGATACGGCTATGATTTCCGACAAAGTAACAGGTAATCTTTTGGCCACTGAGGTTCATAGTTGTTTTAATCACATCTCCTACTTCTGGTAATTTCATGTTATTGTTGGCATTGCACAATAATGCGCTGTATTTCTCTTCTATGAAAGTGCTTTCTTGCTGACAGGATTGCCAACTCAATGGAGGGTCTGAAAGTCAAGCTGGAAACCGCTTATGAGGCTTCTGGCAATAGGAAAGTGAACATAATTACTCATTCAATGGGTGGACTGCTGGTGTCATGCTTCATGTCACTATACAAAGATGTGCACTCTTAGTCCATTGGACCTGTTGAAGTTTTGAACCATCTTTACAATGTCCAGAAAGAGGGTTGACATCATACCTTATACATCTACAGGTTTTCTCAAAGTTGGTCAATAAGTGGATCTGCATTGCATGCCCTTTTCAAGGTACAATACTATAAAGCTGATGCCATCTGATATTATAGGCTTATAGCTATAGAATATCGCTGAAATTGTGGGGAATATGTACATAAAAGGATGCATGTCGGCATGATGTTGATTGCCAAAAGTTTTCTATAATAATTTATCCGTTACTGGCTGTCTCCAATACAATCCAGTGTGGTATGCTTATACCCTTCTTAAATTGATTTTTTCTTACTTCATTTAGATTTATTTATCAATGTGCATCTTCAATTTTTTCTCTGATTCATACCTGTCTTTAAGTTGTTAAGAACCGCACAGTTTCAAGACATCAGTCGTTAGCTTCTTGAAACACTCAATCTGCTTCAAGGAATTACCTTGGGCCTGAATCAATTTATTGCTCCTGAAGGCTTCTCTTCTATGTTGATTAATTTTCTTTAATGTTGAGAAGTCTTCAAGTCCTCTATTTCCTGCCCACATAAATAGTTACATACTACTATAATTGTTGACATGAGAAGGTTGAATTGAACATGTTCGGAAGTCAGTATGGAATAGGCCGTTTAATTGGACTATCCTTAAATGGAGCGATTTATTTTATCTATTTTGTAGCATGGCAAGTCTCAACCCTGTCTCGTTTATTTTGGGAATTTAATCATTGTAGCTTGGTAATGATTCTAATGTGTGCAGTTCTGTGATTTTTTTGTGCTCACTGCTTCTCTCTCTATCTGTGTTGTTCGTCTTCCAGCCTGCTAGCTTCTATGCTTTAGATTATTCAAGATTGCTAATTAAGGAGTAACCTTAATCTTGACGTGAACTGTCATTACATAGTTTATTTTCCCAAATTGTTTAGTATCATTTTGTCTCTTTAATCTTTCAAAGCAACGTTGATGTTGATCTTTAACTGTTCCCCTAAATAGGTGCTCCTGGGTGCATCAATGATTCTATATTAACCGGCTTACAGTTTGTTGAAGGCTTTGAGAACTATTTTTTTGTATCACGATGGACCATGCACCAACTGGTAATCTACTCTCCGGTACATTTTCTTATGTTGAATACATCTTAGTGTGTTAAGCCTGCAAAGCAGCGATTTTTTTGCACAGGACAACTGTTATAGATTTGTACACTCTGTTTTTCACACTTATTGCTATTTTCTACTAACTACTTTTATGAAACGTGTTAATGTATTCTCTGATTAAGGCTCTAAAATGATTTTCTTACTAAAATGTTGATGTATTTGCAACTCGGGAGAAAGTTGGTGGAGTGTCCATCCATCTATGAGATGTTGCCTAACCCTGCATTTAAGTGGCAAAACGAACCTCAAATTCAAGTGTGGCGGAAGAAATCGCATGACGGTGGAACTTCTATCCATTTGGAGTCTTATGGGCCGGTTGAGAGTATAAGTTTATTTGAAGAAGCATTGAAGAATAATGAGGCAAGTAAAATTTCATGATGATTTCTGGGTATCATACTATCATTCATAATCTACGTAAGTTATAAAGCTTGATGTGGACTGTTTTGTTTCAGCTAAGTTATGGTGGAAATACAATTCCTCTACCATTCAACATGTCTATCCTCAAATGGGCTTCTGAAACCCGCCAGATGCTCAGAGATGCTGAATTACCTAAAGGGGTTTCCTTCTATAACATTTACGGGACATCATTTGACACACCATTTGATGTATGGTATGTAACGCAATGAAGTTTTGGTACAGCTATGTTATGCCAACTAACTTCAAGAACTTACCTCATGCACGTCTTCTCATCTATAAAGCTTCGTAGTTTCTAGGTTTCTTTGGTCAATGCTTACACCCTGATATTGCGTATTTAAATTGACATGTGTGACTCACAGTGTCACTACTGTGGACGTTGGTTACTTTAAAGGCTACATCTCCTCATCTTTTTTGTAATTGCAGCTATGGTTCCGAGAGCTCCCCAATAGAAGACTTATCTGAAGTGTGCCACACAATGGTAAGTGATGTTTTGTTGAGTATTAGAATACTGGAAATGTAGGGCGATTATGCTGCCACTTACATCTTGTTACTTATAGCCAAGACCTTGGGAGTAAGTTAGTATGGAGTTGTATGTTAAAATTTGAGTTCCTACTTAGCTGGATGCCAGAGTACACATTATAATTCATTCTTGATGGGTTATATTTGCCAGACATCAATGTTTTTTATCCGCACAGATTATATTTGAGAATCCTTAACCCTCCTTGATTTGATTAATTTGATGAACTTGGAGATTTTTGATTACGCACAGCCTGAGTACAGTTACGCAGATGGCGATGGAACGGTTCCTGCTGAATCAGCCAAGGTACCAGAAGTCCTAATGAAATGCTTTCCTAAATTTCAGTATTATGGATTCTCTTCTAGCCTTAATTTGTATTGCTCAATTGCAAATATCTTAAGGATCCATTTTGGCTACATATTAATGTGTCCTAGCTGGTAGTGATTTCCAAGGAATCCTTCTTTCCCATTTAGTGAAGAGATAATGGTAACCATTGATGATTGCCATTTTCAAATCATAGGATGGTTCATAATCTGTTGGTCTGTCCCACTAAAGAATTTTCACGTTATGTAGGGAGATGGATATGCAGCAAGCGAAAGGATAGGAATTGCAGGTGAACACCGTGGAATTCTAAGGGACGAGAAGGTATTCAAACTCATCAAGAAATGGTTAGGAGTTGAAGAGAATGAAATCAAGGCTTCTGGAAGATCAAAAGTGAGGGATTATTATTATGCTTCTCAGGATTAGCATGGTTTTCTTTCTTTGTGTTTACGTTCGTGGTATTTTAACTTGTGCACATACTGATAGAATATAGAATTTAAGGGCTTGTGGGTCAATTTGCATTAAATTTTATGTGTTTTTCGAAAAAGTAAATGATTGTAATAATGCTGAACGTATGTACAAACCAAGTTAACGATATCATTTTGATGGGCCACCCGGAGTCGGATAGCCCAATAGGAAAAGGGGTCCACCAAGTCAAAGAAAGTCAACACCTCAGGCGAGGGTTGACCAAGTAGATGCCTCCAAATCGATTAGGAGGTGGGCCTGGACGCATAAGGGGCCCACTGGATTGAGAAAAGTCAACACCCCAAGCGAGGGTTGACCAAGCAGGTGCCCTGGAATCGCGCACAAGATGGGCCTGGGCGCACAAGCCCAAAAGAAGCTATGAGGCGACAGTGCGTCCACCATCCTAGGAAAATCCTAAAAGAGCCACGCGGATCAATCCTAGAGTTTTCGTATTCACCAAGCGACGGCTAGGATTCAGTGCCACGTGGCGTAATCTGCCGAGCTCCGTACCAATTGCCTAACGGTCTTGGCAGGCTTGCCAGGCTATAAATACAGGAAGGAGGAGCAGGTAGCGGGCACGACCAAATTCTGGGAGCAATCCCTAGGTACAGTCTCTTGCATCATCGTCCATTTCATTCCCCACACTCTATTCTGATTACTGCCCTCACTCTCTTATTGCGAGGCGATTCGGAGTCACTTAGGCGACCGGGTCGACTCCCTCATTGTTCGAAGGCAAAAAAGGCACGTGGGTTGAGGAGCTCGATCATGTACTGTGGGCACATAGAACGATCTACAAGACGTCAACAGGCGAGTCGCCTTACACATTGACCTATGGATCAGAGGCAGTCCTTCCGGTGGAAATAACGATACCTTCCGTCCGTTTGGATAGCTACAACCCAGAGGAAAATGAGCAAAACCTTGTCAATAGTATCGATATGGTTGAAGAGAAGCGCGAGGTCGCCCAGATGAGGTTAATAGCGGAAAAGGAGATGCTAGCCAGGCGATACAACAAAAAGTTAAGGCCACATCACATTAAGTTGGGCGATCTGGTACTACGAAAGATCTTCAGGCCATCGGAGGGAGCCGCGAAGCTTGATCCTGGATGGGAAGGGCCATTTCAGATCAGGAAGGTTATGGGAGCAAACACCTTCAAATTAGCCAGGCTGGATGGAACAAAGATCCCCCGGACCTGGAATGCGATGCATCTCCGCAAGTACCATGAGTAGTCGCCTAAGAGCATGTATGGTTTTTTCATTTCACTAATTAATGAAAAAGAGCGTCCGATAGCTATATCGCTGGACGACTCATTTTATCATTTATATCTCACCATCACCATTGTTATTACCTGAAACTTATCACGAGCTAAGAATCCACATAATCGCCACGAACTCGTTTCGCCTACGAGGCATCAAGGTTTAAAACCTAGCTAAGGCCTAAATAACAGCGTCGCCTAAATGGCATTAAAAGAGGATAAAACGTCGCTCATTAGCAAACTACCTATCGCTAAGGCTAAAAAGAACCAAGACGTCGCCTATGATGGCTGAAGACAATCGCGCTAAGGCTTTTGAACTAATAAAATATCGCTTACGAGCTTACCTTATAAGATGAAAATAAAATTGAAGACGTTTTGCATATAAAAATATAAGAGGGTCGCAGACATGTCTTCAAAGTACAAAAAAAAGAAGAGATAAAAAAATAATAATAAAAAAATGTCATCCTTATTGGCAATCCCTTCATTTCTCTTGTCCAGACGATTGACCCCAGTCGCTCTGTGAAACCACGAGGCTTTTTTCGGAGGCCTTCTCCCCCTTCCCACCCTCCGACCGAGACTTGGCAGACGCCTCAGCTTTCGCACGCTCTCGGCGGATCTTCTCCGCGGCGATATACTCCTTGTCAGCCGCCTGTACCTCTTTCATCACACTGATATACTCAGAGTCGATATCTGTGTTGGGATCAGGCACCCCATTCAACAGACGGTTGACGGCCTTAAAAGCAACTGCCAAGAATTCGCGTCGCCGGAACGGAGGGTTCGGCCCCACAACAGCCGCAAACTTTTGCTTGACGGTAGTCATGATCACCGGAATTGATCTTCGGATAAGTGCTACGACAGTCAAATATTGACGAGCACTGAGGGCCTCAGTCTCCTTCACGGTCTGCAGCGCCTTGTCCTTCTCCACGGTCATCGCCTGAGCCTGTCGCCTAGCTCTGTCCCGCTCCTCAGTAAGGAGGGCTATGCGTTTCAAATGAGTAGACTCTCGCTTTTGGACTTCGGCGGCAGCATCGCGTTCTTTGGTCAAATCCCGAATCCGCTCTTGGAGGAGTTCCTGGTCTTGTAGCTTCTTCGCGGAAGAGGAAGCGGCATCTTTAGCTTCTCCTAGGCTCTTTTCCAGTTGGGCGATACGGGACTTGGCGGCTGACAGATCTTTGGTCAAACGTTCCTTGCTGGAGTTAGCCTCGCCTAAGGCTTGCTGAAGATTCGCCTGAGCATCGTTCAGACGAGCTAGCTCGCCTCGGGTGGATTGATGGGCGGACTGCGCGTTGACAAAAAAAAAAACTTAGTTACGACAATGATAGAAACAACTGAGTTAACTTCGATTCACGATGAGCTTACCTCTTCAGTATCCAAGCGCTGTTGCAGAGCTGTGTGTTCATCTCGGAGCTCACGTGCCTTGTGCATCAGCAGTTGGCGAGACTTGTCAGCAATACTCAAGGCAAGGCCAGCAGCATCTGCAATGAAGAAATTGCAACACAAATTATATGTATTGAAACCATAAATACTATGGATGTATAGCGGAGTCGCATGGTGGCAGCTAACCTCATTGTGCTTCACATAGACATTACCCATGGCAGGGTTGAAGTCGCCAACTTTCACGTCGTCCAGGCCTTGAAAAACTCCAGATGTTAGCTCTTCGGTGATATCGCGTGCCACGTCGGTAGAGAGCTGAGAGCATCGAGGGTAGACGATGGGGAAGTAGCCGTCCTGCTTCTCGTAATCTGGCGCAGAGTAGTCCACCTGAACTCGATGAGACAAGGCACGACGCCCTTCCTCATCATTGTGGGGAGATAAAGGCGAGTCGTCGTGGAGGAAGGAAATAGTCTCTCGCCCGCCCGGGTCTTGTGTCCTCACTTCTGGGGGAGGCGGTTGTTCAGAATCAGGAGCGGTGTGACGACCAGCGTCGCCTTCTTCGTTTAAAGGTGGTAACACAGGATCTGCAGTATCCCTTAGAGGCGAGGGCCCGGGCCCAGTAAGATCTACAGTATCCCTCAAAGGCGAGGCCACGGGCTCCACAGGGATGTCGTCCGTAATGATGATGGGCTCTGTACGTTCGGGGGTAGATGACCTCGGTCGCTTGGACACAGGCGACAATCTTTTTTCGCGAGAGCGACGGGTCCCTCGTTTTTTTCCCCTTTCCTTTAGGAGACGGCGGTGGGTCCGCGGTCGCAGCAGGGGGCTCAGATTGGGGTTGGGTCGCCTGGATAGGCCCTCGAGCCGACGTGCTAATCAGCACATCTGAAATATCTGTCATACCTACATGAAAGTTACAAAATTAGGACGAGGTGTGTTTAAAAAAAAAGAGAGAGAGAAAGAGGGGAATTTTTTCAAACTAAATATTTAGGCAGATGAGGATGCAGGAAAAGAAGGCCCTGTCTACCTCCTGGAAGCGTCGCTAGAATGCGGTGCAGGGTAGGAGGGTCGCTCAGGTCAAAATCTTCCTTGTTAATGAGCGACAGGAGTTGTCGCTCCAGTGTGGTTATTGAGCGACCACGGGGAAAATTGTTGGCGTCGCCCCGCGACCAGAAGGAGGGCAGAGCTGTTATCCAAGTGTCTTCACGCATTGGCCTAAAATAAAAAAATGAATGATACCAAGTGGGGTGTGGCTTTACAGTTTTCCGCATCCCCACATTCTTGTAAGCATCCCGCTTCACGAAGCTTAAGTCGTTGGTGTTATGTTTGGCATTATACATCAAAGAGAATAAACGAAGGGTGGGAGTGATCTTCTCGCATTGACAAGAAGCTTCAAAACTGGCTATTACAGACCAGGAGGTTGCGGTGTAGGCGCCAAGCGAGGCTTTTAGGGTGTGAAGTAATGATACAACAAAGGGAGAAGGAGGAAAGCGCAGCCCGTTGGTAAAACTTTCGGTCCATATCCCATGCCAACCCCCGGGGCAGTTGCTGATAGTGGATAAGTATGAAGAGGCAGCGTAGTCCCAGCGAGTGGGGAGAGCAAGTCTGGGAAGAATGGAGCATACGGTGGTGGCAGAGAGATAAGGGAAGTAGCCTGGACCAATGACGTAGCGGTCCCGGCCAAGACCGTCATACCACATATCCTTCCAAGATTTGACGGTGTAGCCCTGATTAGTGACAGGCGCAGTCATATCTACGGACCAGGATCGAAAGCCAGGAATGAATCCGAGCTGGTGCATGCCCCATTCCCGAGGTTCAGAGAGGTCCGGCGAAGGCGAACGGGAGACGGTTCTTTCAGAGTCGGTTGAGGAAGACGACATTATTGATGGAAGTAAAAACCAAAGAAGGGGGAAAGGGCTAGTATACAAGACGTCTTTATGAAAAAGGGAGCTAGAAAAGCAGGGGAGGAGATTAACGATGAAAGAAGAAGAAGATTTAAGCAAGAGGGGGCAACGTACCGGGCAACTGAGAAGGTAGTCAAGATCGTTGGACATCGGGAAGCAGAAAAGAGTAGTCGGAATCGGAAGAGCTAAACGGAGAGTGAGAGTGGAAAAAAGGAACAGAAGGTTAGGTAATAAGAGAACAAGAGGGGGAATGAATGGCAAAAGTAAGACGCCTTATATAGAAGGAGAAGAGACTTTTGAGTTGCTTACATTGGGAAAAGGAAACGACGCGATTGATGAAAGGACCGTTGGGGCGGAATGCGTCAGAAGGAAGGGAAGCGTCTTAAAGACGCATGAAAGGGAAGCAGCGATTGGGCAACCCCCCACTAAACCCTAGGGGGCTATTTAATAGGCAATGATCAAAATAGGGGTTAGTAAGGGAGGAAAAGACTAGAAGGACCCTCGGCGATTGATAAAGCAGGTTTCCTCTGGAAAATGCAACAAGCGACGGATAGGGAAAATCCGCCAATGTCCTTGATAACAAGAACACTGACGGACTTGGGGGCTCATGATGGGCCACCCGGAGTCGGATAGCCCAATAGGAAAAGGGGTCCACCAAGTCAAAGAAAGTCAACACCTCAGGCGAGGGTTGACCAAGTAGATGCCTCCAAATCGATTAGGAGGTGGGCCTGGACGCATAAGGGGCCCACTGGATTGAGAAAAGTCAACACCCCAAGCGAGGGTTGACCAAGCAGGTGCCTTGGAATCGCGCACAAGATGGGCCTGGGCGCACAAGCCCAAAA
The DNA here is from genome assembly GCA_034768395.1 of Linum lewisii. Lineage (NCBI taxonomy): Eukaryota > Viridiplantae > Streptophyta > Magnoliopsida > Malpighiales > Linaceae > Linum > Linum lewisii. The sequence goes on along the minus strand of CM068296.1, from coordinate 65,633,744 downwards.
GAAGCTATGAGGCGACAGTGCGTCCACCATCCTAGGAAAACCCTAAAAGAGCCACGCGGATCAATCCTAGAGTTTTCGTATTCACCAAGCGACGGCTAGGATTCAGTGCCACGTGGCGTAATCTGCCGAGCTCCGTACCAATTGCCTAACGGTCTTGGCAGGCTTGCCAGGCTATAAATACAGGAAGGAGGAGCAGGTAGCGGGCACGACCAAATTCTGGGAGCAATCCCTAGGTACAGTCTCTTGCATCATCGTCCATTTCATTCCCCACACTCTATTCTGATTACTGCCCTCACTCTCTTATTGCGAGGCGATTCGGAGTCACTTAGGCGACCGGGTCGACTCCCTCATTGTTCCAGGCGACGAGAGTGGAACACATTTTAATGCATATTTAGCTGGTTAGGAAAGTATTATCATGTTATAAGGATGTTGGAAATTTAAATTGAAGGAGATGCCAAGCTGGTCAACAAAAAGATTTTTGATAATAAGTCACTACATCCGGTGGCAGGGGTAATTTTTCAGGAAATTAGGTTTTTTATGGCAAAATTTATTATGATTAAATATATTACAATCCCGAGAATAAAAAAATCAGGCGGCTCACATTGTAGCAAAATTTGCAGTTGATCTTTTTAATCTCAATTATTCGCTTCTACTAATTGTGTTTATGCTTCTTTAAACTTAGTGTTTATTTTCTCCCTCCCCAGCCCCCCGCACCTCCCCTCTTCCCTCCTTTCCTATTTTTTTCTTTTTTTTTCTTCTTTTTTTCTTCGTATCTTCTAGATTGCTCACTATCTAAGTTTCTCCCCTACTAGGAGGTTGCATCGGGAAAAAATTTGCGGAGCTAACTAATAATTAGTTGATAAGATAAGATAATTGTAAGTGAAAATTGCATCATTTTTCTAAAATTTTCTACTAGTATTATCTGTTTTTAAGGAAAGTGGGTTTTATATTGACCTTAATGTATAAGAACAATTATATCTTTATGCTCTCCTCAAATATAAAAAAGAAACATACAAGATTGGTACAAGGTACTCACTCAATACGAAAATACGATTTTTCGCTCAAGTTATCACGTAATAGAGAATGTTTTCAACATATCGTCCATTTAAAACTCATTAGTCTGAACTCTTCTAGTGGTCCTTTCCATAGCTTATGCAATGAAATCTACATTTTCAATTGTTGAGTCCAGCTATCCGATTCTTCAAATTCAAATTTTTTTCTTATACAGATGTTGAAAGTTCTAGGCAGTTTTGCCCCCACATCTCATTATGAATCAAACCGGTTCAGGTTGCTGGCCAATCGAGATTGGGAGGTTCGTCTTAAACACATTTACAAGGAAGACAATCATTTGGCGGATTATCTTGCGGGAAAAGGGCACAGTTTGGGACTGGGGAAGCATTCGGTAGACCTTTCTGATAGTGAGCTCCAACGATGGGCTAGATACGATGAGGTCAGAAGCACGGAGAGACGTTTGATCCCTATTTTGTAACTGCCTCTGGGCAGCCACACTACCAAAAAAATGAATCAAACTGGTTTGGTGTCTTCCTCCCGAATTAGAAACTGTTATAGAGAAGGAAAAAAGAAAGTAATGACTTTTATATAAAAGGGATAATACGCAGGGAGGCCCCTATACTATTGAAAGATAACAAAAAAGTCTTCTTACAATTATTTGTCCAAAACACACCCCTCTACTTAGAACTCTTAACTAAGAAGTCATCTTACAATTATTTGCGCGAAACACACCCCTCTACTTTGAACGCTTAACAAAAAAGCCTTTTCGTTAGAATTTTGCGTTTTGGTTGATTTTTTTACTGAGAAGGGGATTTTCATCCCCTTATCCTTTCTCTCGTAATCACCCGACCCTCCACCACAAGCTCTCCACTGTTGATCTCCAATCGTCAAAGCTTGATAGTCTATCTCCTCCGGCTCCTCTTGCCACCACCAACACTGCTTTTGGTGGTGGCGATTGTCCTTCTTGGGCTTGTGATTGTGGTCATTATTAGCAGTATGATGTGACTTCATTTAGTGCATTTTGAGTCTATGATTGACCTATGAAATGCCCATGTTCGATCGTGAAATGCCATGACTTATATGCTTTTATTGAAGTTTTGCACAAAACGTCCATTTGTTGTCCGGTTGCCACTTTGGAGCCAAATTCGTGGTCTATTGTAGTTACCTCTGTGCATTTTCAGGTTATGCAATCGAAGTAAGGATGACAAGGAGCACATAGGAGAAAACGAGAGGTCAATTGGAGTCCGGACGAGGGAGATATGGCCATTGCAAGTTCGGGATTTATGCAGAGTGCAGGGGTGCACACCGTGCAGTGGTGCACGGCGTGCACTGCCCCCTGCACTATAAATGCCTTCGTTTTTGGCCATTTTGGGGGATTCTTTGATCTCTCTTGAACCCCAAACACATACCCACGAACCCTCAAACCCTTGAACACATTTTTGGAGCAATTTGAAGCCATTGGAGCTAGGATTGAAGCCAACAAACCTTGGGAGAAGTGCTTACAAGTGGAGAAGTGAAGATCATCTCAAGGATTCATCCATGGTGTTCTTGGTGACCATTCTTCCTTCTTTTCTCTTTACTCCCTTGGCCATGTGTGGCTGAGTTTCTAGGGTTCATCTTGGATGGGTAGATTAGTTGTGCTATGATAGAGGGATGATTGTATAGAACTTGCCATGATTGATCTTGGTTGTATGAGGATGATTCCTAGACTTGTTCTTAATGCCATTTTATGCCATGTTTGCTTGATTTGGTCCATTCAATGTGATTTGATGCATGAGAGTGCTTGGATTTCATAGATTGTAGGTCTAGGGATTGAAGTGAGTGTGTTCTAAGAGATTAGATCATCTTGTTTCAACCATTTTCACTTGATTTCTCTCTTGGGCATTTTATCGAACACTTGGTGTGCATGTGGATTTTCATTCAATTGAGTTTGAAAAGGCTTTTTGGTGAATCTCTTAGTGTTAGGGCATTGATATGAGAGTGTTGTGCCTAGCCTTGTGGTCATAGAGTCTTAAGAGAGTATCTTGTGTCTTGGCATTTCATCAAACACTTAGAATGCATCCTTTTTCACTTAGCTTGAGAGTGAGAGCCTAAGTTGAGTGGTATTAGGATAGGGATTAGGTGCTACGAGAGTGCATTGAGTCTATAGAAGTGAAATGCATGGTCATCCGAATGCAAACTCGATCTTAATTGGCTTGTTTGTTCAATTAGTCATCTTGAGCATGATGAAACTACCCACCAAGAGAACCCCTTTGTCTTTGATTTGAGCCACCTTTCTCTCTTGCTTAATCTTTGTTAGTATTGCATTTCTTTGCCTTTGTTTCTGATTTCATCGATCAAACCAAACCAATTTCAAATGTCTAGACCGTCTATGAGAAGTGTGAGTATTGGTTTATGAGAGGACCCCGTGGAATACGACCTTGGTAAAATCCTTTTATCAAGTTTTTGGCGCCGTTGCCGGGGACTCTCTCATTCCTTTGAAAGCATTTAGTAGTAGACCGATCTATTCACTTCCTTCCAATTTAGTTTTTGCTTCCTTTTACTTGTTGTTTGGTTTTGTTATTCCGCATTGTCGTATTACTTGGGTGTATTTGTTGTGCTTGTTTGTAGGTATCTTGTACTAGTGCATGAGGCGACTCACTCGTCTTCAAGCACGACTTCAAGGTCTTGCGCAAGTGATTGAGCCACCAACCTTCTCTCCCTCTCATTTGGTTCATAGCGCCACACGCAACAACATGTCTCACCATGAAGATGAAGACAACCTTTCAGAGCATTCTCACCATACCAATGATGATGATCACTCACAAAGGGGTGCAAGACGTACCTTGGCGGATTATGCTCGTCCTACTCTTGAAGGGGCAGCCTCTAGCATTGTTCGAAGACCCGTCAATGCTAGGAACTTTGAGCTCAAGCCTAATATGATCCAAATGGTTCAAAATGGAGTGGTGTTCAATGGCATTGATGGTGAATGTCCATCTAGGCATCTCAAGGACTTCTTGGAGATATGTGACACGGTTAAGAATGACCAAGTTCACCCGGATTGTGTGAGACTCCGGCTCTTTCCTTTCTCACTCAAAGGTAGAGCTAAGTCATGGTTGGAGAATCAACCGAGTAGAGCTTTCACTACATGGGAGGGCCTAGCCGAAGCTTTCCTTGAAGAGTTCTTTCCTCCCTATATGACGGATGCAATCCGAGACCGCATCAACCACTTCACACAACACAAGGGAGAGCTCTTCCATGAGACTTGGAATCGGTTCCAAGCCCTTCTTCGGTCTTGTCCTCATCACAACTTTGCCGAATGGAGCTTGGCGGACATCTTTGCTAGGTCCCTTGATTTTGAGAATACAAGGATGATCAACCAAGCCGCTGGAGGTGATTTAAGGATGCTCACTCCCGGAGATGCTCTAGAACTCTTCGCGGAGATGGCCAACAAGACAAGGAGTTGGTCTCGACAACAACCTCCTAAGTCTAAGTATAGAAGCGACACTCACTATGACTCTCGGGCCGTAAGTGTTGATGCACCAAAGGATTCGTCTAGCTATGGGAAGAAGCCTAAGTTACCGGGGCACCGAGATGAAGATGATCCCATGATTGCTCTCCTTATGTCCAAGATTGATGCCATGGCCTCTCAAGTAAGTAATCTTAGTATGCCTAAGCATCCCTCTAAGGCTTCATCATCTCATTTGGGTAATCCACCGGTTGCCTCGGTGCTTTGTTGTGAGTGTTGTGGAGGCCAAGGCCATGATGCTAATGTTTGTCCTTCCGCTACTTCCAAGCCTAACCAAGGTGAAAGCATTGAGGAAGTAAGATTTGTGCAAGGCCAAGGATTCTATGGAAACTTCAACCCTCAAGGGAATTACCAAGGTGGTAACCACAACCGTCCTTGGAACCAAGGAGGTGGTTACAACAAGCCTAATCAAGGAGGATTCCAAGGTTATAAAGGGTACAATCAAGGCAACCAATGGAACCAAGGGGGAAATCAAAGTCAAGGAAACCCAGGAGGAAACCAATGGACTCAAGGTGGTAATCAAAATCAAGGTAACCAAGGTGGTGAGCAAGGTTCTAATCCACCGGGGATGTATAATCATAAGGGTAATGGACCTGCCCGGCTTCAACAAGCCTTCTCAACACAAAGAAGGTGGTTCTTCAATCTCCAAGAAGACACCAATGCGGAAATGATTCAACTTATCATGAATCAACAAGCTTCAATTACCAATTTGAATACTCAAGTGGGTCAAATATCTAAGGCACTCTCGAGAGACCAAAGGGTAGCCTACCCTCCAACACCGAGGTCAACCCCAAGGTTCCCGAGGAGCTTATGATGGTAACATTGAGGAATGGTAAGCAACTTCAAGATTCCACACCTAAAGCGGTAAGAGCTCAAATTGATGACTATGTTCTAGTTGAAGATTTTGTTTTCGATGATGATACGGACAAAATTGAAGTCATAGTGAAAGAGGCGAAGACTAAAGAAGCTTCTAAGACTACCACCAAGGATGAATCCCAAGAGGCTACGACGAGTGCTACTCCAGTCTCTCCTCCCGCACCGGTTTTGCCTCCGTACAAGCCTAAGCCACCTTACCCTTCTTGCTTGAAGCTGGATTCCATGGAGAAAGATTTCAAGAGGTTTGTTGAGATTCTTGACAAGGTGCAATTCACAATGCCTTTTGGAGAAGCAATCACCAAGATGCCTCAATATGCGAAGTTCATGAAAGAGATCTTCACCAACAAACGCAAGCTTAAGGATGTAACTTCGGCAAAGCTCAACGAACAATGCTCCGCCATTCTCTCTAAGCAACCACCGGAGAAGCTTAAGGATCCAGGTAGCTTTACTATTCCTTGCACTATTGGTGAGCATGCAATAAGTAGAGGCTTAGCCGATTTGGGTGCTAGTATCAATGTTATGCCATATTGCATGTTTAAGAAGCTAGGCCTAGGGAAACTAAAACCAACCCTCATGAATGTTCAATTAGCGGATAAGACCATGAAATCTCCTCGTGGTATTGTTGAAGATGTGTTGGTTAAAGTCGGTGCTTTTGAATTCCTTGTGGATTTTGTTATTCTAGATGCTTTGGGTGATACCGATGTGCCTTTGATTTTAGGACGACCTTTCTTAGCAACCTCTCATGCTTTGATTGATGTCTACGGTGGTAAACTTACACTTAGGGTTGATAATGAATGCATGATCTTTGACGTTCAAATGGCATGGAGTTTACTTTGTCTTATGCTAGTCATCATGATCCTAAGAATCCGCATGAGCTTACTTCGGCTACTAATAGCACTAACCTTGTCCGTCATAGTCTTGCGGAGTTGTTTGCTCTTAGTGATGTGCAGGAGAAAAAGGATGAAGTAAAGGAGGCTCCACCTTTCGTGCTTCAAAAGACTCCACCTAAGGCTAAGAAGAAAGGTGTGGAGAAGCCACCGAGAAGGGCAAGGAAGCCGCACCGATGGGTGAGACTAGCAAGACTAAGAAGCCACCCGATGAGAGAATTCACTCCAAGTGGTTTGGCCCCTTCTCCATTGCTCACACTTCATCATCTGGGAAATCCGAGCTCACACCTCCCGAAGTCGGTAAGGTTCAATTCAAGTTCCGTGTGCCATGCCAAGGTAATGACTTCGATTTCAAAGAGGTAATGAGTTGGGATGGTTTTACTTAGCTGGTCCGTGTGCTTCGTCGAGCTTAAGACGTTAACCAAGCGCTTCTCGGGAGGCAACCCGAGTGTTTTTCATGTCTTTTCTTCTTGATTTGATTGCATGATTGTGTGTTTTTGTGGTATTCAAGGTCCTTGAGTTGTTGTGGTGTCCTTTGTGGTCTCGTAGGTGTTGAAATTTTGAAGTTCGGGGTCCGTTTTGGGTTGATTTGACGGTGTTTTGGTCATTTTTCGTCGAGATAAAAATTTGATTTTAGGCTGAGGAGGTGCACGCCGTGCACCTATGCACGCCGTGCATGATGCACGCCGTGCACCGTGCACGGTTGGTGCACGTGCTGTCCAGGAGGATTCAGAAAAATTTTCAGCTCCAGGTGCACGCGTGCCTGCACGCCGTGCACCCTGCACGCCGTGCACCCTGCACGCCGTGCACCCCCTCTGCAATTTTTTTTCCACAATATTTTTCACTGTTTGATTCGTTTGGGGGGTGTTAATGAGGTATTGGGGTGATTATGATTTGGTTTTTCATTGGTATTTATTGTGGTATTTGTTCATGACGTTTTGCCCATGAAAATTGGCTTGTTGAGTTTGGCTAAGTGGTTTGATTGTTGTCATGATTGTTGTGCCATTGGCGTCTTCAATTGTGGTTTGCTGCTTGAGTTCATTGCTTAACAAATTGTGGTTTGCTTAGTTCATGGTGAATGGTATATTCTCTTGGGATGGTTGGTTGAGGGTGGTGTATGTCATTTTGTTGGGTGTTGCAGGTGATGAATTCAGGGGCTGATTTACCTTCTTTGTGTGAGGAGGGGTGTGTTTGATCACCACGCATGGGTCTAATTTTGTACATCCCTCCTTACATTATGTGATTTCGTGCTCATATGTTGCTATTAGTAATATTGCCCGTTTTACATGCCTAATGCTTAGAGTGGTCCTTAATGAATTGATCTTTGCTAGCATAGGTTGTCGCTTTTGACTCTGATGATCTTAATTCATGCTAAGTGATATTTCCATTTTGATGTGATCGTTGAGCTGTGGATGTTAAATTGTTTGATCTTTGCTCTGATCTTTCATGTTTTGGATTTCGGAATTGAAGGATACTTGATTAGTGATTTTTGTGTTCATCCTTCCCAGTGAGATTTCCAGGGCCCCACTTCTATCTCAAGACCCTTGTTTTCTTTTTTTTTGGTTGTGCTTGTGTGTAGATCAATCAGGGCTCTCTTTTGGCTTTATTGCACTTGTTTATGCACCCCATGTTATCTTTACTTTTTCGCTTTTAATTGTTGTTTGAGGTTTTTGTGTTGTTTTAGCTTTTTGAATAAGGTTTGACAAGCATTTTGGATCACTCTTCACCAAGGATCATCATGGAACTCTTTCACCACTATTACGTCCTATGCTCCTCTCTACCAACGCGGTAACTTCGTTCCACCTTACCATCTCTCTCTTGATCATTGAGGACAATGCTCATGTTAGTCGTAGGGGAGTTTGAGGTTTGGTGTGATTATTTGTGGTAGAGATGTAATGCTATGCTTTGATGATTTGCATGATCTTGATTGTTTCCAAATTCCTCTATCGTAGAATCATTCGGTTCTTGACTTTTGGTGTTTAATTGACTTCAAGCCTTTACAATGATGTTTAGATTGTTCCACTTAGAACCTATAACTGGCATGTTAGCACTAATATCAAATGAGTCTAGGCCAGAACAGAGATTTTATCACTCTTGTATGTTGGTTGATTGGTTTGATACGCGTTTTTGTACCACTCGATAACACCGGTCTAAGATGATGAATGCAATCAGACTTTTCGCCCCTTTTCCATGCTTTTCTTCAACTTTTTGAACTTTTTGGTCCCTCGTGATTGTGGCTTGAGATTAGGCGGAATCCAATTCGAAATCTTGTGTTGAAGTTGTAAGGGGCTAAGGATCAAGTGGCTAGTTGTGAAGAGAAATGTCAAAAGAAATGTTCAAAAGAAAAGAAAAGAAAAGCTAAGCTAGGCAAGCTCGGCACCTAAGTGAAGTGTCGGGTTGAGCACTAGCAGAGGCAAAAGCTGTGAGCTAGGCAGGTTCAACACCTAAGTGAAGTGTTGGATCGAGCACTAGTATGCATTAAGAAAAAAAAATGAAGATGGAAAAAAAGAAAAAAAAAGAGTTCTCAAATGTAGCCCTTGATCCTATGCCCAAGTTTGTAAAGTGCGGATCTAGAAGCGGACGAAGTCGAGTCGATAGCCACATCGCGAGCACTCACTACTTTCCAAATTCTCCCTACCCCCACTTAATCTGTTCTTTTTCCCGAGTTCAAGTCCTTTTGATTAGAGTTGGTGTTGTCGTGAGTCGGTTTTTCTGTATCTCAATTAACCACTACTTGAAGTGTGCAGATATTAGTGAGGTCTAGACTTGTTTGGTTGATGTTCTTGCATGTGTAGGTTAAGTTTGTTTGTGGAACAGTCTAAGCCAAATTGTTAATGCTTGAGTCTCAATGTGACCGATCTTGTCATTTGTGAACTTGGATGTTTTCTAATTCATTTGCTTGGGGACAAGCAAAGCTTAGTCGTAGGGGAATTTGATGTGACTTCATTTAGTGCATTTTGAGTCTATGATTGACCTATGAAATGCCCATGTTCGATCGTGAAATGCCATGACTTATATGCTTTTATTGAAGTTTTGCACAAAACGTCCATTTGTTGTCCGGTTGCCACTTTGGAGCCAAATTCGTGGTCTATTGGAGTTACCTCTGTGCATTTTCAGGTTATGGAATCGAAGTAAGGATGACAAGGAGCACATAGGAGAAAACGAGAGGTCAATTGGAGTCCGGACGAGGGAGATATGGCCATTGCAAGTTCGGGATTTATGCAGAGTGCAGGGGTGCACACCGTGCAGTGGTGCACGGCGTGCACTGCCCCTGCACTATAAATGCCTTCATTTTTGGCCATTTTGGGGGATTCTTTGATCTCTCTTGAACCCCAAACACATACCCACGAACCCTCAAACCCTTGAACACATTTTTGGAGCAATTTGAAGCCATTGGAGCTAGGATTGAAGCCAACAAACCTTGGGAGAAGTGCTTACAAGTGGAGAAGTGAAGATCATCTCAAGGATTCATCCATGGTGTTCTTGGTGACCATTCTTCCTTCTTTTCTCTTTACTCCCTTGGCCATGTGTGGCTGAGTTTCTAGGGTTCATCTTGGATGGGTAGATTAGTTGTGCTATGATAGAGGGATGATTGTATAGAACTTGCCATGATTGATCTTGGTTGTATGAGGATGATTCCTAGACTTGTTCTTAATGCCATTTTATGCCATGTTTGCTTGATTTGGTCCATTCAATGTGATTTGATGCATGAGAGTGCTTGGATTTCATAGATTGTAGGTCTAGGGATTGAAGTGAGTGTGTTCTAAGAGATTAGATCATCTTGTTTCAACCATTTTCACTTGATTTCTCTCTTGGGCATTTTATCGAACACTTGGTGTGCATGTGGATTTTCATTCAATTGAGTTTGAAAAGGTTTTTTGGTGAATCTCTTAGTGTTAGGGCATTGATATGAGAGTGTTGTGCCTAGCCTTGTGGTCATAGAGTCTTAAGAGAGTATCTTGTGTCTTGGCATTTCATCAAACACTTAGAATGCATCCTTTTTCACTTAGCTTGAGAGTGAGAGCCTAAGTTGAGTGGTATTAGGATAGGGATTAGGTGCTACGAGAGTGAATTGAGTCTATAGAAGTGAAATGCATGGTCATCCGAATGCAAACTCGATCTTAATTGGCTTGTTTGTTCAATTAGTCATCTTGAGCATGATGAAACTACCCACCAAGAGAACCCCTTTGTCTTTGATTTGAGCCACCTTTCTCTCTTGCTTAATCTTTGTTAGTATTGCATTTCTTTGCCTTTGTTTCTGATTTCATCGATCAAACCAAACCAATTTCAAATGTCTAGACCGTCTATGAGAAGTGTGAGTATTGGTTTATGAGAGGACCCCATGGAATACGACCTTGGTAAAATCCTTTTATCACAGTAGCTTGTTGGAGCTTAGCAGCAGCGCAAAGGATAGATAGTGGGATCGAAAGGCTGGGGTTTAGTGGCCAAAAGGGTAATGGAGTGGAAATTTCGTCCTCAATAAAAATCAACCAAAATGAAAAATGATGTCGTTGCGGTTTGCTGACATGTCAAATCTGACAACCTATGGACTGAGTCAACATAACGTATAAGCAAAATCGTAACAAAGTTTATCAAAATTCTAATGAAAGGGTTTATTTGTTAAAATTTCTAAGTAGAGGGGTGTGTTGTGCACAAATAATTGTATGAGGGCTTCTTTGTTAAGCGTTCTAAGTAGAGGGGCATGTTTTACGCAAATAATTGTAAGAAAGCTTATTTGTTATCTTTCAATAGTACAAGGGCCTCTCGACCTATTACCCCTATATACAATTGGGAATTGGAATTTTCTAGCACAGTTTTAAAAAATATGTACCGTCAGTAGCCAAATGCGTAAATATGTCCATATCTAGCACAATCTGACAGGCAGCCAGCTAACCGCCAGCCAGCGAGCGATGCGCCAGGCAGCCAGCGCATCGCTAGGCAGCCAGCGCATCGCTGGCTGTCTTCCCAAAGTTATTTTCGTTTCCCTCCGTCAGTCTGGGCAGTTAGGGTTTCTTCAAACCCAGCCAGCTATGCACTGCCTGGTAGGCTATGCACTGGCTGGGTTTGAAGAAACCCTAACTGCCTCATTTTTAGTATAAATACCCCTTGGAAGATGAAGTTTTCACCACACCTCTCTCAAACCCTAAACTTAGAATTTTAAGCAGCAAGCAGTCATCTACCAAGCTCGGAATATTAATAAAAGAAACTTCATAGTACAACAAGAAACCAAACATTACATTGAAAATGAAACATGACACTGACAACAAAGATTGAAGTACTAAAAGTTAAACAAACATTGGAAAAACTAGTACATGATAACAATGCAAAGACCCTTAAACTTAATTGTGCAATTAACCGTTCCTTGTAGGGTTTGGATTTCTGCTGCTTCGCCTCGCATGTGGGCACGTCCTCCTATTGTGCCCTTCTTGCTGGCAATAACTGCAGTGAGGCTCAATATCTTCTACTCAGTCCATCTCGTTGTGTATGCGAGAATGTCATGGTCGCCCCATCTCCCTGACCCTTCCTGGGTCATGCATCACCTTAGGCCCTCCATGTGGCTCCCAGTCCTCTTTCGAGCCGATAGGGAGGAAACTCTTTCCGTATATCTGTCTTACTGTTTCCAACCTGTAATGGGCATTGGCGTAGTATAAGGGATCTTGATTCGCGGCGTTACATGCGGCCATGACATGTGAACAAGGCATTTTTAGCTGTTGGAACTTGCCGCACGAGTAATGACCGTCCCCCTCCTCGTAGTCCAAGCGAACTTCTTGCCTATTGTTTCCCTTCCCGTTGCTGCGATTTATCGCCGTCTGTATTTTGAATATGCCAGCATCATAATCGAATTGCCTCACTGTGTGGGAAGTGGCCTTATTCACTCTTTTTTGTAGGCGAGAAAGACACTTCTTCGTCCACAATTGTGACACATACTTCGTGTCTCTGTGTGACTAGCCGTTGTATGCAATCAAAGAACCATTCCCAAGTCTCCTTGCTCTCAACGTCCACAATTGTGAAAGCCACAGTGAAGATGTTCTTATTACCATTGAATGAACTAGCCATGAGTAGTGTGTGCTTGTATTTTCCTGTCATGAAGGTACCGTCGACGACGAGCACAGGAGGACAATGTGTGAAACCTTCGATGGACGGGGCGAAACTCCAAAAAACACGGTCAAATTGGGTGACTGTATCTCCAGCATCCGTTGTGATTGCTTTCTTGACGAATTCAACTTGCGTCCCATAGTTCCGATCTTGTATTTCCTTCATTAGGGTAGGTAACTCATTGTATGATTCCTCCCAATTATCATATATCCGCTCCATGGCGCGCTGTTTGCCGTTCCATGCCTTCTTGTATGAAATTTGTCGTTTGTACATAGTATGTATCTCTGTCTGAAGAAGTTTGATCCGAACATGGGGGCGTGCTTGGACAAAGGGCGTGACTGCATCAACTATGACATTGACGTCCAGCTGGCTCGGACTGATGTTGTTCTGGCTGCCCAAACACAGATGTGTGGGATTGAATTGTTTTACCGTCCACACATCGCTCTCATGTGTAGTGAGCCTTATCCTCCATGGGCAGCCATTGCTTTGGTATCCATGACATCGTTGCTCAAGCAACCATTTGCTAGACTGTGTCGTGCATAACATGTGATTATTCCTGAGTCCATATTGCTTCAAACTAGTTTGAGCCACAAGTTTGCTTTCAAATTGTTGCCCAACCGCAAACTCTAGCCCGTCAATGTGCCACCGTGGAACGTTATGAACACCGTACTCGTTGTTGCTTGTAGTCATCAGTTCACCGATACCTTTTGGTAAATTTGTGAAATGGCTCAGGGGGGTGTAGTCTCTCGCTGGTTGTGCATCCACAAAGGGTTGAGCTTCAACGTCCGGCTCAGATACATATGCTTCGTCCTGCTCCGAGTTGACGTCGCTCTCTGATGAGTCTCCTTCGTTCTCATTTCCCAAGTGCGCTACCGTACTTTGTTGCCTGCTAGCTCCACGCAATTGTCCCGGATGTGTTTGATTGCTCTGACCTCTATAACAGGGACTCGCTCCGTCGCCCATGAATATAGATTCTCCCTGGATCGGCATCCCACGGTGGTCGAACTCAAAGTATAGCTCTGCGACTCAGTAGTCTGATTGGGCGAGAAACTGTACGTCTGGTGATTCCATGGTACCACTGGTTGATCTCGTCGTGGAAGTGATAGGACTCCCTGTCCTCGCTCTGCAGCCATGGGCCCGAGGCGATGTGGTCAAGACGAACAGACCACAGCTCACGATATCCACGAAATCTAGCAACCACATCACTACGATGGCATCCACGCTGTGTCACCTCTAGGTTACTAATGACCTCACCTATCGGCTGATCATAAGTAGGGACAGGCTGATCCATCCCAAACTGACGCAGCACTCTATCAGGTCTATGCCACATAGCACTGAAGAAGCAGATGAGAGGTGCGACGACGCGATAACTGGGGAAAGTCCCTAGACTGTAATGCTCACGGTCCGCCGAGTATGGACACCACTATATAAAACAAATTTTACGATTAGACAACTACGAACCCTAAACTATAACGGAAAATGACATTGACTTTGTAAGAATACAATACCACAAATGGAGTCCCATCGTCAAATAGCTGGCGGTACCCCTACAAGGATGTATCTGGTCTTCGCGTGATTCCAGTCTTTCCAGCTACAAAAATGCGGAATGAACTACGTCATTCATAGCACTTGATCAGATGGAATGAAAAATGAACATGAAAGAAAAAGTCGGAGCCCTAACCTAGTCATACGTGGAATGGGGGAGTGTGTCGGTGCAATCTGTCGACTCTTGTGGACTCGACGCGCAATGGATGTAAATCTCTCAAGCTCCCATGCTTGGACCAATGCCATCCATCCTCCAATGTCACCTACGTGGTCACGAGTAGGGCTGCTCTCTATGCGGAAAGCACACCGGCCAAGCTCACTATATAGCCATGAAAGTGCGGCAGCCCCCAAGCGTACTCGTCTATCTAGCTCATGTCCTCTAGCAGTGGAAGGAAGAAGAGTGGGGCGTGGGATCCAGACCGATCAGCAAAGATGCAGCTGCCAAAGAAGTCCAGAATGTATGCGCGAAAGTGCTGCTCGATAGTCTCAGGATCGGCGTCTCCCCTAATGGTGCCAAAGTGGTTACGCAACCACGTCATCTTCACTCTGCCAGCAGAAAGGTCAGCAGTAGATGGTTTCTTCCCAAGAAGCTCCAGCACGTAATTCTGCAGATCAGAATCCACAGTCGGAAGGCGCCTCTGCGACTCCACTAGCTCACCATCGACGCTCAGACCGGTGAGAAAGTGCACGTCCTCGAGTGTTATGGTTGTCTCACCGTAGTACAAGTGAAAAGTACTGGTCTCGGGATGCCATCTCTCGACCAAAGCGGTGATCAGCTCAGGATCAGGGGTAAAATCCAAGCAGTCACACAACTTATCTAGACCAATGGGGGCAAGGTATGGCTCGAACCTAGGATCGGACTGTACGATCTTCTTAGAGTAACGACAATTAAGCTTCATATGTGGGTCCTAATAATTGAGGAAAGAAGATGTAACAAAATTAATTACTAGTACTCAATTTTTGAGTCAACTCTAAACATTCAAATAAGTCCTATAATTAACATTAAAATATGAATATTATTAAAATAAATATAACATTCAAATATAAATACCATGTAAATATAATAATATGTAAATATAAATAACATTAATTTATAAATAACATTTCAAGTGTACTAACCTGAGCTTCGAAAATTCCCGTCGCTCGATGTCGGTCAGCATCACCCCATAAAATCGAAGGGTCTTCGGGACTACCACTTCGTACCCAACCGGCACCTCTCCAAACATGTAATCCATCTGCAATTTAATATCCACAAGCAAAGTTAAGTACATATAAAATCATAAAACACAATTCATTTGGATATAATTGACAGCATGATACCTTTTGAGGGAGGGTTTATGCCTTCTTCAAACGAAATTTCCTCGACGGACAATTGCTACGAACCTACAAAAAAAAGACGTCATTAGCGTACAATAATCATAACTAGAAACTTATGACGAACACAAACTAACAAAAATACCTTTGAGAGAATTGCAATTGAGAGAGTATGAGAGGAGGTGTGAAGATGGTATGGGGTATGGGGGAGTATTTATACAAGCTGTGAAAAACGGTAACCCGGTTTCCAGCCAGCGATGCGCCAGCCAGCCAGTGCAGCGCTGGCTGGAAACCGGGTTACCGTTAAGTAACGGCTATAATCTAACGGATCTTTTTCCAGGTGACGCAGCGCTTCAACGGTAACATTTTCTGAAGGCAGCCAGCGATGCGCTGGCTGGGTGGCGCATCGCTACCTGGCTAGCGCATCGCTGGTTGCCAGTCAGATTGTGCTATTTCTGGACTTATTTACGCATTTGGCTACTGACGATACATATTTTTTTAAATTGTGCTAGAAAATTCCAATTCCCTATACAATTATGGTTTCATATATGATCGGTTTCAATACTAGGGTTATTGTGATAGGTTTCCTTATTTACTAGCTGATTATCATTTCAAGAATGAGAGACTTTAATTCGAAAAGTTACTCCCTGTTTCTAAAGCAATTTTTGAAGTCTATTAGATTTCAAATTCAGAATTTTGATTCTATCCTAATTCCTAGATTCCTTACCTAAAATGTACTCTATATAACACTTTAATGTGTTGTTGCACATCAAGTCTTTCATCAACCAACAATCAGTAATATAACTGTACCATCAAACATGAGTATATAACAACGGGATCTACTACTATGAAAACACCCCTTAGTGCTCTAGGATAAGATAATAGATCCAATGGTAGATAGGAGCAGGGGACAAACTTGGAAACATGGAACTGGTATATATACTAAATCATATTAGGTTTTCACCATAAACCCTAATTCTCTTTACAACCAAAATATCTCTCCGTCGACTCTCTCTCTCATTTGCGGAGGCTGATCTCGAGCTCCATTGACGATGCTACGACACGACGGCGGATCTAGCTACGAGCAGCGACGGCGGATCTAGAGCTCCATCAACAGTGCTATGGCGTGGCGGCGGCGACATATCTAGAGCTCCATCAATGGTGATAAGGCGCGGCGGCCGCGAATCTGAAGCTCCATCAATGGTCCTACGACGCGGTGGATCTGAAGCTCCATCAACGGCGCGGTGGAACGGCGACGGCTAATCTGGAGCTCCATCAACGGGGCTACGGCGCGGCGGATCTGGAGCTCCATCAACGGCGGGACGGGGCGGCGATGGCAGATATGAGGTGACGGCGGTGATGGTGGATCTGAGGCGACGACGGTGATGGTGGATCTAAGGCGATGGAGGATCTGAGGCGACGGCGGTGGAAGCATTATGAGACAGAAGAATAGTGTCCTTCCACATTAGTAGCCGCCGTAGTCGTCGTCGGAAGTGCCACGTGGCGGTGGTTGTCGTTGGTGGAAGCCATCTGCGAAGCAACAACCCTGTGATCGGATCCCCAGTCGTTGGCTTGCTGATGATGATCAACGTGAAGAGCCGACCACAAGCCGCCACTGATGGCGACGACGAGAGCCACGACGGGATTGGAGGAGAACATTAATTCATTATTTCATTATATTCTATTTTTCCTTTTTCATTATTTCCTTTTTCCTTTTTTCATTTTTTTCATTTTTTTCTTTTTTCCTATTTCATTTATTTCCCATTTTGTTCCGCCGAAGATGATTCGATGATCATTATTTCATTTTTCATATTTTCCTGGTTGGGTTCTAATTTACTAATTAAGAACAAAGTATTATCTTCATCATCTTCTTCTTTTTGGGTTTGTGTTCCGAACTCTTAATTAAGAACAAAGTTGTTCCGGTTGACAATTTAGGAACACATATTTTATGAAAATTGTTACTAAATATGAAAATGGAACAGTGAATAAAAAAATATTGTAAGAAGATTGTACCTAAATATGAAAACGGAATAATGTTCAAATATATATTTTAAGAAGATTGTTCATAAATATGAAAACGGAACAATGAATAAATATATGTTCCTAAATATGAAAACGGAACAACGAACGACTATAAAGTAAGGCCGGAGAAGATGACCAGAAAAAAATATGGTCGGAGAAGCAAAAATAAAGTGCAGACGGCGGAAAAAAAGAACCATGGGAAGAGATGGAAAATTAAAATAATTTAATTTAATTATAATTAAAGACCTTGAAAAATACAATCTAAAAAATTAAAGATATACAATTACACTTCTATCCTTTGAACATGGACCATTAGATTTCTCCTAAAAAATGAATGGTTATGATGAGTGTTTTGACATCAAAACACTAAGTGGTGTTTTCATGGTAGGATTTGCCATATAACAACACTGCATAGACCCAATTTAGATCTTGTTAACTCTTCTATAAATAATTAACAAACTTCAATTTAATATCAACCAAACCTGATCAGTAGATATTTGATTGTTGCATGAAGATTCTGATACTTAGTTATAAATAAAAACACATTGAAATTGTAGTGCAACATTAAGCAACAAACATCACATTATCAACCACAGTTGCTCAAATGAATACAAAGAAAACATCAGTAAGTAACAATCACCTCAAGAATGGTGTAGAAACCTTAAGTCTCGATGAGCTGAATCTTGGAAAACATTCTCCAAGGTGTATTCAAACCTACCATATGAGAAATAAGTTTTATTACCGATGATGAACGTTTGAAGTGCACTTGGTACCATTTGATTCCTCATTGCAACATACTTGCGAAAGTGACATTTTCATCTCTAAGTGTCTCTTTTACTTTAGTCGGTACGATAACTAGCATACACGAAACTCCAGGTGGGCCGACCATTGTTGTCGTACACACAACATGTCCATATGTGAAAATAGGTTCGACTTGGCTTATCTCGCCGTCAACAAGTGACTTCATTTGGGGTTCGCTTAATGGAGAAAGAAAGATGCATCTGATCAACTGGGAGACGATTTGCACTCCAAAGAACCAAGGTGGTTTGGGTTTAAGAAGCGCACGGGAGCTTAACCAAGCCTATCTCATGAAGTTGGTGTGGGGGCTGATTAAGAATCCAACTGAGCTCTGGGCAGATCTCCTCATTTCCAAATATATGAAGCGTACTGCAACAGGCTTAATCCCGCGGCAAGCTGCTAGAAAATCCTCCTGCTGGAAAGGGATTAGTGAGGCTTGGGAAATGTTCAGAGGGGGCCTTCGCTGGAGCATACGCAATGGGAGGAAGACAAATATCTGGAGTGAGAAGTGGTTAGACAATGGGTTGGTCATTGGAGAGCAGATCAGTCCCCCAGCTGGCCATGAGCATGGTGTGGTGGCTAATTATTGTAATCAGAATGGTGACTGGGATGTTCAGAAGCTTCAGTGTATTCTCCTGCCCCCTTGCTTAAAGCGGTGGTGGGAATGACGCCTCCGATGGCAGATTTGGAGAATGATGTTCCGGTGTGGGGTTTTGAGCCTAATGGGAAATATTCGGTGAGATCAGGGTACTTACTTGCGAAGGATATTGTTGGAGTTGGAGGGAATGAGATTTGGCAGTTGGCCTGGAGGTGGGAAGGACCGCAACGCATTCGTCACTTTCTGTGGACAGCCATTCATGGACGTTTGCTTACGAACTCGGAGAGGGTGAGACGCCATTTGGCGGTGGAGAGTGAATGTAGTCTCTGCAACTCAGCACCGGAAACCATTGAGCATCTTCTAAGGATATGCCAAATGGCCAGACAGGTTTGGGGTAAATTGTTCAATTTTACTGGGGCTGATCCCTTCTTTTCTATGCCTATGGAGGCGTGGTGGAAGGCTAACATTGCGGACTACAAGAGAGCTCCGATTTTTGGGTTTACATGTTGGACCCTTTGGAAAAGTCGGAATGAGAAGGTTTTTGAAGGCAAAACGTGCTCTGTGGACAGCATTGTGGAGAGAATCAGGTTCTGGGTGGATATCGCGCATTCAGCTTCTTCAGAGGTTAATTACCTCAAGTGTGGTCAATCCAGGAATACAGCAATTAATGAGATCTTTTGGGAGGCAGCTCCAGGCCCTAAAGCTACCTTAAACACTGATGGATCGGTGCGACACAACACAGGAGAATCGGCAGCTGGAGGGGTTATTAGAGATTCGAATGGCCGAGTTGTTGAAGCTTTTGCCGTGAATCTGGGTATGTGCACGATCTCTAGAGCAGAACTTACAGCAATTGTCATTGGTATGGAGCGTGCTTGGAATGCAGGCATTAGGGATTTGGAGATCCAAACCGATTCAACTTGTGTTGTCCACTTGCTGACCGAGGAAGGAAATAGGGAGCATCAACACGCAGCTGTCGTTCGGAAATACAGTCACCTTATTGAGAGGAATTGGAGAGTCACCGTGAAGCATATCTACAGAGAAGCTAATCACCTCGCTGATGCGCTTGCCAACAAAGGCCACACTCTTGATCTCGGAATCCATACTGTGGAAAGTTCGAACAGAACTGTTATCTATTGGGGAACCTACGACTCTGTAGGGGGAACGGAATCCAGAAGGTTTGCTGTGTAATTTGGTTTAATTTGTTCGGTTACCAAAAAAAAAACTATACTTCTAAGGGTTCTAGAAAATAATACCTGATATCACTTGTGAGATGAACAAAATACGAAGGTAGACTCGTGAATTGGATAAACACGCCTTTGAGAGTACTGACTAGTTGTTGATAGTCATCCTCCCGACCCAACCCACTGTGTTCTTCTCCAACCCCAATGAATCTCACCTTCCATTTTTTCCCAACTTCGATGACAACCAAGGTTTTCAGAACCGGACTGGGAGTCGAGCCGGCAAGGTCAAGGGTTCAGGGTTTAATGGTTTAACCGGGATTAGACCGTTTGCATACCGGGGTTGAACCATTTTAATTATTAAATAAATAAATAAATATAGTTAAGTCGGACCGGCCAAGTTTTTAATTAAGCCGGATCAAAGCGGAGATACAGGGAATTAAAGTATTGAAATTTAACTTACTTATAACCTAATATATAGAAACATTTTTAATTAAAAAGTACAATAAATAATAATAAATGATAATTAATAATTTTATGTGGTTTCATCCCAATCTGAGTATTCTCGGCTCGTCTTTTTGACGTGGTCGACAAAGGATCTTAATCCTGATTTATTCTAGAGGTTGTGGTTTCATCCCAATCTGAGTATTCTCGGCTCGTCTTTTTGACGTGGTCGACAAAGGATCTTAATCCTGATTTATTCTAGAGGTTGTGGTTTCATCCCAATCTGAGTATTCTCGGCTCGTCTTTTTGACGTGGTCGACAAAGGATCTTAATCCTGATTTATTCTAGAGGTTGTGGTTTCATCCCAATCTGAGTATTCTCGGTTCGTCTTTTTGACGTGGTCGACAAAGGATCTTAATCCTGATTTATTCTAGAGGTTGTGGTTTCATCCCAATCTGCGAATTATCGGATCGTCGTTCTGACGTTGCCGACAAAGGATCTTAATCCTTGACTTATTCTAGAGGAAGTTTTCTTCCTGAGATTTTTATGGCTTGAAGCCTGGAGAATAAGATGAACATACTGAATGAACTAAATGGTTCTTCACTTGTTCAAGGAAGAAGATTGTTCATCTTAGAGGCTGCTATTTTAAGGATCTTTATCCTTGGTACATCCCAGAGGAAACTTTTTCCTGAGTTTCTGGAAAGTTGAAAGATTGGTGTTTGGAAATTGTATTCAAAGTTGTACTGATGAAAGTTTGGTGTTTAGAAATTGTATGCAAAGTTGTACGGATGATTTCACATTTGATTACAGTTTGCGTTACTTTTCTCGACTGGTGATTCTACTCTTCCTTTCTCTTATCGGTAGATCATAAGTTTAGCATCTGATCTAGTTAATAGGTTCTTTGAATCTATTCATCCTTTAGGTGGTTGATTAACCTGGTCTATGATTATAAATATCTTATTTACTTTTTTCCAATTGAAAACAGAGCAGGCCTGAAAAAAAAATTCTGAGTTCTTTACGCCTTCAGTGGAGCTCGCTGTTTCTGCAAGTTTCAGGTGAAGTTTATAAAAAATATATATAAAAATTTATCCGTCCGATCTTCGTCTCCGGTAACATTGCCCGAGTCGTAATACCATCGACGTCATTATTAAGACTCCGGCGCCACCGTCATTATTTCAGATCCTGATTTGTGGTCATAATTTTTGAACGTTTCTTGGATTGCGTGATTTCAGTTCCCCAAAGATTCTTTATTATCTTTTACAATTAGATGAGCTGTCAAATTAATTAGCGTTCTGTCCGTCCGTTCCTTGACCCAATAACTTTGTATTTCCCTTTAATTACTGTGGAGGTTGTTTTTTTTTCTAATTACCCTTTCCCTCATCAATGTACCACTACTGGACGATATAATACCATGTTTGGTAAGATAGCATAAATGGTGGGATATCAACGTCATTAGTGCGTAAAAATTGGTATCAACCATTCAATGGATTTTGACAATAATTAACAAGCAGATAATAAGGGTAATTTCCAGACATTAAGTCACCTTTTTATACAACTTTTTTCTGTACGACCATAACACTATCAACAGTCCGTTCATTAATGACTTTGATTACGTAAAATACAAAACTATACCAAGGGCTCATAATATTATCGCTCACAATTTTGCTAAAGAGGTTTTGGCTTATCTCCCAAATTCTTTTGGTTTGATTAACTTAAGAACACATGGTTAATTAAATAGTTGGTGGATAAATTTCCACCTCCAACCCCCACCCCTTCTCCCCCTCCCCTCCCCTTTTACTTTTTTTTTTAGCTCCTAAGTTGGCTCACGGTCTACGATATCTCTTCTGGAAATATCCTGAAAAAAAAATTAATAATTTTAACAAAATAAAAGTTAATTACGTTATTTAATGTGATGAGTAAAATTAGGGGAAATAAATAACCCTCAAATCATGTTTTTCATTAAAAAATTATCTTCTCAAAATAAAATATAAAAAATATCCAATAACTATAATTTACTCTCACCATCACACACGTCTCCCTCTTTCTCCCTATCTCTCTCTCCATACCTCCTCCCTTTCCCTTTCTCGATCTGTGTTTCCAACCCCCTTCCTCTTCTCCTTCTTCTTCTTCCTTTTCTCCTCTTCCTCCCCCTACTTCTTCTCACCTTCGCCGGAGACGCATCGTCGTCGAAGCCGGAGCTCAATCAGCGCCGACCTTCAACTTCTCTTCTCACCTTCATTGGAGCTCAATCAGCGTCCTTCAACTTCTCTTCTCATCTTAGTCGGAAGCTTGATCGGCGGCAAAATGCAAACTCCACCCCAATCCGTCACCCGTCGTCCGTCCAACGTCGAAGTTTTATGAACCAGATTTTTTTTTATCAGATCTGAATTTTTTTTGGTTCAACCGGTACTGATATTTGCGGTTGGGCCGGGCGGATTTCGCGGTTAAATCGGTCAACTCACTGGTTTGACTGAGTTGACCATAGCCGTTGACCGGTGCCGGATTTGTGACCGGCTCATGGTCGAACCGGCTGGCCCGGTCCGGCTTTGAAAACACTGATGACAACAATCCTACAAGCACTATTCAAATTTCTGTGAATCAAATTTGTTGTGGAATGGAGATTGTCGAGTGCCCGAATTATATCTCTGCAACAAGGAACACAAACTAAGATCACAAACAAGAAATCAACCAAACCTGATCAGTAGGGTTTCATCTAAGTTGAAATTAGAACTCCTCACGCTGTCCAAGCTACCTACACAACGTTAAGCCCTCACCTGGAATAGAAGACGAGGCTCTAATCGTTTTCTAGTTCCTTAGAAACTCGATTTCCCAACCATCAAACTCGTAGCTTAACCTTCTCTACCGCTAAGGACCTACACCCAGAAATCCAAAATTGAAGTTAGCGGTCTCTTCTCCTTGTCGTTACAAACTCGTAGCAACAAACGGAACTCGATTCCGACCTCTACAGCTCCCGGAATCACCCTTCGAAGATTGCTTGAAGTTAGTTCGTCAATGGCTTTCGAGGAGAGAGAAAAGGAGTGAGAAGTTATGAATTTCCGTGCAGAATCCATCCTTTTATGTCAGGTCACGATACACGGCGTGTATCATAATACACAGCATGTATCATGATACACGGCGTGTATCTATAACACACCGTGTATCATAATACACGACATGTATCATGATACACAGCGTGTATCTATAACACACGGCCGTGTATTAATTCCTGCCACTTTCGACGAAGATTGCATCTAATTAGTACACGGTTGTGTATCTGTGTGTGTTACAACACACGGCGTGTGTTGTTCACAGCCCAACACTCTCACTTGTATCATCAACCCGACTCAAACTCGAACGTCCTGAACCTCAATGAGACCTCGCAAACACTTATTCTAGCACTCCAGTCAACAGAACTTGAGTCTCAACCCATTTGGTTGGGCGGGGATGTTACAGTTGGTGTCATAGAGACCAATGATTGGTGTGCATACATCTATAATTATTCTAATGAGTTTGTGAAAGAAAAATGTATATGACTATGTATAACATTCAAGTTAATCAAATTATTAGATGGGCTAAATTAATTAAGTAGCATGCTAATTGGGCAACGATCAATCATATGATAGGTCAAATGTTGTGATTCATTGAGTCATGAGTTGGACATGTACTAGGTTGTTCGATCATAGTCATGTTTGGTCACAAATGGTATGGTTGGGCTAGGTTAAGCAGGTGCTTTAGGTCGGGTCCTAATATGATGTATTGGTCATTTTGGATGACTTATCTTTGAGTTATATTTCTAACAAGTAATAAATGGAGTAATTTGATACATATGAGAGAAATTCAACAACACTTTGTGTTAATAATTTTTTTTTTGCCATAAACTTTGTGTTTATAATTTATTAGATAGATTTTTTAAATCATCATATAATATATAATGAAGTATTATCCTAATTGGAGCTTATTTTTATAATCGAGTAAAAATATTGTGATTATATCTTAATTTATTTATATCAATTGAGCAATTAAAACATATTATCATGAAGTTCAGTACATATTTGTTTAGATATTTTTATTTTCCAATATTGAAAGAACAAATGGACAGATTTAGAAATATAAAACTACATACAATAAATGGTGTATGCAATTAAAATTAATTATCCAAAAAATTAAAAGTAATTATAATAAAATAAATGATCATATATTATAAGGTTTGCCACACAAAATACTAACTAAAAATAAATATAAGTTAATAGTTTATAATTCATTGAAGAAATTATAAGATTGTACAATTAATAAAAAAATATAGAATTGATAATATGTCACATATTATAGTTAGATACTAATCATTACCTATGATATATAAAGATACTAAAATAATACACCGCCATATGGCGGTAGGTACAAAAGCTAGTAATCTTAATGGTAGAATGGTATAAATGGTTTTGACACATAGGTTAGAGCTCTTCTCACAAATTTCCACATCATCACTCAATTTTTAAATCAGAATTCAATTATTTCTCTTTCTATTCATTAAATGATGAATGTCCCAAACTTAAACACTCTATGAATGAAATTATAAGTAATTTAATGTTAAACTATATCATCCTAACATAAATAATATATGAAAAATAATTTTAAATTACAATATTTTATAAAGAATTATTATATTTTCTTCTAAATACAAGATTTTTTAAATCTTAATCACTTTGACAATAACAATTCATTTTATTATAGTTATATTCATTAAATTGTAGTCATGAAAATTAATAAACATGATATATTATAAATCTTAAAATTTTAAATAGGAATAATTATTCAATAAAATCTAAATTAACTATGGTTAAATGATGATAATAAGGATAAAATACTTGATAATAAATCATCATAGACATTTTTGGAGGTATTAGTGGTGCATACTTACCCAATTTAAAATTATTTAAATTAATCTATGGATCTCTAATTATTCAATCAATATATCATTACAAAAATTTATTTGTTCATATTTGTGGGTTCAAGCATTTTGGTCATGAGTCAAGTTCGATCATGTTGCATATTAGTAAGAATTGTTTTTGAAATTTATGGAAAAAGTATATTTATAGCATTGGAGTATTTTGATTTATGAGAAGTATGATGGAGTTTTCACCATAATAAATAAAAAAAATGAAACTATGTACCAAAATAAATACCAATTAAAGAATTAATCATCGACAAGTTCGCGAGTAAGAATTGAATTCAATTTAGTTACGATTATGGTAGCACGGTTAAATTCATTATTGAAATTCAAACTTCAATGATTATTTTACAAAATTACATAAACTAGTGATCATTTTGTAATTATACAAAATTGGCTTGCCAATATGCAAAGTAAAATTATGAAATCAAACATTTGAAGTGTTAAATATGAAGCAGATGAATGTGATGGGCGAAATCGCCTTTGTAATGGGCGATAACGCCTATGGCCTGTGCGAGTGAAATCGCCCAGGCCCGAGACGGATATACTCATATTTGTACATAGTTTGAATAGGTATTTATTTTGGTACATAGTGTCATTTTTTTATTTATTATGGTGAAAACTCCAAGTATGATCCACTAGATAACGAGTTTTTTTATGAATCACTAGATAACGAGTTAATAAATTTATATGAGGTATACATGTTGTGGGTTCAATTTAATTATGAATAGGTTGAACGGTGATTATCATGTACTTAAAAATATTGTTTACTTTTGTCGTGGTTTTGGTTGGAGATTGAATAGTTACACAAGCTAATTAGTTCGGGATTGAGTTGAGTTTAATAGGGGATATGTTAGTCAAGTTACGTGTAATTGAAATTATGAATTCATCTTATTGAAGCTTAGAAGGGTCGCTTGGCAATAAATTTTAATCACCTCTATTAAGATTTTAGTAAGAATTATGGATATATTTATAGAAATATTTAAGAAAATAATATTAAAATTTGTAGAAAATTAATGTTAATAGGGTCAAGACAATTAATTGGGATGAAGACCTTAGGTATACTTGGGAAAACAAACATAGTATTAATTTGGTCGTGTTTGATGGGATCTACTACTGTGAGGACCCCATTAAAAGTCCTTATACGAGGACACTCTTTACAACCGTTAGATGATGATCATAATTTAACTGCAGGGAACCAGGTATGAACGAAAGGGGAAAATTGGGTAATTATTTTAAAGTGGAACCAAAACGGGAATTTAAGAAAGTTGTACCAATTAAACAATTTACCCTAATACCCATTTCATATTAATCATTGGACCTCTATTATATAAATTAAGAGTATAACTCAGTGTCCTTATATAAGGACACTTAGGGGGTCCTCACATTAGTAATTGCCGTGTTTGATGCTCCAATATACGATTTTGATGACATGTGTATTGATTGCCTAAAATGATCGATGGTGTCTAACTAAGGAAAAATAATGTGATTGGAACAATGTTGGAGAGTTTCATGGCAGCTAATGTGGTTTAAGACAAGAATATGATTTTGAATATGAATATATGATTCTCACCTGACAATGGTTTTTGGATTCGCGACACAAATATGAATTTGTATTTAAATAGGTATAGATTTCTTTCTGACTAAATTTAAATAAGTATAGATATATGTTTGAAATGAAACATATTCATACCATTACTCACACCTAAATCTAATAGCTTCCAAGAAATTAAAATATTATATGATTACCATTGTTAAATAAAAATCCCGACAAATGGGTCGGGTTCAAAACTAGTTGCACTATTATTTGAAATGAAATCCTAGTTTTACAAATAATTAGGATATATGGTACTCACCTTCGTTTTACATCGTTGAACTACTACGTTTTGACAAAACTTCAAAATGTTATAATGTCTTCTAGTGTTTTAGTATCATTTTCCCCATAGCTAAGCACTTGAAACAAAACTTTATTTTTAGCTTATTTTGATACTTACCGACACTTTATATAATGAAATTTCTACATAAATATTTTGTACAAGATCATGTTGAGGGAAATTACATTTTCCACATAATAGAACCAATCTATTGGGTGTAATGCATAAGACAATGTCAAATCCGTCAATATACCATGGATTGACCTCAATTTCCTATAAGTGCTATCTAGATATGTTAACTTTTCATCATACTTCAAAAATAGAATGCGTGCCACAGGTAATTAGAACCACTTATCTTGGAAAAAACATTAATAAGTTATAAGTTATTATTCTGATATGATATTAATCTCATAGATGGTGGAATTTTCAGATTGTTATTAAGTAGTTACTATTGAGTATGAGCTCCTAATTTTTTGAAGTTAACTTTAAATCTAAGGTTTCTAGAAAACAATAACTGATATCACGCATGCTATAAACGAAATATGAATGTAGATTCATGAATTGGCCAAACATGACTCTGAAGGTAGTAGCTAGTTGTTGATAGTCATCCTCTCGGCTCAACCCACTGTGTTCTTCTCCAAACCCATTGTATCTCAACTTCAATCTTTATAAAATTTCCTTGAGGACAATTTAATGAGCACTATTCAAAATATCGTGAATCACATTTGCGGTAGAATGAAGATAGTCTAGTGCTCAAACTATATCTCCGCAACAATGAACACAAACTAAGATCACAAACAAGAAATCAACGAAACCTGATCAATAGAGATTCGATTGTTGCATGAAGATTTCAATACTTGGTTATAAATAGAAATGCATTGAAATTGTAGTGCAATATTAAGCAACAACTATCATATTATCAACCACAATTACAAACATGAAAACAGAGAAAACATCAATAAGGAACAATCACCTCAAGATTGGTGTAGAAACTTTCTAGTTTCGATGAGATGAATCCTAAAAAAAACTCTCAAAGGTGTATTTAAACCTACCGTATGCGAAATGGGTTTTATCATCGATGATTAACGTTTGAAGTGCACTTTGTACCATTTGATTACTCATGGCTAATGTACTCGCGAAAGTCATATTATTAGGTGTAAGTGTCTCTTCTACTTTAAGATGTATGATAACTAGCGTACATAAAACTCTAGGTGGGTCGACCATTGTTGTAAGGCTGGAAATCGGTTTCCGGTTTTTGGTTGAAAACACGGTTTATTTGTCAAACTTGGTTGAAATCGAATCTAGTCGGTTATCGGTCTAGGTTCGGTTTCCAACTGAAACTGATCGGTTTGGATCCGGTCAAAAGCCAATAATAGCATGTTTGGTTTTCAGTTTTAAAAATTAGTCAAATTTGATTTCAGTTGCCCGGCTGGTTCGACTCAGTTTTAACCGAATTTACCCGATTTTCAGCCCTAATTATTGTCGCAAACACAACATGTCCATATATCAAAATATGTTCGACTTGACTTACCTCCCTATCAAATTCAACAACATCTAAAAATAAATAACAAATATCAATTTATATTTATGCTATCAAAACCAGTGCTTGAACTATATCTCTCCAACAAGGAACACAAACTAAGATCACAAACAAGAAATCACCAAAATCTGATTAGTAGAGATTCGATTGTTGCATGAAGATTCTGATACTTAGTTATAAATAAAAACATATTGAAATTGTAGTGCAACATTAAGCAACTAACATCACATTATCAACCAAAGGTGCTCAAATGAAAACAGATATTACATCAATAAAGAACAATCGACTCAAGATAGGTATTGTAGAAACCTTTGAGTCTCGATGAGCTGAATCCTGGAAAAACTCTCCAAGGTGTATTCAAACTTATTGTATGTGAAATATGTTTTATGACTGATGGTAATTTTTGAAGTACACATAGTACCATTTTATTCTCCATGGCAAACACCCTCACGAAAACGGAATTTTCAGCTCCAACTGGTGCTTCTCTGTTAGTTAGTACGATGACTATCGTATACAAAATTGTAACTGGGATTGGACATTGCTCCAGGTGGGTTGACTATTGTTGTCCCACACTGAACCTGCCCATATGTGAAAATACGTTTGACTTTATTTATCTCCCCAGCGAACTCAACCATATATGAAAATACATATTGAACTGGAAAAAATATCTATCTAAGCAAAAAATATAGAATGCAATTGACACACGATTATTAGAAGTTCATATGAGATTAAGAATCCTACCACTTAATTAGTTAACAATTGAGAATCTCATCAGTGAATCACACCACACATAACAATCAACAATTAACCATTACAACAACAATCAAATAAACCACTACTATGTTATTATTACTGAAACAATCAAATAAACCACTACTCTACAACTCACTAATAAACCAATCATTATTGTATTATAGAGAGCTTGTTTCCACAGTATGTTAAAGACAACAAGCTCTCTTTAATAGAGTAACGGTTGGAAGGCAAAAAGAATAAGTGATAAGAGAGGTCTGAGGGAAGAAAAATAAATCATACCTACTGCAACACAACTTCGACGGACAGAGGGAGCTTCAACAGATAGAGTAGAGTTTTGACTGAGTTGTCACAGATGATTAAGACGTACTTTAGTTCAACTGATTTGCCATGGACGATTAGGTGCACGATTGAAATCGGAAAAAATAAGGAATTTGTAACCATGACAAAATTAGATATGAGCCATTAGATCTTATAAAATTCGATCTGAAGGTTGATGAAAAAAATATATAATCCTACCATATATTTATTGTTGTCTTTAATTCTATCATATTAACTAGTCTTGTAATAATTATCTTTCCTTAGTAATTATCTACAACATTTAAGTTTCTATTTTTACCCCACCTCCATGATTATCTCCTTAAAAATAATTATTTTAATAATGATTATTAATAATTAGTTGTTTATTCATCACAAAAAATTTAAACAAATATTAACACCAATTACAAATACTAGTATGAGTATTAGTACTTTGTAACAGTCTAACATACAGCTACTAGTATGGATACTAGTATTCTTCACTAGATAGTTACTCATTTGAATACTAGTATTTTGTAGCGCAACAAATACTAATATCCACTATCCACCAATGGTCCAGTTTTCTAATGAATCACTGTTTTGGAAACCACATACTAGTACTAAACTCAATCCCTTATTTTCAAACGAAAATCCTAATTTTGAAACCCCAATTAATAATATTTTGTATTATCCATAATTTTGAAGTTCAAATCCAAATTTTGCAAACCCAAAATACTAGTATTGAATTAATTTATGTTGTAACACCCATCCCGAACCACCATGGTCGAACCCATTGGTTAAGCCGAGAATCAGGTGTAACAATTAAAATACAAATCAAAACCAACCAAATACCAATATCAATACTCAAAGCATAACTAGACAATTAAAAAGGAGGCCTCCGATAATAAAATCCAATACCCAATCCAAATTCATAATTCAAATCCAATACAAATATCTCAAAAATTGCAAATAGTCAACTAAATAAAATATATAAAAAAAATTCAAGTCCTCGGTCACCGTCTTCAGCCATCTACTCAACTCATCTGTCATCGACTACTTCTAACTAAAAAGGGGAAACTAAGGAGGGATCGGCTTTCCTAATGAAACTAAGTGAACCCACGAGGCCTAACTATGCATCGAACTAACCTTAGGGGTCTCCCAACCCCTCAACAACTCAATTACAATGGAAGATTACTCCTTACGTGTAATCGATTATTAAAGTTAGTAATATGGATAGGTGATCAACCACAAGTGTCTACCCTATCATGCTCATTATCTCATCCTCCATCATAACAATAATTCACAGTAACAATTCACCAGTTCATAATTATCATCCCTAAAGCAGTCTAGACAATCAAGTAGGTGCAGTTCTCTACACTAGCATTCTCATGATGCACATAGGCTTGGCAGTTTGACCCAAGATAATGGGTACCCGCCCAAAAGCCACCCGGATTGGGCTCAATTTACCCGGTCGGCATGGGCTTCTTCCGGGTCCGAGCAAACCCGAAACCCATTAATTGCGGGTGGCGGGCGAGCATCGGATATAGGCAACCCGTCCCCGGTACCCACCCGTTGGGCACCAATTTAGTCAAAATTGCATAGTTTCATTGGTATATAAATATTCTTTAGTTTCATTGGTTTCATTTGTGCATCATTTTTAAAGTCTTTGCCCTTATTCAACAGTCCATGAATCGAATTATAGTTTTATTTGCAGCTCAACCTTCTTTAGTTATTATTTGTTTAATGAATACGTTATTAAATCGAGCTATTTGTTTGTTTGAGTTTCAGAATTACAGTTTTCGGCTTTTGGTTTGATTGAGCCTTTTGAGTTTTGTTCTTAAAATTGCTGACCGGGAATTACCCTGTAAACCCGTCCATCCGAGAGTGGGTGGGGATGGTTTCGAAATTGTACTCAATTGGCTTGGCCGGGTGGGTACGGGTAAAACCCGCCAAGTAAACGGGCGGGGATCGGATATACCAAACCCATCCCCGACCCACCCGTTTGCTAGCACAAGTCACCAATCACATATCACAACGACAACAATCATCAAATATCACCAAGTCACAAATAGTATCACACGGTACAACCATATCACCATCATCATTTCATACCAATACAACTACCATGAATTACACTCATAACCACAATACAACAAGTATTAATCTATGTGTTTAATTAGGCGTCGAGTTTATCCTGCACCTGTCGGCCAGATGCACCCTCTCCCTTGGAGGGTTCAAGTGAGGGCCCAAATTCAACAACAACAAATCATACCTCTCCCTTGAAGATGTGACCACACCTCCCTCCCTTGGAGAGATGCTTAGCACCCACAATGCAGTTTAGGGGACAGTGCAGACTCTTTCCGTTTCTACTTAATTCACAAAAAAATTCACACAATACACAATCCAATACCACAACCATTCTAATCAATCAAGTTCATCATAATTCCCCTATCCAATTCTCAACACAATCCATTTCACAGTTCCCCGATTTCCATGCCACTATCATTTCATTCCCAATTCACAAATGTAACACCCGTTCCGAATCAACCCGAGTAAACCCGTGGTTGAGCCGGTCCCAGGTACTACTGAGTAAAAACAAGGGTAAAACAGTGAAATTGGCGGTGATCAAAAGACAATAAAAACATGGGAGGCCTCCATAGAAACGCGAAACTGAAATCCGAGTACAATCCAATCCATCATAAATCCTCCAAACCAACATAAATCAGAAAGTACATAAAAAAGAACCCCAAAATCCCATAGTCAACTGAAATGAACAGAAAAGTCAACTCCGCGTAATCCCAGTCTTCACCTCATGGCTTCCGTCCAGAACTTCACGAAATCAACCTCGAACTCAAACTCCACAGCTACCTCTACTAGCCACGAGATCCTGAAAGGGGAAAAGGGATCAATTTCCTATTGAAATTGAGTGAACCCACTGGGCCTACCTACACGTTGTCCTACTCTATGGAGCGGTCCCAACTCCGCACAAGACATCCAACAATGGAACCAAACCCAACCCCCCTTTCCATATTTTAATTCTCTAAAAGCAGTCTAGGTGATCACGTTGGTCAGTTCTTGTTCTCAAGCACAATTCATAACAATAGAATCACACAGAACTAATACATCAATCCACGGCACACACAGCATCATCACATCACATCCATCAACCAAGTCACTACCACAACCACAAGCACACAAACATTCACGTTCATATTATCTAGGTGAGTTATTAGGCGCCAAGGAGTTATCCACACCACCACCGGCCGGCCGACGCACTTCCCTACCGCATGGGAAGTCCTCGCGCTCCCCTACCGCATGGGGAACGCGTTCTCATTAACCATCATCATCATCATCAATCTCATCACTCCCTTGACACCCATGTCCAGGGAATCCACCCCAATGGATCAGACTCAACAACCAGTACCTCGGGTGGGGTAGTGTGGGCTCCTTCCGGTTCTATTTCCAACATACAATTCTCAACATCACATTTTCAACTCATACATCACATCTACTACCAACATACAACACAAATCAGCCACATCTCATTCATAGTCCATAGTTCACAACACATCTCGTCCTCCATGCCCCTATCATGTTCACAGCACACACATCACAATCAATAGGATAACCGGCTAGCTCACCGGCCTCCCCCACCTGCAAGTACAGGGGAAGCCATGTCATGAGTCTAGGGGTCACCCACCTGTTCCTCTTATTCAGAGCGACCCCACATTGGCAGGGCAACTCTCCTGCGTCCACAACCAGCAATTCATAATATCATAGCACCCGCACCCATTTCCCAACCATCCTAATTCTCATTTCTATGTCAATCCATTACTTAATTCACTTCAGTTCACACCCAACCCCAAATCATAGCAATCAACAACAACAATCAACCACGGCAATCATCAATAGCAATCAAGTACATTCACAGAACAGTTTATCCCCTTTTACGCTCATCATTTTCATGCATAACCTAGGTTTTGTTCTAAGTCCAATTGAAGCTCCTCACGCTTTCCAAACTACTTACACAACGCTAAGCCCTCACCTGGAATAGAAGACGAGGCTCTAATCGTCTTCTAGTTCCCCAGAAACTCGATTTCCAACCACCAAACTCGTAGCTCTACCCTTCCTTACTGCTCACGACCTACACCCAGAAACCCAAAATGGAGGTTAGCGATCTCTTCTCCTCGTCGCTACGAAACCATAGCAACAAACAAAACTCAATTCCGACCTCTACAGCTCCCGGAATCACCCTTCGAAGATTGCTCGCACTAGGTTCGTCAATGGCTTTTCGGGGAGAGAGAAAGGGGAAAGAAGTTATGAATTTCCGTGCAAATCCGTCCTTTTATGCACGAAAAGTGCGCCTGGTATGTCAAAAAGTGCGCCGGCGCACTTTGGCCCCAAAAAGGCGCACTTTTGGAATTTTGTCAAAATTCCGCCGAATGATATTACAGAAGTGCGCCTGGCACTTTCAAAAGTGCGCCTGCGCACTTCAGGGCCCAAAATCGGCACTTTTTGGTGCATCACCGTTCCCCTCTCTGCAACTTCGACCCAACTTAAACCTGAATGACCCAAACCTCAAGGGGAGCTTAAGAGCACTGATTCCAGTACCCTAGTCCACCAATCTTGAGTTCCAAGCCGTTTGGTTGAGCGGGGATGTTACAAGTCTCCACAACTTCAAGGATTTCATCCCCGAAATCATCCCTAACTCATCCTAGCAATATGATACCAAACACACAGCTAAAATTACAGCAATCCAAGTATCCTATTGACTTCCGAAATTCCTAACGACGAACCACCAGCCTTCCTTTAACTACTCATCAGCCCTACACCCACTCCCAACACTCTACTTTCACCGAGCACACCCTAGACCTTCTTGGAACCAACACCACAACAAGCAAACACAAAAGCATACATCAAGGGGAATTAATACCTGAATCATACACTTCCACTAACTCCGGGTACCGCCGCCTCATACTCTCCTCAGTCTCCCAAGTAGCCGACTCGCTCTCATGGTTCCTCCATACCACCTTGAGCTGCGGAATCTGCTTATTCCTCAAGACCCGGACTTGCCTATCCACGATCGCGACTGGCTTCTCCTCATAAGTCAAGTCTTGCTCAATCTCCACCTCCTCCGGCTGAATTACATGAGAAGGGTCCCCATGATACCGCCTAAGCACGCTCACATGAAACACATTGTGTATCCTTTCCAACTCCCTCGGCAAAGCCAACACATAAGCCACCGGACCCGACTTAGCGAGGATCTCATAAGGACCGATGTACCGAGGCGCCAACTTCCCTTTTCTACCGAAACACATCAGCCCTTTCCACGGCGACACCTTCAAAAATACCTTCTCCCCAACATTGAAACTCAGCTCTCTAGCACGACCGTCGGCATACGCTTTTTGCCTATCTTGAGCCGCTCTCAATCTCTCCTTGATAATCTTAACCCGATCAGCCGTCTCTTGCACAACTTGAGGACCCGACAACACCCTCGCACCTTCCTCATCCCAACACAAAGGCGTCCTACACTTCCTCCCATACAAGGCCTCAAAAGGAGCGGACTTCAAACTACTATGATACGAGTTATTATAGGCGAACTCAATCAAAGGTAGCAATTCAGTCCAAGGGGTTTGAAACTCCATAGCACAGCTTCTCAACAACTCCTCCAAAGTAAGGATCGTTCTCTCCGATTGCCCATCAGTCTGAGGATGATACGCCGTCGAGAACTTGAGCTTAGTTCCCAATGCTGTATGTAGCCCCTCCCAAAAATGAGACGTGAAACTCGGATCCCGATCATAGATGATGGATTGAGGAACCCCATGCAACCTTACCACCTCTTCTATATATAACTTTGCCAACACCTCCACACTAGGCTTAAACCGAATGGGTACGAAATGCGCAACTTTCGTCAAACGATCGACTATTACCCACACGGCATCCTTCCCCTCTCTAGTCGGCGGAAAACCCGATACAAAGTCCATGGTGATGTCCGCAAACTTCCACTCCGGAATAGGTAGGGACTGAAGTAACCCACCCGGAGCTCTATGCTCCGCCTTAGCCTTCTGACAAACCAAACAAGTCGCCACATAACGAGCCACATCCTTTTTCATTCCTGGCCACCAAAAACTTAACTTCAGGTCATTGTACATCTTTGTCATCCCGGGATGCATAGCATACATCGAGGAATGAGCCTCCTCCAAAATCCCCTTCCTCAATTCCTCTACTTCCGGCACGCACGCTCGACCCTTGCATTTCAACAATCCGCCAACTACCTCAAATCCATTATCCATGCCTTTTTCAACTTCCCCTCGAATAGCCACCAGAGTAGCATCCTTGAGCTGCTCCTCACCAATCCTATCATTCAGCATAGGCCTAATGTTGAGCTTGGCAAACAAACTTCCCACATCATCTAACTGCATCTCTACCCTTAAAGCTCTAAGATCCACCAACTCCTTTCGACTTAAAGCATCCGCAACCACATTAGCTTTACCAGGATGGTAGTCAATGGTACAGTCATAATCCTTCAAGAGCTCCACCCAACGCCGTTGCATACCATTCAGCTGCTTTTGATCCATAAGGTGCTTAAGACTCTTGTGATCGGTCATGATCTTAAACGTCTCACCATACAAATAATGCCTCCACAACTTCAAGGCGAACACCACTGCAGCTAACTCCAAATCATGGGTTGGGTAGTTCACCTCATGCACCCTAAGCTGTCGGGAGGCATAAGCGACAACCTTCCCATTCTGCATCAACACACAACCCAATCCTTGCAAAGACGCATCACTAAACACCACATACTCTCCACCTTCTACTGGCAAAGTCAACACCAGAGCTGAAGTAAACTTCTTCTTCAACTCCTCAAAGCTCCTCTGACATTCCTCGCTCCACTCATACTTCGACTCCTTCCTCAACAACTTATGTAGAGGAGACGCTATGGTAGAGAACCCCTCTACAAACCTTCGGTAGTAACCAGCTAACCCCAAGAAGCTCCTCAGTTGCGACACATCCTTAGGTGGAGACCAATTAACCACCGCTTCAATCTTCTTTGGGTCAACCTCCACGCCTCTTTTAGAAACCACATGCCCAAGAAACAATACTTCTTCTAACCAAAAGGCACACTTCGAGAACTTGGCAAATAGTTGCTGCTCCCTCAACCTATGAAAAACAATCCTCAAGTGCTCCTCATGCTCCTTCCTAGTCTTAGAATAAATGAGGATATCATCGATGAACACTATCACGAACTTATCCAAATATTCGTGGAAGACCTTGTTCATGAGAGCCATGAACGCGGCGGGAGCATTGGTGAGACCAAACGGCATCACCAGAAACTCATAGTGTCCATAGCGGGTCCTAAAGGCTGTCATTGGCACCGATCCTTCCTCCACCTTCAACTGGTGATAACCCGACCTCAAGTCTATCTTCGAGAACACTTCAGCCCCTTGCAATTGATCGAAGAGATCGTCTATCCTTGGAAGTGGGTAACGATTCTTGATCGTCGCCTTGTTCAACCGCCTATAGTCAATACACATCCGCATCGACCCATCCTTCTTCTTCACAAACAACACCGGTGCCCCCCACGGTGATACGCTTGGGCGGATGAACCCCTTATCCAAGAGCTCCTGCAATTGCTCCTTCAACTCCTTTAACTCCGCCGGTGCCATGCGATAAGGTGGAATAGAGATTGGAGCAGTTCCAGGGACCAACTCTATATTGAACTCCACCTCACGCTCGATCGGTGCCCAGGTAGTTCCTCAAACACATCCGCGAACTCCCGAGCTACAGGTACCTTCTCTAACTCCTCATTCCGTTAACCTGACACTTGCACCAACAAAGCCTCACACCCTTCTTGAATCAGAGAAAAAGCTTGCATTGCTGAAATTACTCCCATAGGTGCGGACTCCCTCTTCCTAACACCCTTGAACACCACCTGGCCGACACCTCCCACCTGAAGCAACACCTCCTTCTTCTGACAATCAAGCAAAGCCCCATGCCTAGCCAACCAATCCATGCCGAGGATAACGCCGAATTCATTGAAAGGAAGCACCACCAAATCAGCCAAGAACTCTACACCTCCCACTAACACTTTACACCCTCTACACACTCTATCCACCCGAACAGAAGTCCCCAAAGGAGTTCTGACGCCCCAACTAACACCCAAACTACTAGTTACAACACCCAAACTACTCAAACATTTCTCAGATACAAAGGAATGGGTTGACCCCGAATCAAACAGAGCATAAACTGAAAGGCCCAAGATCGAGATCATACCAGTCACCACATCGTTCGCATTCTCTGCCGCACCCCTGGTAAGAGCATAAAGCCTCCCTTGCTCCCCTCCAGCTCCAACAGGTGTGGCATTAGCTCCCGTCCCTCGTCCAGCACCCCTACCAAAGCTGCCTCCTCCTCTCCCTCCGTAACTCCCAGACGGAGCTCTAGGGCCCTGCACCGATCCCACAGACTGAGTTGGGGTAGCTCTCTTGGTTGGACAGTTCAGACTCCTGTGTCCGCGCTGCCCACAAGTGTAACAGGTCACACCTGCCAACAGATGGCAAACTCCGAAGTGACGCTTCTCACATTTGTCACATAGTGGTAACCCGGACGGTGCTCCTCCCGAACGGACTGTGCCACTAGTACGAGCAGGGCAAGCCACACTCTTATGACCTGGTCGGCCACAAGTGAAACAAGTCATCGTACCCCTCGTTGGCATCGACTGGTTGCCCTGAACCCAGAAAAGGAAGTCTGAGTTCTCTTCGCTGGGTAACTGTGAATGGCAGACTGCGTAGGCGGGGCAGTAGCCTTCCTCTTCTTCTCTTCCTTCTTTCGGTTCTCCAACCTCTCCCTCTCTAGCGCCGCCGCCTTAACCGACACTAAACTCCCCATATCAGCGGTGGTGACTCCCTCCTGAATCTCCACTCTCAACCATTCTTGAACTTGTTAATGAGCTTCCTCTCCCAGTTGGCCCGCTCATCATACCACTTAGAGAGAGAAGTGAACTCTATGTAATATGCCAGAACGGACTTCTCCCCTTGCTCCAAACTCATGAACTCCTTGGCTTTCTCCTCACGCCAAAGGTCCGGGCAAAACTGATCACGAAACTCCTCCACAAACTCATCCAACTCCATCTCTGGCGGAACCACTCGACTCTGTGGCATCGACCTCCACCAATTCAGTGCATGCCCCTTAAGCAGAAAAGTCATTGCTTGCACCTTCAGCCCTTCCTCAAGTTCCATTTGCAGGAACTTGTACTCACATTCCTGGAGCCACTGCTCTGCCACCTCAGGATCAGCTGCTTCTCCAATGAACTCCCCAAAATTCCATCCCTTCAACAGACTCGGCTGAAACCTAGGAGCTCCTCCTCCAAAACCCGAGTTCCCAGTGGACCTACTTCCCCTTGCTTGACTGGATTCACTACAGGAGGACATTAAACATTTCAGTTGACCGCTCAAGAAACTTCAAACAACTCAATTCACCACTTGATTTAAAAACATCCCACCCATTTAAAACAGTTTGACAAAAACCCTTGGAATGTCGGTCCCGTACCGATGTCTCATCCTCCCTCCCAACGAGGTTAATTACTCCCAAAGAGAGAAGATAATCAACCGGTACAGCAGCGACAAACCAGGCTCTGATACCATTTGTAACACCCGTTCCGAATCAACCCGAGTAAACCCGTGGTTGAGCCGGTCCCAGGTACTACCGAGTAAAAACAAGGGTAAAACAGTGAAATTGGCGGTGATCAAAAGACAATAAAAACATGGGAGGCCTCCATAGAAACGCGAAACTGAAATCCGAGTACAATCCAATCCATCATAAATCCTCCAAACCAACATAAATCAGAAAGTACATAAAAAAGAACCCCAAAATCCCATAGTCAACTGAAATGAATAAAAAAGTCAACTCCGCGCAATCCCAGTCTTCACCTCATGGCTTCCGTCCAAAACTTCACGAAATCAACCTCGAACTCAAACTCCACAGCTACCTCTACTAGCCACGAGATCCTGAAAGGGGAAAAGGGATCAATTTCCTATTGAAATTGAGTGAACCCACTGGGCCTACCTACACGTTGTCCTACTCTATGGAGCGGTCCCAACTCCGCACAAGACATCCAACAATGGAACCAAACCCAACCCCCCTTTCCATATTTTAATTCCCTAAAAGCAGTCTAGGTGATCACGTTGGTCAGTTCTTGTTCTCAAGCACAATTCATAACAATAGAATCACACAGAACTAATACATCAATCCACGACACACACAGCATCATCACATCACATCCATCAACCAAGTCACTACCACAACCACAAGCACACAAACATTCACGTTCATATTATCTAGGTGAGTTATTAGGCGCCAAGGAGTTATCCACACCACCACCGGCCGGCCGACGCACTTCCCTACCGCATGGGAAGTCCTCGCGCTCCCCTACCGCATGGGGAACGCGTTCTCATTAACCATCATCATCATCATCAATCTCATCATCAATCTCATCACTCCCTTGACACCCATGTCAAGGGGATCCACCCCAATGGATCAGACTCAACAACCAGTACCTCGGGTGGGGTAGTGTGGGCTCCTTCCGGTTCTATTTCCAACATACAATTCTCAACATCACATTCTCAACTCATACATCACATCTACTACCAACATACAACACAAATCAGCCACATCTCATTCATAGTCCATAGTTCACAACACATCTCGTCCTCCATGCCCCTGTCATGTTCACAGCACACACATCACAATCAATAGGATAACCGACTAGCTCACCGGCCTCCCCCACCTGCAAGTACAGGGGAAGCCATGTCATGAGTCTAGGGGTCACCCACCTGTTCCTCTTATTCAGAGCGACCCCACATTGGCAGGGCAACTCTCCTGCGTCCACAACCAGCAATTCATAATATCATAGCACCCGCACCCATTTCCCAACCATCCTAATTCTCATTTCTATGTCAATCCATTACTTAATTCACTTCAGTTCACACCCAACCCCAAATCATAGCAATCAACAACAACAATCAACCACGGCAATCATCAATAGCAATCAAGTACATTCACAGAACAGTTTATCCCCTTTTACGCTCATCATTTTCATGCATAACCTAGGTTTTGTTCTAAGTCCAATTGAAGCTCCTCACGCTTTCCAAACTACTTACACAACGCTAAGCCCTCACCTGGAATAGAAGACGAGGCTCTAATCGTCTTCTAGTTCCCCAGAAACTCGATTTCCAACCACCAAACTCGTAGCTCTACCCTTCCTTACTGCTCACGACCTACACCCAGAAACCCAAAATGGAGGTTAGCGATCTCTTCTCCTCGTCGCTACAAAACCATAGCAACAAACGGAACTCAATTCCGACCTCTACAGCTCCCGGAATCACCCTTCGAAGATTGCTCGCACTAGGTTCGTCAATGGCTTTTCGGGGAGAGAGAAAGGGGAAAGAAGTTATGAATTTCCGTGCAAATCCGTCCTTTTATGCACGAAAAGTGCGCCTGGTATGTCAAAAAGTGCGCCGGCGCACTTTTGGAATTTTTTCAAAATTCCGCCGAATGATATTACAGAAGTGCGCCTGGCACTTTCAAAAGTGCGCCTGCGCACTTCAGGGCCCAAAATCGGCACTTTTTGGTGCATCACCGTTCTCCTCTTTGCAACTTCGACCCAACTTAAACCCGAATGACCCAAACCTCAAGGGGAGCTTAAGAGCACTGATTCCAGTACCCTAGTCCACCGATCTTGAGTTCCAAACTGTTTGGTTGAGCGGGGATGTTACAACAAACTCATCAATCACACTTCTAATCCTTATAATATCCATTACCACACGACGCCACATCAATCATCCATACTTGATCATCCAACACGATTCCACACACACATTTCCACCATCTCAAGTCTACTTACACACAATACATAAGTCAAGGGTAAATGGCTAGCCTCACCGTTGCATCACTCTTACATTACCATTACAATAATAACATCACTATGCATCCTTAACATGACTATTACAAACCGTGTCCACTAACCATGACTATTACTCATAACATCACTCGTATATGAGCACTTCACAATAATAACATCCCCATGACATTACCCGTATATGAACACTTCAATTACACCATTGTTATACCACACCAACATTACTATTACATGTAAAATCTAACATACACATGCATTCTGTTTGTCTTTTTCTGTCATGAAGAGACAAACACAAGATCCAACAACAACATCATCAAGTCTTTTCTGCTCCAAATCCCCAATCGCTCAGAACACCAATCTACTCCATCTCTAATCATCTGCTTACTTTTAACGGCGTGCCAATCCGCCGCGAACAACGGAAATCCCGCCGCCGACCTCAAACCTAAACCGCCTCACCAGCCAATTCGACGCTCTGGGCCTCTCAAACCGAGACCTCGTCGCTCTCTCCGGCTCCCGTACAATTGGCCAAGCGAGATGCACTTTGATGGGCCACCTTGGATCGGGTCGACCCCATGGGCGAGATGGTCCACCTGAAAAAGGGGTCAACGCCTCAGGCAAGGGTTGATCAGGTGAGCGTCCAAGAGAGGCTTTAAAAGGCAGGCCCAGATATGGCCCAGGAAAGGGTCAACGCTTCAAGCGAGGGTTGACCAGTTAAATACACCAAAGATCACTTTAGGAGTAGGCCCAAACGCAGCCAAGGAAATGCCCTGGGGCGACGACGCGCTTACCATCTGGGAAAACCCTAAAAAGACACGTAGAGCAATCCTGAGGGTTTCGCCTTCACCAAGCGACGGTCAGGATTCGACGCCACGTGGCGCGGTTTGCTAAGCGCCGTACCGTTGCCTAACGGCCTTGGCAGACCTGCTAGGCTATAAATATAGAAGGAATGAGAAGACTGCAGACACGACCAAATTCCGGGAGAAATCCCTAGGTACACTCTGTTACATCATCGTCCTTTTCCTACTCTCATATCCTGTTCTAATTACTACCCTCACTCATTCATTGTGAGGCGATCCAGAGTCACTTGGGCGATCGGGTCGGCTCCCATATTGTTCCAGGCGACGAGATCGGAACAATTGGCACGCTAGATAGGGGATAATCAAGAACGAAAGGAGTTGAGCGATGGGGCAGGAGAATGTCGGAAGAATGATAAGAGGAGAAGCGTCTATTGTACGTCCTGAAGGAGAGGCGGAGGAGACACCACTGAAATACGTGAATCCGAGAACCCAGAATCCGCCACTAGAGGGAAGAAACTTGAGAAACGAGCTGGAAGAAGAGGGGGTGCCTAGAGACACAGACACCGATTCCTCGTATGTCCCTCGGGATACCAGAGGAAAAGGTGTAATGTATGAGGAAACATCGAATTCAGAAGCATACAAAGTCCTCGAGCAGCGCTTT
The DNA here is from genome assembly GCA_034768395.1 of Linum lewisii. Lineage (NCBI taxonomy): Eukaryota > Viridiplantae > Streptophyta > Magnoliopsida > Malpighiales > Linaceae > Linum > Linum lewisii. The sequence goes on along the minus strand of CM068296.1, from coordinate 65,590,686 downwards.
CATGTCTTGGAGAAGCAGAATTCGGAGCTTACCCAATTATTAAGGATAGTTATCGCTCAACAGGCACAGGCACCTAGAGCTCAGAATATTCCGGCCCCGGACAACGACACTCACGCGGAAATGCTACAGGCATTTCGACCGCTAGTTGAAACCGGCGTCGAATAGAGGGTCATTCGGCAACCTTTGGCAAGGGCTATCTTCGTCGAAGCGCTACCAATTGGCCTTGTCCCACCAAACATGGAGAAGTATTCGGGACTAGGCGATCCGGAGGAGCATCTGCAAAATTTTCAAATCGCCATGCAAATGCAGGGCGCAAGCGATGCAGCATTCTGTAGAGCCTACCCAGCCATTTTAGGGGGAGCGGCAAGGGAATGGTACATGAGTTTGCCAGAAGTAATTATTCATACATGGGATGAGTTTGCCAGAATTTTCTTGGTAAAGTATGAAAGTAGGCGACACCGAAAGGTTCCGGTACAGGTCCTAGTCAATCTACGGCAATGGCCAGAGGAATCGCTGAAAGATTTCTTTGAGAGATGGATCAGCACAGTGCAGTCCGCCAGGGATGTCACTCTAGACATAGCTACTGCAAGTATGATCCAGGCGACGTATAAAAGGCGGTTAAAGAAAGCATTGGTAAAGAAAAAGCCCACCACTCTGTCCAACTTGGAGGCCAGGATAAATAGCATAATTCTCATAGAGGAGCAGTTGGCGGAGATAGGAGGCGACGACGGCCGGAAGAGCCGAAAGGAAGGACAAACTGAAGTACCAAGCGATAACAATGACAGGCGAGCGCGATGGCAGAGAACCGAGAGATCCCCTGAGAGAAGGGAGTACCGTGATGACAGAAAAAACAATGACAGACGCACATACTAGGAGGACAGGCGAGAATATACTCCACTTAACCGATCCCGGAAAGAAGTATTCATGTACATGCAACACAAGGATCAGCATATTCAGTGGCCTGAACCACTCCGAGGTGACCCGGAACAGCGTAATCCCCGAAAATTCTGCAACTTCCATGATTCGCACGGTCACACCACGGAAGAATGTAGGCAGCTTAAAAATGAGATTGAGCGATGGATCAAAGAGGGTCGCCTGCGGGAGTTCATCCTCCAAACCAAACGAAAGGAAAGGAGTTCAGACGATAAAGAGGATAGCCCGGCGCTAGGCGACCAGCCTAGAAAAACAGTCTTCGCCCGATTGTAGGAACCGCAGGGCGACGCTCCCAAAAAAGCAAAAGAAACAGAAGAAGTCACAAAGGTTTATCAGACCATTTTCGGAGGGGAAAGTTGTCCGACAAAGAAGCAGTCAAACGATTGCAAGGAGGTGTTGATCATAAACAATGAGGCTCGGCGATCCCCCGTCACGTTTACAGAAGAAGATATGGTCAAAAATGGAGGGCCCAGCCTGGAAGCAATGGTGATCCAAATTGTAACACTCAGAAGCAGGGTGGAAAGGGTGATGGTAGACGAAGGAAGTTCAGCTGACATCCTATTCTGGGAACTTTTGCAGCAGATGAATCTCCCCACCTCAAACCTGCGCCCGACAAAAACAATTATTACAGGGTTCTCTGGTCACCAAGATCATTACCCTGCAAGTTATGATAGGCGACGAACAAATCAAGGCGGTACAGTCAATAGATTTCCATGTGTTGGATTGCCGATCCTCATACAATATAATCCTGGGGCGGCCGGCGCTTACAGCTTTTCAGGCTATCTCTTCACCAGTATACCAGGTGCTGAAGTTTGTAACAAAGGAGGGCGTCAGAGTCACTTGGGGACATCCAGAGGTAGCTAGACGCTGTTATCGGGCGGCGAAAAAAGGAGCGTGCTATAAAATTGACCTGGAGGAGGGAACGGAGAACAGAGAGAGACTACAGTCAGCAGAATCTGACGTTCCTATAGCCTTGTGGGAAGGCAATGAAGAAAGAACAGTGAGGCTGTCATCTTACCTAAGCCAAGAAGCCAGACATGCGATGATGGCATTAATCAAGCAATACTCACATCTTTTCGCGTGGCACCCCAACGACATGCCAGGGATAGACCCAGCAATTGTTAAGCATTGCTTGTCAATCGACAAAAGTTGTCGCCCTGTGCAACAAAAGTGAAGAAATATTTGCCGAGAGCGACAATTAGCCGTCACAAAGGAGATAGACAAACTACTGGAGGCATGCTTCATCAGGGAGGTTCAATATCCGGAGTGGCTGTCAAATGTGGTTCTGGTCAAAAAATCATCGGGCGCATGGAGGATGTGTGTCGACTTCACAAATCTAAACGACGTCTGTCCAAAGGACGCTTACCCACTCCCGAACATTGAACAGTTAGTCGACGCCACAACAAATAATGAAATGTTGTCTTTCCTTGATATGTTCTCCGGATACCATCAGATACCACTCAATGAGGAGGATTAAGAGAAGACAACATTCATGACTCCTATGGCCAATTATTGTTACAAAGTCATGCCCTTCGGCCTCAAGAATGCAGGAGCAACTTATCAAAGGATGATAGATATGGTCTTCGTTAAGCAGCGAGGGCGGAACCTGGAGGCATATGTCGACGATCTTTTGGTAAAAAGTAGGAAGGGCGACGATCACCTAAGCGACTTAAAAGAGACGTTTGAAACATTACAGCGCTTTGCGTTGCGACTAAATCCACAAAAATGTGTCTTTGGAGCGACATCAGGCAAATTCTTAGGGTACTTGGTAACTCGACGTGGGATCGAGGCGAATCCAGCGCAATTGGAAGCTATCTCTGCCATGGCACCGCCTAAAATAGTCAAAGAAGTACAAGTTCTGGCCGGGAGGATAACTGCAATCAACCGGTTCATTCCAAAAGCGGCAGAGCGATGTGCGCCGTTCTTCTCTATTTTAAAAAACGCGTCAAAATTCGCTTGGAATGACAAATGTGATAAGGCATTTGAAGAGCTCAAGAAATTTTTAGTCACTCCTCCGGTGTTGGCCTCGCCTAAGGAAGGAGATGAACTATTCATGTACATTGCAATATCACCAACAACAGTAAGTGCGGTGCTAGTACGACGGGAGGAACGAAGCGACCAGCCGATATTCTACACCAGTAAAACGCTGGTCGACGCTGAGACTAGATACCCCGCCATTGAGAAGATGGCCTATGTTGTGGTGTGCGTGGCAAGAAAGCTCCGGCCATACTTTCAAGCTCATACAGTGACGGTGTTAACCAATCTGCCAATTCAAAACGCCCTAAGGGCGATGGGTGTGGCTGGGCGACTGACAAAATGGGTCATTGAACTCAGTGAATACGACATCCGATACAAGCCCAGAACAGCAATCAAAGCCATGGTGCTTGCTGACTTCATTATGGAAGGGGCAATACAGGAGGAAAAGGGTGAGCACCATACGTGGTCGCTCTTCACAGATGGAGCCTCTAGTAAAAATGGGTCAGGAGCTGGCATAGTACTAAAAAGCCCAGAAGGAGCTATTCATGAAGTCGCCTTACGTTTCGCGTCGCCCAGAACTAACAATGCCGCCGAGTATGGGGCGATGGAGGCAGGGCTCAGAATCGCAAGAAGTATGGGAATTAAGTATGTTAAAATTTTTTCCGATTCGGCGGTGGTGGTCAACCAGCTAAATGGAGAATTCGAAATTAAGGAGGAGTCACTAATGCCATATTTTTATGAAATAAAGTTAGCTCTGGCAGATTTTAGCAAGGTAGACATTACCCAAATTGCTAGAGAAGAAAATTGTCATGCTGATGCCTTATCTAAGCTAGCTACGGCGATCAATTTTGAGGAAACAAGGATGGTAACGGTTGAGAAGGAAGTAAAACTAAATACATGTTTCCAGATCGATGGTACACAGGAGGAAGAAGACGTACAAGTGGATGATTGGCGCACTCCCATTATCAAGTTTCTGAAAGATGGAACAGTCCCAAAGGACCAGGCGACGGCTACAAAAACAAGATGACGGGCCGGTCGGTGCATTCTAATAGGCGACGATCTTTACAGAAAGTCCGTCGCAGGGCCTTACTTACGATGCCTCGGACCAATAGATGCCGACTATAGTCTTCGGGAAATACACTTTGGAGTATGCGGAACGCACTTGGGCTCTAAAAGCCTAGAGGAAAATTTGTTGTGCCAAGGCTATTACTGGCCAACAATGAGAAGAGAGGCGACGGACCTAGTTAAAAAGTGTCACAAGTGTCAGGAGTATGCTGACTATCACAGATTGCCATCCACACTTTACAGGCGGCCTTTCGCCCAATGGGGAATGGATATTTTGGGACCCTTTCCCGAAGCCTCTGGCAAGCGGAAGTACCTGATTGTGGCCATCGACTATTTCACAAAATGGATTGAGGCTGAAGCAACGGCCAGCATCACTGCTAAACAAATTGAGAAGTTCACATTCAAGCATATCATCTCAAGGTTCAGTATTCCCCACAGCATTATATGTGACCACGGCACCCAATTTGACTGCCAGAGTTTCCAAACATATTGCCAAGAATATAAAATTCTCCTACGGTTTGCTTCAGTTGCATATCCGCAAGCCGACGGGCAGGCGGAAGCCGCCAACAAACTCATACTGAGGGGCCTAAAGCGACGGATTGAAGGCAAGAAGGGAACTTGGGTTGAGGAACTCGACCACGTGCTGTGGGCACACAGAGCTATCTACAAGACTTCAACAGGCGAATCGCCTTACACATTGACCTATGGATCAGAGGTAGTCCTTCCGGTGGAGATAACAATACCCTCCGTCAGGTTAAGCAGCTACGACACTGAGGGAAATGAGCAAAACCTTGTCCATAATATTGACATGGTCGAAGAGAAGCGTGAAATCGCCTAGATGAAGTTGATAGCGGAGAAAGAGATGCTAGCCAGGCGATACAACAAAAAGTTGAGGCCACATCACATCAAGATTAAGACTTGGTACTGCGAAAGATCTTTCGCCTAGCAGAAGGAGCTGCGAAACTCGACCCAGGATGGGAGGGACCGTTCCAGGTCAGGAAGGTCATGGGGGCCAACGCCTTCAAATTGGCAAAAATGAATGGAACAAAGATCCCTCGGATGTGGAACGCAATGCATCTCCAAAAGTATCATGAGTAGTCGCCTAAGAGCATACGTTGTTTCTTCATTTCACTGATTAATGAAAAAAAGCATCTGATAGCTATATCGCTGGATGACTCATTGATGTTGCAGTTTTAGCGGTATCAAATAACTAACCAACCTAAGTAGACTAGATCGTATTCCAAATGGTTTCTCCTAATCGACTACTCAAAGAAGCTGGCAATTTATTCAGGTTTAAACAAGTTGCGCGTGGTGTGAGTTCCACGACTTCTAATCTAACAAACAAGGAAATTAAAAGCAGGAAAAGTATAAAGAGTTGACTAACAGGAAGATAGACGAGCTTAGATTTCGAATCCCCCTTAGATCACCAAGGCAACGGCAATCACAAGACCAGCGGTTTTCAATTCTAATTCAATCGGTTTCTATACACCACCATAACTCCTGACCCTTAGGTTTAAGACTGGCGAACATTCGCTCTATCCGATCTAACTACCAAGATTAACTAGCCACTCGGGTACGGTCGCCTCTCGCAATGACTTAATTAACTGGTGCAATTACTAACGATTTATGAGTTACTCTTGCAGTGGATTAACCCTAACCGGTTCCTACGAAAGGCACGCTCCAATTATAAGGTTAATTGTTCAATTCGATGTTCTAAAGTAAGGCGAGCGTTCGCTTCTATCCTTAGCTTAACAAGAATCTAATCTAGGTGATCAATCCAGACAAGAAACATGAACAATGAAGAACAAATCAAACATGAAAGAGAAACTGATTGAACTTTGAATCTAATTACCGTTGATCTGTGACCGCTTTAAAGTCCTGTGTCACTTAGGGTTCATCTAATCTAAGCTCTACAAGTTTATCTACTCATAACGATAACAGAAGAATCAAAGGCAACAAAGGAAATCATCATACAGAGGAAGAACAGATAAGAATTGAAAAACCTAATTCTGACGACTCTCGCGAAGCTTCGATCTCCTGGATCTTCAACTTTAAGCTCCGAGCTCTCCGAGGTGGAAGGATGGCGTCACGATCTCTCCACGGATCTTCGAACTCTCTAAACTCTATCTATCGACCCTAGAGTCGGCTGACTCTCAAAAGTCTGATTTTGTGAAAATATGAATAATGATTCCCCTTTTTTGGGCCGCCGGTTTAAGTATTTATACTTAAACCCTAAGTCACCGGATTTGTGAAGGAATTTTCGCCGAAAACCTAAGGGAGTTTTCGCCAAAAATTCCTGTGTAAATTGCTGCTTCCGTCGGCTGATTTCTTCATAACTATTCGGCGAAAACTTTATAGTATTTTCGCCGAAAACTTCAGTGTAATTCAGCTCATTCCGCCTGTGGGTTTTCTGAAGGTATTTTCGCCGAAAACTTCATAGTGTTTTCGGCGAAAACATTGTGCTGGGCAGTTGGATCTTCGGTTCTGACTCTGGTTTGATTTCTGGTTCGCTCCTTGAGGTCTGGAACACGTCCGTGGCTACATAAATGATGGCAAAAACCTGTGCTTTCACAAAAACACTAGAAAACCATCAAATAGACCCAAAAGGGCCAAAGTAACCAAATCGGTAGGAAATATGGTAGTTGAGTGACTATTCGCTATTTTACCCCTAAAACCACGTTTCAAGCAAGGAAATGTCGCTTAAATGAGGCTGATAATCACGTCAAATCGAGTGTCATCAAAATACCCCACACTTAAGCTTTTGCTTGTCCTCAAGCAAACTGAACTAGAACACACTCAAATTCACAAATGACACGAGATTAAACCGAGATTCAATTCTAACAATTTGGTTTAGACTGTTCCACGTAGAAAAAGTGACCTACACATGCAAGGACATCAGCCAAACAAGTTTTGATCTCACTATTTTCTGCACACTTCAAGTAGTAGTTTAAACAAAGCTCGTTTCTTGGCAAAACAATTAATCATAATTAACCGACTACGATAACACCAATTCTAATCGAAAAGACTTTAAGCTCTAGCCATGATGTGGATGCGGAGGTAGAAAAAGTGACGTGGCTATTGACTCGACTTCATCCGTTTCTAGATCTGCACGTTACATGTTCTAGCTAGGACCGATTTAAACAACAATTTATTTCAAGTTTCGAACTTCTTCCTTCAATTTATTTACTGCATACTAATGCTCGATACGAAACACTTCACTTAGGTGTTGGACCTGCCTAGCTCACAGTATTTGTGCCTTTGCTAGTGCTCAACCCGAACACTTCACTTAGGTGTCGGCCTTGCCTAGCTTTGATTTTCAGCACTTTAAAGAACTTTACATTAACTTGAACAACTCAATTACTTGATTTAACAATTTAGCCACTTGGTCCTAGCTAGTTATAACTTTTTACACAAGATTTCGAATTGGATTTCCATCTAATCTCAAGCCACAATCACAGGTGAACAAATATGGAGTGAAAAACATGGAAGAAGCTAGCATTTATCATCTTAGAATGGTGTTATCGAGCTTTGTGATTAACAAGCAAAACTGTTTAATTGATTCAAATTTCAACTACAAGAGTGATTCGTGATCTGTTCTGACCTAGACTCATTTAATATCAGTTCTGACACGTTGGTTACAGGTTCTAAGTGGAACAGTCTAGACGTCATTGTTTAAAATTGAAGTCAATTTAACATCAAAAGTCAAGAATTGAGCAATTCTATGCTAAAGAATTTTCAAATTTGAACCACAGAATCATAGATAGCAAGCAAGATCATGCATAATCCTAGACTCCTACCCCACACTTAAACGGTTCTGTGTCCTCACAGAACTAATCTAGAGTAGAGAGATACGAAGAACCTGGAAGGTGATGGTCGGTGTAGCGGATGAACACGGAGAGTCCGGAGTAGACGGAGTAGCTACTCAAGTTCCTACAAAAACAAAAACAACAAAAAGATCAAAAGAATACCGGGACAAGTGTCCCGGATCCACACAGAATAAAAGTGGATCGAGATCCGAAAAGAAGAAAGAAAAGAAATGGAAAGGACAGAAACAACATGATCACTGTTCTAAGGGTGGGGGGTTTGATTTTCGCGAAAACAAATACCTAAGGGGGCCTTAAATACCGGTGAAAAAGGCACATTTTCGGCGAAAAAGCTGAAGAATTTTCGGCGAAAGTCTCAGTTGGAATGAAGAAATGTTTTCGGCTAAAAGGTGGGATTTTCGGTCGAGAAGTAGAAACAGGAGAACAGGTCGGTTTTAAACAGATATTTTCTGCGAAAATATGGGTGAATTTTCGCCGAAAATAATCTTGAAAATGGCGGCGGTTTTTTTTTTTTTTAGAAGGCGGGGTTTTAAAACAGAACAACTCAAAATGAAAACAACTGACTCCAGCCGTGGGTTGCCTCCCACGAAGCGCTCTTGTTTAACGTCCGTGAGCCAGACGGTACCTGTTAGGGTCCCCAACTTAGGAGTTCCTTGAAGTCAATCGTCTTCTTCAAGGACAGCGGTTGGGTGCCATGTAGCACTCCTGACGGGTGATGTAACCGGTAGTGCTCCAATAGATCGCGGTTCTGGTTGGTTGACCAGTTCTTCTTGAATTCTCCTTCTGGAGGAGGAAAGAGGTAGTACGGCGTGGCATGGTCAATGAGCTCCATCTTCTCCACCTGATGATCATCCAGAGGTCTTTCGGGATCGAGTATGTAAACTTCTAAATCCATGACCTTGTTGCTTTCTACATGCTCGTCTCTGGCTTGATCTACAGGTTGACTCGGCGGAAGTGTGGGAGAGGGTATCTCCTTAATCTCTATGTGCTCCTCTTCGGCTTCAACTTCAGGATGGATTGGCTCTATGTCTTCATCAACCGCCGCCGCCAAGGATTCTTCATCAGATGCTTCTAGCTCGCAATAGTTATGGGTGAGATTGTCATGTTCATCTTCGTACGGCTCTTGAGCATCTTCTTCCATTAGTGGATTTGGTTGCTCGAGCTCGACATCCACCATGTTATGAGCTTGTAGCTTCGAAAGGAGATCATCTAAGGCGGATTCTACTCTTGCCGTCTGTTGTCGATGCTGATGAGCCGGTATATACACCTCTTGGTGATTTTGTTGGTGGTGTGTAGCTTCAGGTTCTTCTTCGAAATGTTCTTGAGCATCTTCTCCCTTCAATTGCACTAGTCGCTTGAGCGCGGCGTTCAATGCATCAACAACATCGTCCGTTGATTGGAGGTTGTCGATCGCGGCTTGGGTGCTTGCCATCCATTGATGCTCATTAGTGTGTAAATCCACCTCTTGGGAGTCTTCAATATATGGTGCTTCATTGATGTACCACCCTTGGTACTGGTCATCCCACCTGTAATCCTGCATAATTAAAACTCAAAAACACTACCCAGGTAAATCATGAAAATATGGAGGAAAATAAATGGTAGGGCGGAAAGGTAGAAGAATAATTTGCCAACTCTTCTTTCAAACAATTAGAAGAGTCCCCGGCAACGGCGCCAATTTGATGTTGCAGTTTTAGCGGTTTCAAATAACTAACCTACCGAAGTAGACTAGATCGTATTCCACAGGGTTTCTCCTAATCGACTACTCAAAGAAGCTGGCAATTTATTCAGGTTTAAACAAGTTGCGCGTGGTGTGAGTTCCACGACTTCTAATCTAACAAACAAGGAAATTAAAAGCAGGAAAAGTATAAAAGGTTGACTAACCGGAAGATAGACGAGCTTAGATTTCGAATCCCCCTTAGATCACCAAGGCAACGGCAATCACAAGACCAGCGGTTTTCAATTCTAATTCAATCGGTTTCTATACACCACCATAACTCCTGACCCTTAGGTTTAAGACTGGCGAACGTTCGCTCTATCCGATCTAACTACCAAGATTAACTAGCCACCCGGGTACGGTCGCCTCTCGCAACGACTTAATTAACTGGTGCAATTACTAACAATTTATGAGTTACTCTTGCAGTGGATTAACCCTAACCGGTTCCTACGAAAGGCACGCTCCAATTATAAGGTTAATTGTTCAATTCGATGTTCTAAAGTAAGGCGAGCGTTCGCTTCTATCCTTAGCTTAACAAGAATCTAATCTAGGTGATCAATCCAGACAAGAAACATGAACAATGAAGAACAAATCAAACATGAAAGAGAAACTGATTGAACTTTGAATCTAATTACCGCCGATGAGTGAGCGCTTTAAAGTCCTGTGTCACTTAGGGTTCATCTAATCTAAGCTCTACAAGTTTAGCTACTCATAACGATAACAGAAGAATCAAAGGCAACAAAGGAAATCATCATACAGAGGAAGAACAGATAAGAACTGAAAAACCTAATTCCGACGACTCCCGCGAAGCTTCGATCTCCTGGATCTTCAACTTTAAGCTCCGAGCTCTCCGAGGTGGAAGGATGGCGTCACGATCTCTCCACGGATCTTCGAACTCTCTAAACTCTATCTATCGACCCTAGAGTCGGCTGACTCTCAAAAGTCTGATTTTGTGAAAATATGAATAATGATTCCCCCTTTTTTTGGGCCGCCGGTTTAAGTATTTATACTTAAACCCTAAGTCGCCGGATTTGTGAAGAAATTTTCGCCGAAAACCTAAGGGAGTTTTCGCCAAAAATTCCTGTGTAAATTGCTACTTCCGTCGGCTGATTTCTTCATAACTATTCGGCGAAAACTTTATAGTATTTTCGCCGAAAACTTCAGTGTAATTCAGCTCATTCCGCCTGTGGGTTTTCTGAAGGTATTTTCGCCGAAAACTTCATAGTGTTTTCGGCGAAAACATTGTGCTGGGCAGTTGGATCTTCGGTTCTGACTCTGGTTTGATTTCTGGTTCGCTCCTTGAGGTCTGGAACATGTCCGTGGCTACATAAATGATGGCAAAAACCTGTGCTTTCACAAAAACACTAGAAAACCATCAAATAGACCCAAAAGGGGCCAAAGTAACCAAATCGGTAGGAAATAGGGTAGTTGAGTGACTATTCGCTATTTTACCCCTAAAACCACGTTTCAAGCAAGGAAATGTCGTTTAAATGAGGCTGATAATCACGTCAAATCGAGTGTCATCACTCATCTTTATCACTTCTATCTCGTCATCGTCATTTGCTTCCTGAACTTATTACGAGTTAAACGTCTACATAAACACCACGAAATATCGTCGCTTGACACAGACTAGGAACAAACCCGCCTCGCCTATGGGGCACAAAAGTTCAAATCGCTAAGGCTAAAAGAATAAAAAAAACATCGCTTACACTAAATCACTAAGGCTCAAATAGAAACATCGCCTAACGGCTTAATGAGCGTCACGCTCCGTCAAAAATGATTACTCATCGCTTGCCAGTACACTATCAAACGCTAAGGCTAAGAGGGAGTCGCCCAAGAGCACAATGGCAAAACACGCTAAGGCTGTCAGACAACGGGGCATCACTCATGGGCGTGCAAAAATAAATGATAAAACTAAGAGAAATGTCGCCCACAAAATTAGCAAAATATCATCCACATTCATATATTTATAAAGTTTTATAACAAGAAGCCACAGACAGACATGAACAGAGACGATAGAGAAAGACGGGAAAGGATTCTTCATCGTTTGTCTTTTCCCTGCTCCGAGCCTTGTCCGCGGTCGCCCTGAGCAGCCACTAGGCTTTTCTCTGACATCTTTTCTCCCCTGCTAGCATCTGCCCCAGCTTTTGCAGCCGCCTCAGTCTTGGCCCGAGCCCTTCTAGCCTTCTCAGCTGTTATGTACTCTTGGTCCGCCGCTTGGACCTCCTTCATCACACTGATGTACTCTGGATCAACATCAGTGTTAGGATCGGGCACCCCATTCAGCAGGCGGTTCACAGCCTTGAAGGCAGCCGAAAGGAATTCGCGCCGGCGAAAAGGAGGGGTAGGCCCAACAACGGCCACAAATTTCAGGCGGATGGCGGTCATGATCACGGGTATGGATCGCCGGATCAACGACACAGCAGTCATATACTGCCGGGCGCTAAACGCCTCAGTCTCCTCCTTGATCGCCACAGCATGGTCCCTCTCCACCGTCATCGCCTCAGCTAACTTCCTCGCCTGATCTCTCTCTTCAGCCACTCGGTTCTGCGCAACAATAGCAGCATCTCTCTCTTTTGTCAGAACCTGTATCAGTTTTTGAAGAGCCTCTTGGTCCTGTAGCTTCTTGGCAGATGAGGAAGCAACTTCTTTGGCTTCGGCCAGGCCCTTCTCTAAATTAATAATGGAGGACCGGCTGGTCGATAGCTTCCGAGTCAAGCGTTCCACGGCAGAGGTAGCCTCGCTTAGATCATGCTGGAGCTGGGAGTGGGCCTCAGTCAGTCGGGCAAGCTCGCTCATGGTGGACTGGTGGTCGGACTGCGTGAAATAAGACAAAGGCGGTAAAAACCAGCTTCAAAAAAAAACAACAAACAAGTTTTTTACTTACTTCTTCAGTGTCCAAGCGACATTGAAGAACCGCGTGGTCATCACGAAGTTCGCGGGCCTTGCACATCAACAGGTCACGCGACTTGTCCGCAATACTTAGTGCCAGTAGCATCTGGATAAAGAATAGTACCAAGTGTGTTGTGAGGCGATGGTTGATTGGATATTCTGAATACGCAAAACAGAATTACGTAACAACAACTAACCTCGTGATGCTTCACATAGACGTTCCCCATCGTAGGATGGAAATCGCCGACCTTCACATCACCCAATCCCTTCAAGACCCCAGAGGTCAATTCCTCCGCAATGTCACGGACCACGTCGGCAGACAGCTGAGATCGCTGAGGATATACAACAGGGAAGTAGCCTGCCGGTTTCTCGTAATCAGGTGCCATGAAATCCGTCAAGACACGGTGAGACAAAGCACGGCGGCACTCTTCGTCGTTGTGAGGAGACAGGGGCGAGTCGTCCTGAATAAAAGTTATGGATTCCCGCTCCACGGGTACCTGGGTCTCCTTTCCTGGACGGCGAGGTGGGGACTCAGGATTAGCGTCGCGATGCTCTGTGTCGATCGGCTCGTCGATAGGAGGCTCTACGGGCTCAGTGATGGTGGTCCTTGGTGGCGGCGCTGTTGGCTCAACCAGGGTATCTTCCTCAATAAGGATAGTATCTGAAGCGCCGGTGGATGAAGGCTTGCGTCGCTTTGACGATTTATTCACAGGCGATGACTTTTTCTCGCGGGGCGACGGGCCCCCCGTTTCTTTCCTTTTCCGTGAGGAGAAGGTGGTAGCGACTCAACCTCTGGCGGAGGCTCGCGTTGTGGTTGGGTCGTGGTTATAGACCCGCGAGCGGTCGTACTGATAAGCACGTTGGAGATGTCCGTCATGCCTACGAAAAGGAAGAGATTAGGATCAGGAAAAATGCAAAAGCAAGAGACACGATGTAAACCAATTAGTAGAAAGCAAGGATAACAGTATAAAAAGAGGGGAAAATGGTCCCATCTACCTCCGGGAAGCTTCGCCAAGACTCGGTTTAAGGTAGGAGGGTCATTCAAGTTGTAGGTCTCCCTGTTTATAAGCGACAGGAGTCATCGTTCGTCCACAGTGGCTGAGCGACCACGCGGGAAATTATTGGCGTCGCCTTGTGACCAGTAAGGCGGGAGAACCGTCGCCCAGGTATCTTCGAGGGAGGGTTTGAAATAAAAAAATGCATGGTACCATGTGGGGTGCGGTTTTACTGTTCTCCGCATCCCCACATCTTTATACGTACCTCGCTTCACAAAGCTAAGGCCGTTGGTGTTATGCTTGGCACTGTACAAAAGGGAAAAAAGGCGAAGGGTAGGAGTAATCTTCTCGCGTTGGCAATAAATCTCGAAGCTGGCTATGACGGACCACGAAGTCGCGGTGTAAGCGCCAAGCGAGGCTTTGAGGGTTTGAAGTAATGATACAACAAAAGGGGAAGGGGGGAAGCGCAAGCCATTGGTGAACCTTTCAGACCACACCCCATGCCAGCCTTCAGGGCAGTTCCCAATGGTCGACAAGAAGGAGGGAGCGGCGTAGTCCCAGCGAGTTGGAAGAGAGAGTTTGGGAAGAAATGAGCATATGGTGGTAGCAGAAAGATACGGGAAGTAGCCTGGCCCGATGACATAGCGATCTCGACCAATGCCGTCGTACCACATGTCTTTCCAGGCCCGGACGGTGTAGCCTTGGCCGGAGATGGGGGCGGACATGTCCACAGACCAGGAGCGAAAGCCGGGGACGAATCCAAATTGGTGCATGCCCCATTCTCGGGGCTCAGAAGGATCGGGTGAATTTTGAAGATCGTCCAGTGACGAATCGGAGGTAGTTTTCTCAGAATCGGTTGAAGAAGGAGACATGTGGACCTTAATATACAGGGGACCCTATTGGGGGGAAGGAGCTAGGCAACAGGGGAAGCAGTCGAAAAAAAGAGAAAGAAAGAAGATTCAAGCAAAGAGCGAAAACGTACCAAGACAGCTGAGGAGGTAGTCAAGGTCGTCGAACATCTGGGAGAACAAAGAAGGGTTGAAAAGCGAAGAAAAAGCAGGAAAAGGCACAAATGATTGAGTGAGAGAGCAGGGAGCAAATGAGAAGGCTAGGTGACGGAAAAGGAAGAAGAGAACGGTAATGAGGACAGGGGGTCTTATAAAGAGGAGGCGAAGACGTTTGAGTGGCTCACATCGGAAAGGAGAAACGTCGCGGCAGTTGAAAAGACTAATAGAGTTGTTGGCATTGGGAAAGGGGAAGCGTCTAGGAGACGCAAGCAAGGGAAGATGGGGATTAGGCAGGCGGCCCATAAAAGTAAATATAAAAAGGAAGGGCTACCTCGTAGGCAATGATCGAGTTAGGGGGCTAGTATAAAGGGAAAAGACTGGAAGGCCCCTCGGCCATGGCAAGGGTAGAGATCCTTGAGGAACGCAGTAGGCGACGGAAAAAGAAGAGTCCGCCAGTATCCTTGGCGACAAGCATACAGACGGACTAGGGGGCTCATGATGGGCCACCTTGGATCGGGTCGGCCCCATGGGCGAGATGGTCCACCTGAAAAAAGGGGTCAACGCCTCAGGCGAGGGTTGACTAGGTGAGCGTCCAAGAGAGGCTTTAAAAGGCAGTCCCAGATATGGCCCAGGAAAGGGTCAACGCTTCAAGCGAGGGTTGACTAGTTAAATACACCAAATATCGCTTTAGGAGTAGGCCCAGACGCGGCCCAGGAAAAGCCCTGGGGCGACGGCGCGCTTACCATCTGGGAAAACCCTAAAAAGACACGTGGAGCAATCCTGAGGGTTTCGTCTTCACCAAGCGACGGTCAGGATTCGACGCCACGTGGTGCGGTTTGCTAAGCGCCGTACCGTTGCCTAACGGCCTTGGCAGACCTGCCAGGCTATAAATATAGAAGGAATGAGCAGACTGCAGACACGACCAAATTCCGGGAGAAATCCCTAGGTACACTCTGTTACATATCATCGTCCTTTTCCTACTCTCATATCCTGTTCTGATTACTACCCTCACTCATTCATTGCGAGGCGATCCGGAGTCACTTGGGCGATCGGGTCGGCTCCCATATTGTTCCAGGCGACGAGATCGGAACAAACCTAAACCGCCTCACCAGCCAATTCGACGCTCTGGGCCTCTCAAACCGAGACCTCGTCGCTCTCTCCGGCTCCCGCACAATTGACCAAGCGAGATGCACTTCATTCAGGCCACGGATCTACAACGAGAACAACATCGACGAGTCCTTACATCAAGCCGCCACCTTCAGCCGCTCGCCGTCGTTACCCTGAAGCCCTCTGATGTAGTTGGTGGCGTAAGTTCTGACCACCAATGGGTCCTCACCGGGAGTCTCTTGTGCACGGCCCCACCGTGGGTCCCTCACCACGTTCACGTTCGGGCTCAGTAGGTTAGTCCGCCGGCGCCGTCGTTGTACATTGCCCTTGCTTCGTCCGACACTACCTGCAATAATAAAATGTATGACGTGGATAGGCAAGGTAAGTTTCTTCTTCATTCCTTTCCTCCTCTGGAGAAGCAATTCGTGGTGAGACTTGCTTTCACGACGTGGTTTGAATACAAATAGATTTCAATCTATTCCGGAATCAAGGACATGGTCCGATTAGTTCCCTCTAATGGGTTATTGAACTTGAAAATTTTCGAAGCTGTTGATTGGGTTGATATTGAAATCCTGATTTGTTCTTTCCAATTACTGAAAACTTAAAGTGCCTTGTGTGTAGATAATTCGTGGATCAATGAATACTTTAAAGCCTTTGAATCCAGTTTGCTCTTAAGAACCAATTTTTGCCCTTCTCTTCTTATCTAGCACTGGTTTTTCAGAAGGAAGATTCATGGATTGGTAATATTTAGTTGATGCATTTTCAAAACATAAGTTTGCAAGTTTCACATGGCCTCTTCTGAAGTCACTGATTAAAAATGAGTATTTCTATGAGAATATCACACTTAACACTGGCAAGCTGATACATTTTTAGTATACCTTGCATTGTTATCTGCTTGAATTTTGTTAGTCATTGTTTGGTTCCGTTTATCAATTTGGAAGCAGTTCAAGTTTTCATTTTCCTTTGTCTCTTTGTTCTTGTGAACTTTACTTTTCCCAGGAAATTTGTTCTTTTGGTTGGTTTTTTCTTATTGACAATCTATCTTGATAACTATTTTTTTTTTGGACTTTGCCATTCCAAACAAATCATTTACAGAACTTTTTGGTCAGCTTGACTTTTTCAATCAATTGGTAATTTAATTTTGATTGAATGACCAATTTATTTCTTCTTCATTGTCATGAAGAATTATTTGAATTGAATGCTAAAACATTTATTTCCATTCCGAATTTGTTACCTTAAATCATGCTAATCAGAAACGGATGAATGGGTAACGTCGTCAGACTTTAATCCGTAATCTTTGTCCTGCTTTTATTTTTGGGTAAAGATCAAAGTTTAAGGCTAATTGATTTGAGTGATTAGTGCCCCCTTCGTTGATTGTATATGATTTCCATTCCTCTTGTTTTCGGCTGGAAAATCATATCAACTAGGAAGTAAAATCAATTAGGAAATTAGGGGAAATTATTGTTAATTTGTTAAGGATTTTGGTTTGGAGATTTCTTCAAGGAATTTTTTTTTTCTAAAAAAAAATCTCAACTTTCCTTCTCTTCGGAATCCCTTTTAAGGAATGTAAAATTGACTTAATGAGTATTTAAATAAGTTTGGTAAATTTGTTTTGAAAAATATAATTTTTTATGTTAGTATAATTTCTACGGAAAATTAGACAACTATGTCGAATGAAATTGCTCCAATTTGGTAGAGACCATTCTAGGTGAGCGGGCTTGGGCCATTTCTTGGCCTGTGAGCTTTCAGCATAGCCTTATCTATGGTCCTCCCCTCTCTCCACCTCCCCCACCATCCTTACCCCCCTCGCTACATGGCTCCCTCCCTACCCTATGCGTCTCAAGATCAATGTCGATGGCGCCGTTTGCCCCAACGTTGGTGGATCTTCGAGATGTGTCATTCGGAACTCGGACGGGGTTGTTCTGCGTGCGATAGACACTACATATCCAGGTATTGTTGATCCATTTGTTCTTGAGTTGTTAGCTTTCCGAGATGCGTGTATTTGGTGTTTGTGGGCTGGTGTTTTGCAGGACATTGAAGGAGATGCAGAATTAGTTTCGACGAAGCTGCTGGCCGGTCAGGTGCTCTCCAACCTAGGAGGGGCTATTGTAGAAGAAATTCTTCAGCTGCAAAGAGAAGCTCCTGCTTGGCGCTTCATGACGGTTCGCCGTTCAGGTAACAGGGCCGCCCATTACGTGGCTCGCATGGCCCTGACTAACCTCCCAGGAATCATGGAGGTAAACATGATTTCCTAGGTTGAGACTTGATGTTCATTTCTTGTTTGTGCTGGCTGTCTTTCCCTCTCCGCAATGAGCTATTTATGCAAAAAAAAAAAAAAAAAAACGACGACGACAACAACAACATGGCAAACAATTAATGTGAAGCCAAATAATTCCTTTCACGTTAAAACTCCTAACTTCGAAAGAGACAATCATAAAGAATATTCAATGATGTTTGTAGAGCTTCCAAAAACATTATTAAAGAATGCAATTTGTGTCTTCAAGACAAAGAGTAAAAATGTTGAACAACACGTCGTTTTTTAACCAAAATTAAAGGTTCACATCTTTATGGACTTGAGAATGTTCACCATGTTCTTGATCATCAGGAACTTGCTCATGTTGTTCATGATCATGAAGGCATTCGACATTCCACTATTTGTGTGTGTTACGCCACTCTCCTTGCTCAGTATTTCACTCTTTGTCCTTGTAATTCCACGATCTAAATATATATATATATATATATATTTTTTTTCCTTTTTACGTCAATTCAACGACTCACGTCGTCTCTGATTCATCTCAGATAGGTGCCTTATAGATTAGATTCATTCATAGCCGAACTAAAAGGAACCCACTAAGGTACTAGTGACGGGTCATGGGCCTACCCAATCTGCGGGCAAGGATGACAGGTGAATATGGGCTTGAAAGGCCCGATAATTTTGTGGATTCAATTTCGGCCTTGTAGTCGAGATTCAAACGGCGATCTATAACAGCCGTCGTCCTTTCTCAGTCAAAAGGCTTGAGGCGTCCCACAAACTTGGCCGGCAGAAAGAAAGAATGACGAGGAACGGAGTGTTTCTATTCTTGTTTACTCTCCTCCACCTACTGTCTCTCTTCGCTCCCTCCCACTCCGGTTTTCACTCCGACGAGCTTCTCGTAGACGATGACGAGTTAGTCCTCGACGGTGTCCAACCTCAACCTCAGTCTCAGCAGCGCTCTTCCATTCCTAAACCAGATCAGACTGCTACTCCCTCTCCAACTCCTCGCAGGAAGTCCGCTGAATCCGATTCGGACTCCAAGATCCAATTCACCCTTGAACATGCCTTTGGCGACTCCGATTTTGTTCCCGCCGGCACCTTCTCCGCTCGCCTCAAAACATCTGCTCACGGAGGCCAGGTTATTTATCTTCCTCTCTCTATTAATTGAGTTCTCGTTCTGGTTTCTGGATTTCAGCTCTACTGAGAGGTTTCGGATTTTTTTTGTTATTGTTGTTGATTTTGATATCCATTCAAAGCTTTTATTAATTCTTATAATTTTTTTTTGTTACTTCGTTGGGACAGACGCTCACAAAGTTGAGGTTCTCGCGGAATGATTTGACGGATACGGAGAAAGAGATCTTTAAGGTGATTTACCTGGACTTTCTATCTTATGATTTAATGCTTTGCGATTGTTCAAGTGAACACGGCTCAATGCTTCGAGAAATGGTTGCAGAACCTGCTGGAAGTTGACGATTTCTACAAGATAAGGTTGCCATCTAATGTCTTAAGTCCTCCTGGCAAGGATTTTGTTGTCTCCTCTGTGAAAGCAGTAAGTCCGATCCCGACTGAGTGCAGAGTGCTTGTGCTGCAATTTGTAATATAGTTCTTGCGATGTCCAATTTTAATACTTGTTTTGTTATACACCACAGAGATGTCTTCCGAGAGAGACTTTGGATGAGCACTTTGTTATACAAACGGTAAGTTTCAGTGTTAGTGCAGCTGTTGGGCACTTACATAACTTTCCTTGTCAGTTTTAATACATTTCCGATTGGTGCCACAACAGATGCTACTTTTACAAGATCTGTTGACAAGTTTCAAAGTTTGTTCCAGGAACCTACACATGTTAGGAATGACCTTATCCCATGTACCACTTAGAGGCTTTTTTTGCCCTTTACTGCCTCTTTCTTTCCAGCCGGTTATATATTTAGTATTGATGAACGAGTAAGGAAATGCAGAAATTGTTCTCACTTTCCATATAACCCTTTTTTGGTGGGGGTAATGGGAGGGAGGATGGTATTTGTTGCGGGGTGGAAAATAGTAAAACTTTGTGCCCTAAGACTTGTTTGAAATGCTTGTTATTTGTATTAGATTGGCTGTCAAATCTGTCATTTTCCGCTTCTGCAGGAAGGTGTGAATATCTTGGCTGTTAACTATGGTGCCCCTGGAGCATGTTCCTATCCACGACAAATGAAACTTGTATGCCACAATGTCCTGTTTTTTACTTGCTCTTGGGTTTGCATCTTGTCATTGAATTGAGTCTCAGAACTACCGCATCTTCGTATGCATAGTAGAAACTTTCAGAAAGTCATTGTTGCATCTTTTTCTTGGAAAATTGAAGCAATCTGCTGCTATCCTCACCCACTAGTCTACATTTGGGGTATAATAAATAATAAATTACTTCCCTAGGCGCAAATCGTTTATCTGACCATTGGAAGCACTTGCTTAATCCCTACATAAGTTGTGATAGTCCTTATTCTATTTGTTTTTGCTCGATGAGTCTGTAATTTTTGTATGCATTCTGCTGCAAGTAAGGCAAAGACTTCATAGCATGTGTTAAAACACCGTTCCAATTGCATGGAATCACTGTTACTTGCAATTGACTTGTTTCTTCTATGCTTCCGCGCTATGAATTGAAACATGAGAATTGAGATATTGTGAACAATTTATATAAAGTACTTGTTGTAATGAGTGACTAATAACCCTCAAGATTGTAAAGATCCAAGCTGTTAATTTTTTCAACTGTACGAGAGACTGACATGAATGTTTTCAATACTTTCTTCTTCTAGCCATCAAAGTGGTTATTCAACTCATATACCGTTCTGAAGAATACTGAGCAAGCACCAAGGTACGTAATGTTTGTGCCTTATTATTCTGCTTCTAAGTCCTTGTCTTGTCTTCTCTCGTTCCAAACTTGTGTTCATGATGAAAATATTTATGTACCACTTATAATATTAAATGGTCTCGTGAGAAACAAATATTAGTCTGCAGTTCTTGTTTGAGCCTGGCAACATATAAGAAATAATATTTAGCTTCATCTATCTTGGAGAATGGGTATTCACAAAATTCATGTAGAAAATGTAATTCCAGTGATAGGGTCAGCTTAAATTTTTTTTTTTTTTTTTTTTGATGAATTGGGCTTGGTTTGTATTCATCAAGGCAAGGAATAACCGTACAAAAAAACCGGAAGGAGAGACTAAGGAACTATACTACCCTTACAATACTATCCGCATCATGTCTACCAAGAGCAAAATATAGCATTTCACTCTTGATATCGTCTAGGACATGAGAACTACATCTATAATCTACCCCCCCAAAAATTCGATTACATCTCTCCTTCCAAATATTACAAATAATAACTCTCCAAAGCAACTTTCTTGCATTATCAGTTCCACTTTCACCAAAGCTGCAAACAACCTTGATCATCTCACCAAAAGAGGTAAAAGAGATACCTCTGAAGAAGTAACTCATCAGGTCCTTGGTAAATTGGCAGTGAACAAACAGATGGTCTCTACTCTCTTCCTCCTTCTCACATAAAGCACAAAGAGTGTCTACCAAAGGGTCCCAAGTTTTAACTTTGTCCCTTGTAGTAATCCTGTTTATCACTATTAACCAAGCAACCACCGATCGTCTAGGTATAACATACCCTGACCATACACATTTGTACCAATCCACAGCCGCCTGCTTAAATCGAATATCCTCCCAGATCATGCCAACCTTCAACTTCTTGACATACTTCCCATTCCAGGATAACTCACCATCATCGTCTTGGCCGATATGCTGGCTGACAGAACCTCTCAGTTTTAGGAGCCGTTTCCAGTGCCAGGACCCAGCATCTGATGTCACTGTCCAGAACGAACTCCTCTTAATCCTGTAGTAATACAACCAAGCAACCCAAAGAGACCCAGCCTTCAACAAAATTTTCCAAATATGACGAACTACATTGGCCTGATTCCATGACCTTAGGTCTCGGATACCAACTCCTCCTTCAGTTTTCGGTGAGGCAACTATCCCCCAAGCAACTTTTGATCTGCCTCCCTCATACTTCCCCCATAAGAATCTATTACAGATGTTTTCTATTTCCTTTATAAGATCACTTGGCAAGATGAAAGAGGCCATCCAGAACTGGAGAATTCCATGGATGACTGAGTTCAGCAATTGAATTTTACCTGCATAGGACAGCTTCTTGGCCCTCCAATCTGTAATCCGTTTTGTGATCTTGTCCAGTAATGCTCTACAATCAACCCTTCTGAGCTTCCCCGTTGTTAAGGGGACCCCCAAGTACCTGAAGGGTAATTCACCCCTGCAAAAACCTGAGGCTATGGTAATTTCCTCTGCTGCTTCAGTACCTACCCCAGCCAAATAAATCTTACTCTTTTCCGGATTGAACTGCAGGGCTGACACCTCTTTAAACTCATTCAGGATAGACTTGATCACCTCAATTGCTTCAACATTTGCCTTTGTAAACACAAGCAAATCGTCTGCAAAGCTCAAGTGCGTGAGAAGTGTACCCTTACACTGTGGATGCAAATGAAAAACCCCCTTAGCCACAGCCCTGTCAAACATTCCACTCAAAATCTCCATAGACAGCACGAATAAGAATGGTGAGATCGGATCACCCTGACGAAATCCCCTTTTAGCTGGAAAGTAGCCACTCAAACCCCCATTGATCTTGACAGAAAGTCTAGAAGAAATAAAGCAGGCCTCAATCCAATTCACATATACTCCAGGGAACTTCATAACTCTCATTGCATCCAAAATGAAGGACCATTCAACCGAATCAAAGGCTTTCATCAAGTCAATTTGGATTGCACATGTAGGGGAAATACCTTTTTGATTATACTTACTAAGTAATTCATGAGCCATCAAAACTCCATCCCCTATATGCCTACCTTTCACAAAAGCAGTTTGGTTCAAGCTCACCAAGTCAGGGAGCACTTCTGCAAGTCTATTGGATAAAACCTTAGAGACTGCTTTATAGATGACATTGCAACATGAAATGGGTCTAAACTGCTTAATGTCATCAGCATTTTTCACTTTAGGAATCAGAGCAAGGGCTATAGAATTCACATAAGGAGGCATGTAAGTTTTCTCAAAGAAACTAGAAATGGCACAACAAACCTCATCACCAATTAGTGGCCAACTGTCCTTGAAAAAATCAGCATTATACCCATCTGGCCCCGGACTCTTATCACCTGAGATGCTAAATAATGCTCTTTTAATTTCCTCGTGGCTGACAGGACTGGCAAGCCATTCAATTTTATCTTCTCCCAGCTTATTCTTAACAAAATCGTTCAGGTCACATTCCTTCACCATTGTTTTCTCACCCAAAAGCCCTTTATAGAAGTTCACTGCGATGTTTGCTATTTCATCCACTCCTTCTACCATCTCTCCATTACTACTTTTAATCTGCCTAATAGTATTAGCGGCATTCCTCACCCTAACATAGTCATGAAAGAAAGCTGTATTACTGTCCCCCAATTTAATCCAGTTAGCCTTTGCTTTCTGACGAAGGATACTCTCCTCATCCTGTTTAATCATCTGATAATCTGTTCTGCATTTGATCAGTTCATCCATTTTTGCAGCATTAGGGTCATTAATACCTCCTTCTGCAGAACCATCAACTCCGAGTACTTAATCTCCACTCTCTTCTGAATGTCTGAGTAATGATGCTTATTAAGCAACTTCAGTCTATCTTTAAGCCTCCTCATTTTTTCATATAGGACATAAAATTTCCCTCCAGAGATTTTCTGCTTCCAAATCTGCTTAACTATCTCACTGTATTTCAGATGTTTCATCCAGCAGTTGAAGAACTTAAACCCTTTAGGTCTGGTAATTGTAGAACTCACATTGTTAAGGTGAACTGCACAATGATCTGACTCTGAAGAGGGAATGATCTCAACCTTACTGTCAGGGAACATACCTTGCCAAGCCAAGTTAACCAAGACTCTGTCCAGTTTGCGTACCACCAAGCCATCAACCCTGTTATTCATCCAAGTGAATACTGGACCTGAAGCTACATGATCTATCAGCTCACAGTCCGCCACACATTGTCTAAAGTCATCCATTCCTTCAAAAGAGTTAGGAGCAGGGCAAGCTTCTGAAAGATCAAGGAAGGCATTGAAGTCCCCGGCAATAAACCAAGGAGCAGTACTCTGCTTTAACCTTTTCAACTTTTTAAAAGTTTGCTTCCTTTCCATAGCATCATTATCACCATACACAACTGTACCGTAGTAACTCGTAGGGAGGTCAATCCTGAAATGAATAAACCTACTAGAACACTCCAAAATTACTAAAGGAACATCACTCTTCCATATTAACCAAATTTTCCCCAAGGAACCTTCAAAAGCAAAAGCACCAGTCCAACCTGGGAATCTTTCTTTGAAGAGAGACAGAGTCCTCTCTTCCCTTATTCTAGGCTCAATAACACCAATAACATCAATACCATACTGTCTAACAAAATTCAAAACAGCTTTGTACTTACTTTCCTTATTGAACCCCCTAGTATTCCAAATCCAATATTTCATCTAATGGAGTTTTTGTACCTTGTTTTAACTCCTGAAACCTGATATTTCTTCTGCACATGCTTTGCGTGCTGCATAAAATCTCCCAAATTGACTTTTCTGACAGTGCGGATAACTTCCGGCTCATCCTCTGATGTCCATTTGCTTATTTCTCCATCCCTTAGCCGTAAGTCCTCTGGGAGAACACTCAGCTGACTAGGTTTTGGACCTTCAACAGTCCCTGCAGTCACTTGTTCTTCTACATCAACCGGAGATCCTATCCCTTCGTTAGAAAGTACAGGATCCATAGCAGTTTCCAACACTTGTTTATCATCAACAGTTTTCAACACATTGTTATCCTCAGCTGTTACAGAGATAACCAGTTTGACAAACTGGTTATTTTGTATGACTGGCCAGTGCCAGAAAATTAGCTTTATTTCCAGTGTACATTCATATACATCCGACCTTGGTGGCAGGAGTGAATATGTAGAGCTTTGGTGATGGTTAGGATTAGTAACACCAGACTTTTAAGTGGAAGACGTTAAATGTCTCTGTTATGCGTATTGTAAAAGAAGTTATTTTCAGAGATTTCCTTGTAGGTAAATGTTTTCAGTGCAAACTCGTTGTATTAGATTTTAGTTTTTCAGTAAGAGTTGGCGAGAGTTTATCACGACATGGGGTTTTATGTGCTTCTCTAATTCAACCATAGTGCCTACACTGCTTTGATATTTGTTAAAACTGTGGTTTAGCTCAGTTTGACAAACAAATGCCAGACTGTTTTGTTTAAAAATTCAACTAGGTCTGTGAATAGATATGGATAGAGCAATAAGCCTTAATGAATGAATCACCTTTGCAGGACGCCAGTTTTTATTCAGGATGTGGTGGGCGGGGAAGAGGGAGAAGGTGAAGCTGTACAACCTCCAGAAAGGACCTGGTGGGCTAAATATGTAAGTCTTTTGATATGAATTAGTAAGTTATTTTCTTTCAAAGAAAGTGTAAGGTGCGTGCTAATTTCAGAATTTGGGATATATTATTGGATGCAGTGGATGTACTTGATACCTCTGGGGCTGATAGTGATGAATGCCATGACACAAGCAATGAATGCGCCTGAGGAGCAGCAAAGTGCTGGGCAACCAGGTGGAGCACAAACAGCTGCTGTCCCACGGGGTCCAAGTTCTGCTGCCAGGAGAAGATGAATGGAGATAATGTCATTTCTCAGCACTGCTAGAACGCTTACGACAGACATAATAGCGTAATGATCCAACTTACGTGGTTGGACAATCTTTGTTGTAAATTTTCTTCTACCTTTGATCTTATGCAAGTTTCGCACGACATAGCCTTTTGAAATTGGCATGTGGCTAACTCAACTTACATACGACATTGTTGAGGTTTTTCGTTACATTTCTTTACCATTCTAGCCTTTTGATCAGCCCTGAATCTTTTTTATTACAAGAATTGTAGCTTTTATTCATCTTCAAAGGAGGAAGTGATCCTTACACAAATTACAATATATTGAAATTGGAGGTCCAGTCATAAGGTTTGGTATCCGGCCGGCTAACGTGTTGAGTCGTCGTGGAATAAAAGATAGGGAAATCTTGTCGTGAGCGAGGAGGATTGCCTTCATTTCTAAGAGCCAAGCATAGCATTGACACGACTAGTCGGACTCTGATCTCGTCAAAGCCAAGGTGAGGACTTGACAGTTCGATAGGATATTGGAGTGGTAGGGTGAGCTCTCCGCAATTCTGAAAGCCTCTATGAGGGCTTTTGCTTCCGCCGCCAGCGCGGATCAACAAGCAAACTTCCTAGCTCTACCATCAATTACCTGACCATGGATGTCTCTAATAAGAACTCCATATCCCGCCTCACAGAAACTTGGTCGAAGGATCTGTCACAGAGAATCCCTAGTGTGAAGCCAACATCAGCGGTGGATTCGGTAATGTCGTAGTCTCCTACCCCTAAGCTGGGTTGAGAGTAGGGCAGGTGTTGTGTGACTGATTGAAAGATCTCCATTCCTCTATCAATTTCCGAGATAGGTTGATTATAGCATCAACATTTGGTTCCGTGCCTTTGAAGACCTTATCGTTTCGGGCTTTCCAGATGGTCCACAGGAGAGCTAGAAAGTTTTGTGTTTGCGACTCAAAATTTCCCTTGTTTATTCTGTCAACCATTCGATCACCATCTTTCCGTGAGGAGGAAGTCTTGTGCCCGGGTGGGACTTCGGCCACGCTCTTGCTGCCAGGGGCACCAAAATAGACAATGCAGAACATCCTCCTCCTCTATTTGGCAAACAAGACAATTCGGCGAGGGAGCACATTTCCTAATCCAAAGGTTTCTTTTGGTTGCAATCGCGTTCCTAGAGAGGATGAAGAAGAAAGGGGACCTTTCCTAAGACCAAAGGTTTATTTCGGTCCCTTTGTCTGATTCCCCTCGTGGGTGCAAAAGGTTTTGAGGGGTTCCCGTTGACAAGAACCGAGAACCAGACTGTTCGTATGCATTCCTCAATCCAAATGCACCAATTGTTGTGGAACCCCATGACTCTCAAGATTTTTTTAAGTTCGTCCCACTCTACCATATCGTACGCCATTTCATGTCCATCTTGATCATCATCTCCCACTTGAATTTACCGGCCCGATTTTGAAATGATGCGTTACTTCGTGGACTATCATGATGTTATCCTGGATTGCTCTTCCACTTGTAAATGTTGCCTGCATTTCAGAGACGATGGTGGGGATCCATTTTTAAAGTCTCGTTGCCATGATTTTGGAGATCTTGTATATATAGTTACAACAACTTATTTGTCGAAATTGTGAGATTCTTCTGGGTGCACAACCTTTGGGATGAGGGCAATGTCGGTATCATTCCAACCTGCCAGCATTTTTTAGTTTTTGGTAGAAGAGGTTCATCTTTTTTGCTCACTTGAGGGCCTATTGTCTCCAAATATTTCCTATAAAACACTTCGGATAGGCCATCCAGACCTGGCCGTCAAATCCTTTTTGGGGTTGGATATTGTTCCAACTTTTTCTCAGTTCATTGGATCTAATTTCCTACTTAAAACGTTGTGATTGATGTCCATTTCTTGACTGTAAGTTTCCTGTTATTTTTTAATGTTTGTTAACTAGTTAACCTGTGTTTTTACTGTGTTAACTAGTTATCTTATTTTTTACTGTAATAAACTAGTTACCATGTCAATTAGTTAACAAGTTCATTCCAATTCCAATGTCTGGTTAACTTGTTATCTTTTCTTTTGATAAAAAAAAAACTTGTTATCTTTTATCTATATTGGTTAGTTTCAAATATTTTTTACTAATAGATTACATTTTTTTCTAGTTGATATACATAGTGTCGGTTCAAAAGTTGAAGGGGCGGGGTGATGATGGTTCTGTTTTGCATTACCTTACCAATGATTCTGTTAGAGATTACATGAATGAGATTGTCGCCAAATATTATGAGATGGACAATATTTTTGTCTGTGGTGGTGGTGAGGATGTTGATGGAGCTCTTAGTACAAAGGGTATTAAGGTTGTTGTTGAAGGTGTTGATGTCAATAAAAAGGGTAAGAATGATGTTGTTAAAGGTGAAGAACAGTTGAATCGTAGAAAAGGAAAGAAGGGTGTTGTGAAACCTCAAAATGGTGTCTCTTTAACTGATTCACCAAAAAAAGGTAGCAAGAAGGTGATGTAGTCAGAGGCTATTAGCCAAAAAAAGCACTCTGTAGAATTGTATCCGTCTTCTGAATCGATGATTCTCTTCAACTTGGAATACTCGAAGAACCCTAGATCACCAGAGCTGATTCTTGGTACTTTAGACGTTCAAATGAAAGGGAAATACAAGTCGTTGAACTTGTATCTCAAGGGCCGATGAATTGGTGTTGGGCTTAAGAGGACTCAGGCCCACTACTCTGCGATTTCTTTCGGCTTCGTAAAGGCTCGTCACAGCGAATCAAGGTTTCAGGCAGTGCTTCAATGGCTGAAGCAGCTGAATCAAATGGGAGCACAGAGACACGATTTAACGTGGTTCCACCAGGCACTTAGGCTCTGATGTACATCCACGCTCGAAGGTTTCCCATCGAGATAGTCAATCTTATTAAGCAACTAACAGCACCAACAAAATACAGAGATGATATGAAAAACACATATTGCTCCCCGCAATCTTAACCTCAGCTCCCTGCTGATATATCACTCTTTGGAACAAATCTCTCAGACTCCCCGTATGAACAAATTTGCTTCAGAAGGCTGCTACTCTTTTGCTTCTTTGGATCGATACAGCCTTTGAGCAAGCGATCCTTCATTAAATAGCAATGCAGCCCCGCTCCACTTTCCTTTTCTTAGGGGGATCAAATCGTGATCTGATCTTGAGTTGATCTGCAAAAGATAACAAAGTACACTACAAGAAAAAGCCTTATTTGTCACGGTTTTTTAGTCACGGTTTTGTGAACCGTGACTAATTCATCACGGTTTTTAAAAACTGTGACTAATTTGTCACGGTTTCTTAAGAACCGTGACTAACTCGTCACAGTTTTCAAAAACCGTGACTAATTTGTCACGGTTTCTTAAGAACCGTGACAAATTTAGTCCGGTTTTGGGAAACCGTGACAAATTAGTCACGGTTCTCCTCAAATCGTGACAAATTAAACAACCAAATAAACACAAATTAGTCACGATACTTCCCCCTTTAACCCTTTTTTTTTACACAACCCCCTTTCACCTTCTCTTTCTATTCTATTTCTTCCTCTTCTCTTTCTTCCTTATCCTCTCTTAACTTCTTCGTCTTCTCTTTCTTCCTTATCTCCGCCGAACACCACCCCGCCGTCCTTCTCTTTCCTCCTGCCGCTGCCGTCCTCCTCCATAGGTGCAGGAATCGCCATCCTTCTCCTCTCCGACCGACTTACCAAACCAGCACCGGCGGCCGTTCTCCGTTCCCAGCGGAGGCTTAGGCCAACGACGGCAACGGTGGGGGGGGTTCGGCCAACGGCGGCCGATCGAGAAAGAAGAGAGACGGTGGTTTCGGCCAACGGCGGCCATCGGAGAAGAAGAATGACTAACTTACAACCCACCAAAGTTAAGTGACCAAAACAGGAATAATTTTAGTACCACTAGAAAATTACAATGAGACCCCAAAAATATTTAAATGACAAGTTGGGTCACTGGATTAAAATTACAACCCACAGAAAGTTAAGTGACCAAAGGGGGAATGATTTCTAACACTGGAAATTTAAAATTACACCCCACAAAAAGTTCAACGACAAAATGAGTCACTGAATCTGTGCATTTTACGATTTGATCACTGAACTTAGTCACGGTTCCTAATGGAACCGTGACGAATATTAGTCACGGTTTCTAAAGGAACCGTGACTAATATTTGTCACGGTTTCTAAAGGAACCATGACTAATATTAGTCACTGTTCATTTAGAAACCGTGACAAAAAAATTTAGTCACGGTTCATGTTCAAACCGTGACAAAAAATGATCGATTTAGTCACGGTTTTCGTAACCGTGACTAAATTTTTTAGTCACGGTAAAAACCGTGACTAAAGGCAAAAAAAAACTGTGACTAATCCCATGTTTTCTTGTAGTGGTAGCTCTTGCTCTTATTTGAGCAGTTAGAATAGGTAAGATTAAAAAGATGAGTATTCCAGGCTTTAAGTCAAGCCAACAATCTCCCCCTAAGCCTGTGAATGGCTCTTCTTCTTTTTAATCGCGAACTGTTCAGGATTCTGTATCAAGAAAAAGTAAACTAGAAACACCAATGGAATTAGTCACAACAAGTTTATAAGATCAGTTAGACACGCAATCCATTCCTAAAACTCAAAGTTTCATCAAGACAGTAAAAATAGAAAGACCTCCAACACAAGCTCAACGTTCAACATGTTCCAGTATTCAGAGCAATATAAAATCCAAGGAATTTAAACGACAGCGCACCAAAATCCAGAAACCAACCAAATTCCATAGAAACAGGATTTTCAAATTAGAACTGATAGTCAGGACTTTCAGAGAAGTCCGAAGCACCATCATGATCACACCAAACGGTCAACTTAGCTCGTGCATCACTCTCTGCACTGTTTACCACGTCCGCATCCATTCCTGAGCAGTTGTAACAAATTTCTTCCCCTGAGACATTGACAGGAAGAGGAACACACTTGGACCAGCCGACCCTGCAGAGCACATGCTGAGCACGAAGATGCTCGACAGAGGTTTCTTCGGAATACCGGCGACGGAGAGGGATACCAAGACGAGCAACAAGAGAGGAGATGAGTCCTCCGAAAGGAAGACTACCCTCACAGTCAGGAGCAGCAAAGCAGGTCATGATTCCAAATAAGAGACAGCAAAAATTGACAGGGATTCCCATTGTGGCACAGTGAATGATCCAAGAATCAAGAGGGGTAACAACGTCACAATGAAGAGAACGGGGAAGAAGAATGCGGGTGAGAAAGAAATGAAAAACCTTTAGGTTGTTAGGAATGTTCAGAACAGAGGTTACATCGTTGTCTGAGAACATATCACCAGTCCATTTGCGAAGAACAGCACGCAGGTCGAAGTTAAAAAAATAGAAATCATCAGTAGAGAACAGACGATTTCCAAGGAAAGGAAGATCCAGAACCTGAGAGAGAAGTTGAAGAGTCACAAATATCATGTAACCATCGACAAAGGTACTGAACTTCCCGGCTGCAAGAGGGCCTTCCAGCTTAAGGTTTGCATAGAATTGACACACAACATCTGGGTAGACGGTCGTGTGCCTCGCAGAAAGAAGAGCACTCCAGCCAAGATTGGCAATAAGAGGAGCAGGATTTAGGTTATATTTAGAGAAGGAGGTAGTGTCGATGATGACGGTTTGAGTGAGCTCTCAGTCCTTGAAGAACTGGTTGTAAATACCACGATGAGAGGGACTTCGCATATGGTCATTGGTGTGTACCACATGCGACATAGTGAGAGCAGCGATCTGGGGATTGAAGGAAGACATTGATTGAGAGAGAAAGGTGAATGAACTCAGAGAAGATGAAAAGGACAGAATGAATCGGGACGATTTATAAAGGGAGATTTAGAAGGTACAGAAAGGAAAGAGACACATAAAAGGTAGAAGGAGGACTAAACCTAAAGAGGAAGAACAAAAAGAGGAAAGAGGAATTAATTAGACTTAGCAAAAGAGGACGCATCTGGTAAGGAAATGATACCTAGAGAAGTACGAATGCGTAAAAAATGATCCGTTCCTAGGGCTTTAGTGAAGATATCAGCAAGCTGATTTTTAGTATCAATAAATTCAAGCAGAATTTCCTTATTTTGAACTAATTCCCGAATAAAGTGATGTTTGATGGATATATGCTTAGTACGAGAATGAAGAACCGGATTTTTTGTTATATTGATAGCACTTGTGTTATCACATAACAAAGACACAGTAGTTTTAGGCAGACCAAAGTCGTGCAACTGAGATTTTAACCAAACAATTTGAGTACTGCAACTGCCAGCTGCAATGTATTCAGCTTCGGCAGTGGACAGGGCAACACAGTTTTGTTTCTTACTGAACCATGAAATAAGAGAACTACCAAGAAACTGACATGCACCAGATGTACTGTGTCTGTCAGTTAGACTACCATCAAAGTCGGAATCTGAAAAAGCAGTTAACTCTAGAGATGCAGGGGTAGGATACCAGAGACTAAGGTCACAGGTTCCTTTAAGGTACCTAAAGATTCGTTTAACAGCAGGCATATGACTTGCTTTAGGAAAAGACTGAAACCTAGCACAAACACCGACACTAAATGAAATATCGGGACGACTAGCAGTTAAATAAAGCAAAGACCCAATCATTCCTCTATACAACTTATCACTAACTTCTTCTCCAGAGCAATCCGACTCAAGTTTTGTAGTAGTAGACATAGGTGTGTTGCTATGCTTAACCGAACTAAGAGCAAACTTGGAGATCATATTCGTACAGTATTTAGATTGAGAAAGGAAAATGCCTGTATGAAACTGCTTGATTTGCAGGCCAAGGAAGAAAGCAAGCTCACCGACCATACTCATTTCAAATTCACTCTTCATAGTGTTACTAAATTCGTTACTAAGAACCGAATTAGTTGAGCCAAAGATAATATCGTCAACATAGACTTGAACAAGAAGGATATGTTTATTAGAATGGAGTATAAAGAGTGTTTTATCTACGCTACCCCTATGGTACCCTTTAGACAGAAGAAAAGTGCTAAGTTTTTCATACCAAGCTCTAGGAGCTTGTTTTAATCCGTAGAGAGCTTTGTTTAACCTATAGACATGATCAGGAAATGCATGTGGTGAACCGCCCGGTCGTTGTTCGGACGGGTTCAGCCAAATAAAAACTACTAATGCTAAGAAAAAGCGTATAACAGATCATATTCCGAGGGCTTTCTATGATTGGTTACTTCAGAACTAGCAAAATACTCAAATGCAAAACACGTTGTGCGTGGTGTGAGTTCCACGACTTCTATTTCTAAGAAATGCAGAAAAAATTAAAACAAATTAAACTAAAGCAGATTGGGAATTAGGGTTTGAAAACAAGAATGACAGACGAACTTAGACTTTGAATCCCCCTTCGTTCCCCAGAGCATTGGCAATCAACAGATCAGCGGATTTCGATTCTCATTCAATCAGTTACTAAGACACTACCATAACTCCTTACCCTTAGGTTTAAGACCGGCGAACGTTCGCTCTATCCGTTCTAACTACCAAAATTAACTAGTCGCCCGGGTACGGTCGTCTCTCGCAACGACTTAATTAATTGGTGTAATTACTAAGATTAATGAGTTACTCTTGCAGTGAATTAACCCTAACCGGTTCCTACGAAAGGCACGCTCCAATTATAAGGTTAATTGTTCAATTCGATGTTCTAAAGTAAGGCGAGCGTTCGCTTCTATCCTTAGCTTAACCAGAATCTAATCTAGGTGATCAATCCAGACAAGAAACATGAACAATGAAGAACGAATTAAACATGAAAAAGAACTGATTGAATTTCGAATTTAATCACCGCCGATCCGTGACCGCTTTAAAGCCCTGGGTCACTTAGGGTTCATCTAGTCTAAGCTCTAACGAGTTTAGCTACTCATGATTATTACAAAAGAAACAAAGATAAAGAGAGAGTTCATCATTCAGAGGAAGAACTGAAAAGAATCTGAAAAACCTAATTTAGACGACTCTGACAGACTTCGATCTTCGGTAGATAACACTCCTAGCTCCGGTTCTCCGAGATGGAAGGGATGGCGTCACGATCTCTCTCCGGCTCTTCGAACTCCAACTCTTCGCTCCAGAACTTGAGAGGATTCTGATTCGAAAAGTTGTGTTTTGCGAATTATGATTGTATATTTCTTCTCCTCTCTATTTGGGCCGCCGGGTTAAGTATTTATACTTAACCCTAACTGATCCGGATTGGCCTGATATTTTCGCCGAAAACATAGGGATATTTTCGGCAAAAATCCTTGTGTAAATGGCCGTGATCTCTCTGCCTTGTATTTTTGGTCCGAAGAGAACAATGTTTTCGCCGAAGTCATTCTTCACTCGGCGTCAGTTGATTTGCACTATTGATTTCGCCGAATATGAAAGCTTATTTTCGCCGAATGTGTAAGTGTGAATGGGCAGACTTTCGGTTTGACTTGATCGGCTCCTTGGATTGATTCCGGTTTGATTCCTCGAGGTTCCAACGCCTTAGACACGTCCATGACTACTCTATTTGACGGCAAAAACCTGTGCTAACATAAAAACACTAGAAAACCATCAAATAGACCCGAAACAGGCCAAGGTAACACAAATGGCACGAGATAGGGCAATCGATTGAATATTCGTTATTCTACCCTAAAAACCATGTCTTAAGCAAAGAAATATCGCTTAAATGAGGCTGATAATCACGTCAAATCGAGTGTCATCAGCATGGTTTTCAAAACCAGGAGGTTGAGCAACATAAACTTCTTCTTTAATAATACCATTTAGAAAAGCACTTTTTACGTCCATTTGAAATAATTTAAACTTATTTATACTGGCAAAAGCACAAAGAAGTCTTATTACTTCTAGTCTTGCAACAGGAGCAAAAGTTTCTTCAAAATCAATGCCCTCTTCTTGACAATACCCTTGTGCAACTAACCTAGCTTTATTCCTAACAATTTTTCCTTCTTCATCAGTTTTATTACGAAAGACCCATTTAGTACCAATAACTTGCCTATCCATAGGTTTCTCAACTAAGTTCCACACAACAGCTCTCTCAAACTGAACAAGTTCATCATTCATAGCAGAAATCCAACAGTCATCAAGCAGGGCATCTTTGACATTTTTAGGTTCAATAGTAGAAACAAGTGCATTATAAATATTCTTAGATCGTGTGGTCAAACCTGTATTGATAGTTCCAATAACTTGTTCAGGTGGATGACGCTTAGTAATGTGTTGAGGGGGTTGAAGTATCTTGTCCTGTGCATGTTTTTCCACTGAGCAAGCTTAATTTTCTTCTGAGTCATTACATGAAGAAGAAGGTTCCTGACTAAACTGTGTTAGTCCAAAATCCTCATCTTCAATGTCTTGTAGATCAACATCTAAACAAGGGCTTTCATCAAAGATAATATGAATTGACTCTTCTACTTTAGCATTTCTTTTGTTGAAAACCCTATAAGCCCGGCTGTTGTTTGAATACCCTAGAAAGATTCCTTCATCGGACTTAGCATCGAACTTACCTAACAGATCCTTGGTATTAAGAATATAGCATTTACAACAAAAGGGCCTAAAGTAGCTAATGTTTGGTTTTCTACCTTTCCAAATCTCATAAGGTGTTAAGTTAAGTTTATTCCTAATCAGTGGTCTATTAGTAATATAGCAGGCTGTGTTTACAGGTTCACCCCAAAAGACTTTAGATATACCATAGTCATTTAGCATGGTCCTAGCAATTTCAATGAGAGTTTGATTTTTTCTTTCCACAACTCCGTTCTGTTGGGGAGTGCGAGGAGAAAAAAAATTGTGAGAGATTCCAAGACCATCACAGAAAATATCAAACTCTTGACTAATGAATTCCCCTCCACGATCACTTCTAATGCTAACAATATTCAAACCTTTTTCATTTTGAATAGTTTTCACAAAAGAACAAAATTTCTTAAAGATTTCATCCTTGTGAGTGAGAAGATAGACCCAAGTAAAACGAGAAAAGTCATCAACAATCACAAGAGTATAGTACTTACCTCCAAGAGATTTTGTGCTAGTAGGACCAAAAAGATCTAAGTGCAAAAGCTCAAGGCAACGGTGAGTAGAAATATCAGTTTTTGACTTGAAAGAAGACTTTGTCTGTTTACCTTTAACAATCCTTAGAATAATCAAGTTTAGGTAGACCTTTTACAATATCAAGACTGCCAAGTTTGGCAAGAACACTAATAATGACATGTCCTAATTTTCTATGCCAAGTAAGTTTTTCTTCAGATTTAATAGAGACAAAACAAAACTTATCAATGTTGTCGACATTATTAAGATTGACAATATAGATATTCCCCTTTTTATGTCCTTGAAAAATAATCTCACCGTCTTCTTCTCGTTTTACAAAGCACTTATCAGATTCAAACGTAACAATATTACCATTTCCACAGACTTGACTAATAGAAAGTAGGTTATGTTTCAAGTTTTCAACAAGCATAACATCTTTTAGAAGAGTTTTATTTTCTGTACCAATGTTACCATAACCTATAATCTTGCTAGAACGATCATCACCAAAACAGACTCTTCCCTTATCAGTTTTAACAACAGAACAAAATAAATCTTCATTACCAGTCATATGATGAGAGCACTCACTATCAAGGACCCACTCGTCCTGATCCATGTTCGCTTGATAGCAAACCTGCACCAATGATAGTCACATTTGTGGTTTTGACATCCAGGTAGACTTGGATGCCCTGTTTGTATCATTGTTAACACATTTAAAACAAGGATCTCCAAACCCATAGCAAGTATTACACTGACTACTAACTACAGAGAAAGGAGGTTGGTGGTAGATGCTTTTCAGAGAAAGATAATACTGATGTCTATGTGTAGACCATAACCTCAACTCAGATTTTAAGACTTTGTTTTGGATTAAAAGACGCCTCTGATTAATCTTAACATTTTGACAAGATTTTTCTGATTTAAGCAGCTTCTCATTTAACAGTCTGACTTCTTGTTCAAGGTGTTTGGTTTTTTCTACTTCACTAGCTAAGACAGTTTTAAGTTCATTTTGCCTTGATTCAACACGTTTAAAATCATCTTGAATTAGGTCAATAACTTCATGTAAATCAGTCTCAGATTCATAATCAGTATCATAAATAGATTCCTCAGACTCAGAGCAGCTAGTAAGCATACTTACCTTAGAATAGGCCAGAGAAGAATCCTTGTCTTCAGTAGCAGCGGCCATCAGAGCTTGCTTTGTTGGCTCTATGTCAGAACTTTCACTGTCATCACTGTCGCTCCATGTTGCTTGAAAGGCCCTTTCTCTCTTGGAGAGAGGACATTCTGCTTTAATATGCCCACTCATGCCACACTTAAAGCAACCTACAGAGCTACTACTCCCACTATTTGGCTCCTTTCTGGATTTATTATTCCTATTTAAACTGCTAAACCCAGTTCTAATTTCATTTGACTTATGACTGTCACTTTCTTTCCCTCTAGAACTCAAACCATCTTTATTTCTATCTCTTATATACTTAAGTAATTTGCTTACGTGTTTTGAAAGTAGAGCAAGTTCCTCATCATCATAGTTTTCAATATCTTCATTCGATATTTCAACATTTGTTTTAAAAGCAATTGATTTCTTCATCTTACTTTCATCACTATCCTCCTCCCTTTTTAAAATTTCCTCATGAGTAGTTAGTGATCCAAATAATTCATCTAAATCAATTGAAGCTAAACTCTTAGACTCTTCTATAGCAGTGATTTTAGGTCTCCATTGCTTAGGTAGAGACCACATAATTTTTCTAACAAGGTCTTCATTATCATAAGTTTTACCTAAAGCATGCAGTTTATTGACTATGTTCTGAAACCTATCAGACATGTCCTTAATTGACTCTCCAGGATTCATTTTAAAGAGTTCAAATTCATGTTTCAGCATATTAATACGCGATGACTTAACCAGATTAGTTCCCTCGTAAGTGACACACAGTTTATCCCAAATTTCTTTAGCAGATAAACAACTAGAAATTCAGTTAAATTCTTCCTTACCAAGTGCACAGTACTTGAGGTTCATTGCCTGTGCGTTCTTCTGAACGTTTTTCATGTCCTCTTCATTCCATTTATCGGCTCCATTCTTCACATCAATTGGACCGTCAATTACAATCTTCCACAGTGCTGGATTCGTGGATTTTATGAATAATTCCATCCGATTTTTCCAATAGCCGTAATGAGCGCCCTCAAACTTCGGAGGCCGATTTTGTGAAAATCCATCTGCAAGAAAGACAGTGTTTGTAGAAGTAGCTGCCATTTTTAAGTAAAAAGAGAAGGAAAATCAAAGATCAACAGAGAAGGGATATCACCGGATCTTTTATCGCTTGTTGGCAGAAAGCTCGATCAGCGCCAGGTGCTCTGATACTAAATGTAGAATTGTATCCGTCTTCTGAATCGATGATTCTCTTCAACTTGGAATACTCGAAGAACCCTAGATCAGCAGAGCTGATTCTTGGTACTTTAGACGTTCAAATGAAAGGGAAATACAAGTCGTTGAACTTGTATCTCAAGGGCCGATGAATTGGTGTTGGGCTTAAGAGGACTCGGGCCCACTACTCTGCGATTTATTTTGGCTTCGTAAAGGCTCGTCACAGCGAATCAAGGTTTCAGGCAGTGCTTCAATGGTTGAAGCAGCTGAATCAAATGGGAGCACAGAGACACGATTTAACGTGGTTCCACCAGGCACTTAGGATGTACATCCACGCTCGAAGGTTTCCCTTCGAGATAGTCAATCTTATTAAGCAACTAACAGCACCAACAGAATACAGAGATGATATGAAAAACACAGATTGCTCCCCGCAATCTTAACCTCAGCTCCCTACTGATATATCACTCTTTGGAACAAATCTCTCAGACTCCCCGTATGAACAGGCTGCTGCTCTTTTGCTTCTTTGGATCGATACAACCTTTGAGCAAGCGATCCTTCATTAAATAGCAATGCAGCCCCGCTCCACTTTCCTTTTATGAGGGGGATCAAATCGTGATCTGATCTTGAGTTGATCTGCAAAAGATAACAAAGTAGCTCTTGCTCTTATTTGAGCAGTTAGAATAGGTAAGATTAAAAAGATGAGTATTTCGGGCTTTTAGTCAAGCCAACACACTCCCTGAAATGTTGGCGAGTCTGGTAATCTTTTTGTATCTTTACTTGATAACTAGTTAACAAGAAATAGATAACTAATTAAAATTTTGTTTGATTGTGTTAACTACTTGCCTTCTATGACAACTAGTTACCATTTAATATAACTAGTTAACCTTTGTCAAATAACAATATTTTTATCAGTGATTTTTGGTTTTTCTCGCTCATGCATTGACGCCTATTTTGGCAATGGCTTGTGGTGGATGTGCTGTCATGATTTCATACTACAATTCAACAATTGGGCTTTCTATGATTGGTTACTTCAGAACTAGCAAAATACTCAAAGGTGAACACGTTGTGCGTGGTGTGAGTTCCACGACTTCTACTTCTAAGGAATGCAGAAAAATTTAAAAGGATTAAACTAAAGCAGATTGAGAATTAGGGTTTGAAAACAAGAATGACAGACGAACTTAGACTTTGAATCCCCCTTCGTTCCCCAGAGCATGGGCAATCAACAGATCAGCGGATTTCGATTCTCATTCAATCAATTACTAAGACACCACCATAACTCCTTACCCTTAGGTTTAAGACCGGCGAACGTTCGCTCTATCCGTTCTAACTACCAAGATTAACTAGCCGCCCGGGTACGGTCGCCTCTCGCAACGACTTAATTAATTGGTGTGATTACTAGTGATTAATGAGTTACTCTTGCAGTGAATTAACCCTAACCGGTTCCTACGAAAGGCACACTCCAATTATAAGGTTAATTGTTCAATTCGATGTTCTAAAGTAAGGCGAGCGTTCGCTTCTATCCTTAGCTTAACAAGAATCTAATCTAGGTGATCAATCCAAACAAGAAACATGAACAATGAAGAACAAATCAAACATGAAAGAGAAACAGATTGAACTTGGAATCTAATCACCGCCGATCTGTGACCGCTTTAAAGCCCTGGGTCACTTAGGGTTCATCTAGTCTAAGCTCTAAAGGGTTTAGCTACTCATGATTATTACAAAAGAAACAAAGACAAGGAAAGAGTTCATCATTCAGAGGAAGAACAGAAAAGAATCTGAAAAACCTAATTTAGACGACTCTGGCAGACTTCGATCTTCGGTAAGTTACACTCCTAGCTCCGGTTCGTCGAGGTGGAAGGGATGGCGTCACGATCTCTATCCGGCTCTTCGAACTCCAACTCTTCGCTCCAGAACTCAGAGAATTTTGATCTCGAAAAATTGTATTATGATTAATTATGATTCTCCCTGAATGCCTCCTCCTTCTTTGGGCCGCCGGGTTAAGTATTTATACTTAACCCTAACTGACCCGGATTAGCCTGATATTTTCGCCGAAAACATAGGGATATTTTCAGCGAAAATCCTTGTGTAAATGGCCGTGATCTCTCTGCCTTGTATTTTCGGTCCGAAGAGTTAATCGATTTCGCCAAAAATATTCTTTGACTCGGCATCAGCTGGTTTGCACTATTATTTTCGCCGAAGACATAAGCTCATTTTCGCCGAAGATGCAAGTGTGAATGGGCAGATTTTTGGTTTGACTTGATCGGCTCCTTGGATCGATTCCGGTTTGATTCCTCGAGGTTCCTACGCCTTAGACACGTCCATGGCTACGTTATTTGACGGCAAAAACCTGTGCTAACACAAAAACACTAGAAAACCATCAAATAGACCCGAAACGGGCCAAGGTAACACAAATGGCACGAGATAGGGCAATCGATTGAATATTCGTTATTCTACCCTAAAAACCATGTCTTAAGCAAAGAAATGTCGATGAAGCTGATAATCACGTCAAATCGAGTGTCATCAATAACCCTAGAAACCCTTTACAAGTTGGAAAAGGTGAATTTTCCCGTCTGGGGAGCTTACACGGCATGTAAGCTCCAAAACGCAGCGTTTTGAGCTGTGCAGCACTCCGACTTGTTTCGATCATTCCCGCTCCGTTTGAACTCGATTTGGTCTCCGTTTGAAGCGCTGGACTCGTGAGAGAGTCCTCTATAATGTGGTAACCTGGGGGTCAACATAAAAGCTCAAAAAAAGGGTAAAAATAGCCAAGAAATAGACAATGTACGCACTAGGAGTCGATAATCACAAAGTTACGACAAATGCACCAAACACTCATCAAAACGGCATCAAAGGATATGAAATGTTGCTTAAATGGGGCTGATAATCACGTCAAATCGAGTGTCATCATTACTCTAGAAGCGGATCAACCCTAAATGGCTCCTAGGAAAGGAACACTCCATTGATTAGGTTAATTGATTGATTTGAGTTCCAAAGTAAGACGGATGTCTGGCGACTAAAGTCTAGCGACTAACCTTATCTTAACACGAATCTAATCTAGGCGTCAAGTAGACAAGAAACGCATGAAACAAAGAACAAAACAACCACGCAAGAGAAACTGTCTGAATCTGAATCTAATTACCGCCAATCCGTGACCGCTTTAAAGCCCCGGGTCACTTAGGGTTCAGCTAATCTAAGCTCTACGAGTTCAACTACTCATATTCGATACAAGAGAATCAAAGACAACTTTGTTCTCCTTACCTTTCTTGTATTGGATGACATAGGGAAAGGACTCTATCCACTCGACCCACCTTGCATGTCTCTTGTTCAACTTGTGTTGAGCCTTCAAGAACTTGAGTTCATGATCGGTGTGGATGACAAACTCCTTCGGCCACAGGTAGTGTTTCCATGTCTCCAAGGCTCGAACTAGGGCATATAACTCCATGTCATACGTGGGGTAGTTCAGGGTCGCTCCATTGAGCTTCTCACTGAAGTAGGCGATCAGCCTCTTCTCTTCCATGAGCATGGCTCCAATTCCAATGTTTGATGCATCGCACTCGATCTCGAATGTCTTAGTGAAATCCAACAACATCAGTAGAGTGGCGTGGGTCAGCTTTTCATTCAAGGCTTCGAAGGCCTTTTGTTGAGGCTCTCCCCAATGGAATGGCACATTCTTCTTGATCACTCCTGTGAGTGGGGCAGCAATAGTGCTAAAATCTGGGACGAATCTCAGATAGAAGCTTGCAAGGCCGTGGAAGCTTCAGACATCCATGATGCTACTAGGGATTGGCCAAGACTTGATGGCCTCAATTTTCTCCTCATCCACTCGTATCCCTATAGAACTTAAAACAAAACCAAGAAGCACAAGGTCATCCGTGCAAAAGGTGCACTTGAACTCAGTTATTGACGTTTGCATTTGGCATTTGCCATAAGGCCCAAAACTACAATGATTCAATTTTCAAGCTTGTGAACTATTGCTACTTTTTCTGTGTATGTATTTCATTTAAGCTTTATGTTTATGTAATATATCTTTAATTTTTAGTGGACCTTACTGGGTACCCCGACTCGACCCCGTTTGTGTTAGTGGGTACTAACTACCTGTATGGGTTTGGGCTTTGGGATAAGTTTTGATGGGTGTGGGTACCCACTACCTGTTTCTTAATGGGTACGGGTACCCGTACCCGTCCCATTAGCCAACCCTAAAGAACGAGAGTTCAGTAAGATCCGAATCCATGTATGCACACTTGTAGATGTCACTATCTCCATCAAGCGCACGGAGTGAAGATTGGACGAATCTTAATGCTACATAAGCCATCAACAAGGTAGCGGACCCAATACCAGCCTTTTCCTCGACAACTTTCGTTCTATCATTTTAAATCCTTCCGGTTAGCTCGTGGATCTCCTTCGTCGGTGAAATTGTCGGAGGGTTTTTCCTTAGACAGAAGGGGCATGGTGGTGATCCCGACATGACCTCCGATATCAGGGACATCCACGTCAATTAGCCTCAAGATCTTCTTCTGAGTGATGAAGGTGGCGACATCGGGGAGAGATAAGATCCAAGAACGGCAACGATCAGATGAATTACCGACGGTGATCACATATGAAACTAATCTTGGTGAAGAAGAAAAAGATAATTATGAAAAGTTACAAAATTAGTCAATTAGTAGTATATTATTCACAAATTTAGTCACTTATTTTCATTTTGTTGATAATTTAGAATCTTGGGTTATTTTGTAAAAACTTTAATATTTTTTAGTAAGAAACATTATTAGAATAATCTTGTAATTATATAATATGCTCGGTCGTCTGTTAACTAAGTTTGATAACTAATAATCGATTAAAAACATTGTTAACAAGTTACTTTGATCCTGGGTCATTTTGTAAAAACTGAATAATTTTTTAGTAAGAAACATTATTAAAATAATCTTGTAACTATATAATTCTATCGTCTGTTAACAAATTATCAACTAAAAATATTGTTAACCAGTTATTTATCATGATGTTAACTAGTTAACTAATTATTAGCAAAATAACTTGTGAGACGGTCTATTAACATGACACAGTCTGTTATAGGAGGTGCCTCTCCGACTAGTTGAGGGATGTACTCTGTGACATTTGTCCCGTCTTGACGCATTAATACAAGTTGACTACTTTTGCTTCAAGAAAAAACTTGTGAACTAGTTCAAATAACTAGTTATTTGCAAAAAAAATCCATGTTAACTAATTATCAGTAAAAAATACTTTTAACTAGTTATCAACAAAGTGTTAATAAGTTACCAACAAATAAAATGTGTTGACTAGTTAACAGGTCGTCGCCGAAAAAGTATTAGAGTCTGGGCGAAGACGGTGGTCTATCGTCGGAAACCAGCGGTCGTTCACCATAAAGAAATAAATTATAATATTAAATTATATGTTAAATATCCTAAATACTCATAAGAATCCAGATCATTAGTTTGGTCAAACAGTCAAAGGTGATCTAATGGTTGAGATAAGATTAAGGTTGGAACATTTCAACGTTGCAAAAGCGAAATACTGAAAGATTGAAAGTTGATAACTTTTTTTTCATAATCAGTTACTTGCCGATTAGATTGTTAGTCTTCGATCTCAGTGGATAACAACATTTTCGAATTGTTCAACTCCCTCATCGTCGAAGCAAGGAACAAGCAAATGTTTAGCATGTTGGAGGACATACGTATCATGTGCATGGAGCAGATCGCTGTAAGAGTGAGTTGGCGAGGAAGTGGCAAGCGGTTATTGCCCTAAAATTCTCTGCAAGTTAGTAGGACGTGCGAAGAAATCTTGATCTTGTCACATTATAGGCAATGGTAAGGATGGTTATGAAGTGCGCTACAGAGGTGAAAACCGATTTAGCGTACAACTTGATGATGCTAAGTGCTCGTGCAGATCATGGAAATTGACTGGTATTCCATGTCCCCATGCAATAACCTGCATCATATCTGAAGGGAACGATCCAACGAGGTACATTTCTGACTGGTTTACAGTTGATAAGTATAGGAAAACGTATGATAATGTTATGATCTCAATGGTTGGGCACACGAAATGAGTACCTAGTCAGTATGCAATTGTATTACCCTGTTGTCAAGAAAGATGCCAGGTCGACCAAAGAAAAAGGGAGTGAAGAGTGTTGAAGAAAATGAAGATGGGGTTCGTCATAGGAAGAGGACATATACCGATGCACAATTAATGACTCGAGACAAGAAGGATCCAACGAGAATCAATAGAGTTGGTAGAATAATGACATACAAGACATGCAAAAAGGAAGGACATGTTCACTCAAGGTATGTGAATCATTTAGTCTAGTGTCGATATTGCTTAGTTATGTTATTTTTAAATTTTTGTTATTGGTTATCCTTTTTTAGAAAAATGAGGGAACATCTAATTTGGGGAGATTTGAAGGGGTTGGAGTATACACGAACATTGATACCGGGAGAACTGTGATTAATGTTAGTGTCTTGTACGTTTCTTAGCTACAGTATTTCGTAACAATGATTAGAATTTAACTTCTTTTTTCGCTCGTTCACAGCCAGGAACTGCATTTGAAATGATTATGCATCAAGGTTCGAGTTAAGCTGGATGCTCGCGAGGAAATAGTGTTGT
The DNA here is from genome assembly GCA_034768395.1 of Linum lewisii. Taxonomy (NCBI): domain Eukaryota; kingdom Viridiplantae; phylum Streptophyta; class Magnoliopsida; order Malpighiales; family Linaceae; genus Linum; species Linum lewisii. Next base: position 65,546,264 of record CM068296.1, on the reverse strand, counting down.
GCGTGGATAATTCTCTACTCGTGTTAGACTATTTGGTTGTTTTTCTATTTTAAGTAGATCGATCTAATGGTTGGTTTGGATTGTAGGATGTTTATGTGATATCGATTTCTTCAGCTAAATAATTATACCATTATTAGCCTTCAGAGTTATATAAATTTATAAACACAATTCTTATTAGTAGTAAGATAAGAAGATGCTAAAAGAAATGACATGAGGCTTATTCTACTTGGCTTATCCTGTTCATTATGTTTCCAAGCTCAAACAGACAAGAAATTGGATAATAATTACATGGTTGTGCCATTAAGTCCAAACTCGGAAACCTGCGATAAAACAAAGAAATTGGGTGATTATTATGCCCACAGAGAAAAGGGAAGAAAAATAATCATATCAGCATCAGGTTCCTCCGTCCCGTTGAACAAAATCGGGTTGAAGCCCTTCAATACGATTATCACATACTGAACAAAGGGGTTCTCATATGCAGAGTCAATTAGCTAGTGGGACTAAATTAATTGAAGTTGACAGATAAGTATGATATTGTTAATTACGGTGGTGGCTTTCCGATGACGGTGGATGCGACTCCCATTTGGAAGCCTGACAGATCGAGGCTTCAAAGTTGACGATTCGTTGACCGTTGAGGTAGGGAAACTTTTAGCTTCCAACCGGCAAATCGACGGTATGATATAGGGAAAGAGGGAGGAAGACTGCCGATCGGGGGCGAGAAGTTTATGGTAGATGTTGATCAAACTCGAAGAGGAAGACAAAGGGGTAAGGTGGTATATGAGACTAGGTACTTTCCGGCCCGTTGGCCGGGTATGAGTCATGATTTTGGGCAGAAACTTGGAGACCAGTTGAGAGCCGTATTATCAATTAATTATCAGGTGTATTGGTAATGCCAACTTATTAGCATGATGCATTTGTTCTTGAAGCTAACTTGGGAGCTGTTTCTTCTTCTGTTAATGTACTATTCTTATTCGATTCGATCTTTGCTTAGATTAACTACCACTCTCGAACAATATAGTTTCCTTTGTGTCTTATTAGGATGAGTCATGATTTTGGACATATATATACTGGAGATGGAATACAATCATTTTTACACTTAGATATTTGTATGACTTATTGGATAGTGGTAAAACATATTCCCATTGTTGTAGGAGTACAATAGTAGCCAATGTTATATTTGTATGAACTGCTAATTCATAACCAGTTGAAGGAAACTAATAGTTCATCAACCTTCCTCGCATAAATACAATAATACTAAAATAAACAATAAAGAGTCTAGAATAAAAACAACTAAATAGTAGCCCAACTAATAATAAAATCACTTACTAATAAATCTAAATGATTTGGTTGAGTGATGAATTAAAGTGCTGTATTTTGGGCAATTATAAACAGCTGTAAAGAGACTGAGAATAAGTTTTTTGGGGTGTATTTCTTGCACTCTATAGATCCATTGAGCTTTCCTACGAAACAAATGAGCACGATTTATTAATTTATATCTAAAAAATATTGAGACAATTTTTTTTGAAACGGACTGAAATTACAATAATTTGGAGTGGTGCTAACCTGAACATCACATCCGGGTGTTGGTTTATCATTAATTTCGTAGATGGTGTATTCACTATTGAGCCTCCTTGTATTGTTATTGTTGAGCTCAACCAGAAATGTGAAAGACTTGCCACCATATCAAGAAGAATTTCTAGTGGATCAATGTGATTTCTTTTATTCATCTCAAAGAGTGGATGAGCATTGGTGTTGAAGTATCTTGAAGCTTCCTTCTCCATGATAATATAGTTCGAAGCACCCATATTGTCAGCAACTTTGAGTTGAATTCTAAATCTGCAATAAGGAAGATAGTTTCAAACTTCATGATTTCCAAAAAATATGACTCCATGGAATCTAACGTATGTGGTGCATAAGTAACGAATTATTTCACTACAAGAAACTGCCAATTTAACAGCAACAAATTAACGGTGGCCAAGTACGGGCCGCTGTTAATTATGTTTAGTAACGGCACATTTAACAGCGGCCATGAGCCGCTATTAAATTAAATGAATTAACAGCGGTCACTTAGCCGCTGTTAAATTCATATAATTTAATAGCGGCTTCCGGTCGCTGTTAAATTTTTGTATTTATACCCAGATCGCTTACAGAGTCTTCTCATTCTCTCATTCTCTTCATCTTCTCATTCTCTCCAAGCTCCCACCTTCCGCTGTTACATATAAATAGAGCTGGCAAAATGCTGACCCGGCCCGATAAACCCGCCCAGCCCGCCCGGCCCAGCCCGACCCGTGGCCCGATTGACCAAAAAGTCAACAATCCAACCCGCAGCCCGATGAACCCGCAACCCCATGAACCCGCAACCCGACTAACCCGCGACCCGATTAACCCGCGACCCGATTAACCCGCAACCCGACTAACCCGCAACCCGACTAACCCGCAACCCGGCTAACCCGTAACCCGACGAACCCGTAACCCGACTAACCCGCAACCCGCCGCCCGACTCGAATAACCCGATTGTCACACAATTCATAATATTCAGTGCTTCAAATATCAACATTATGTCATTATTGAAGATATAAAAAATTTAATCTACTTCTGACTTCACCAAGTTTATTTCCAAAATAATTAAATCAATTATATATAACATTGACAATCATAGTTGTAAATACTTCCATCTACCTGAACGAGCACGACTGCTCTGCACCATATGTCCATATCCATGTTTTTAAGTTCTTTCACCAATTAGCAATACAAGCAACTAATATAGTATGCAACACTACATAATTCGACACCAAACATTCATAATTCATAGAATAATCCAAAAGTCAAGTTTCAAACCTGTTGATATATAGAAACACAATACTGATGAACATTAAAGTTTAAACCACTCATCCATACTTCAACCTTCAAACCAAAATTATAAAGAAAAAGTGTTATAACAAAATATTCTTTCTGCATTGTCAACACTAACAACAATGAATCCTGCAGCTAGGGCTGGGAATTGGTTACTGGTTAGTGGTTATAACCGCTAACCGCACCGATTTTGGCGGTTAGCGGTTAACCACTAACCGCATGTGCGGTTAGTGGTTAGGTTTGCGGTAAGCAATTTAGGGGTTTTGCGGTTAGTGGTTACACCGATAACCGCATGGTTAAACCACAAATAACCGGAATAACCGCACAATAAAATTAACCCCTAAAAAAATAATCCCACATGGCCACATACCCACACATTCGGACATAATCCCACTTTCCCAGTTCCCTTCCCACTCTCAAAGTTCAAAACCCTAAATCGAAGAACTTCGACGGCTTGCCTTTCGACAATCGACTGTCAGTCGACTCCCTCCGACTCCGCCGATAGAGCTCCGACGATTGTTCTCCGGTTCAAGTTTGAACTCCGACGAGGCAATGACAGTTCTCCGATTCTCCCTAGTTCGTCCGTCCGCTGCCCGTCGCTGATTGATTCTTCGACTCCGACTCCGACTCTCCGACTCTCCTCTCTGATTCTTTCTTCTATCTCCCATTTTCATAAGGTGAGTATTCTGAACTCCTGATACATATCCCACTTCCTAGTTCCCAGACCCTAACAAAACCTAATTTGAGCACTTGCTGTTCTTAGCTTCTTCGAAGTTCAAAGTTCAGATATGATTTTGCAATTTTGCTCTGTATTCTGTTATTCTGCCATATTGCTCTATGATTTCCAGCCTGATTTTCTTGTTTCCTTCCTTATTTCCAGCATTGTTATTGACCAATCTATGTAGTCTGCACTGTAATGTAAATCTGTAATGCAAAGTTCAGCACAAGTCTTAGAATATGGTCTCCATATTCTAAGACATGTGCTGAATTTTGCATTACAGATTTACAGTACAGGACTAAAATATGTATTACAGATTTACAGTCCAGAAACCAGCTCATGTGTTTCAAACTTAAATGTGTATAAGATTCTAATGTGTATAAGATAGTGTTAGTATACTGTCCATAGTTTCATAGTTTTCTTATTCTATTAGTTTTCTTGGATGTGCCGACTAGGTGGAACTCAACCTATTTGATGCTACAGTCGGCGATTCCATATGAGAGAGCTATTGTTTTGTTCAAGGATTTGAACAAAACATATTTGGATGAACTAAATCAGAAGAAGCACGATGGCTTGATGCTTGGTCCCCCAACATTTGAAGATTTCGAGAAGGTGAAAAGGATGGTTGAGTATCTACATCGTTTTTACTTATTAACCAACCTTGTTTCTGGTACTGCATATGTTACATCTCACTTATTCTTCAAAGAGATGTGTGATCTACTTGACACAATCAGCGGTTTTGAGATGAATGCAGAAGAAGAGATAAGAGCGATGGGTGTTAGAATGAAGAAGAAAATTGGGAAGTATTGGTCAGAGGAACATGAGTTGAATCCTAGATTGAACAAAATCTTGTACATAGCTGCTATCTTGGATCCAAGACAGAAGATGAAGCACATTGATAAGTGTTTGAAGAAAGTGTATGGAGTTGATAGGGCAATGGACTTGGTTAAAGAAATTAAGGACGCGCTTTATGAGATGTTTGATGCGTACAAGAAGATGTTGACTCAACCTCCAACATCAACTTCAAATTCAACTTCAAGGACCAATGCTTCTGATTTGGATTCTTATGCAAATGATCAGTTGCAGACAGTTGTTAGAGGCTCTTGTAGTACTCTCCTTGTCGATAGTGACGATGAAGATGAAGAATCTGAAACTTCTGATTTGGATTTGTACTTTGCAGAAAAGTAGTTTAAGGAGCCAAATCGAAAGGATTACGGGAACTCTGTGGTTGACAAGTTTGATATACTGGGTTGGTGGTCTTCACACCATGGTATGCGTTTTCCTATATTGTCAGAGATGGCTAGGGATATCTTGGCAATTCCAATATCAACAGTTGCGTCAGAGTCTGCATTTAGCACCAGTGGTCGCGTGCTCAATGATTTTAGGACCTCGTTAAGTCCTCAAGTTGTAGAAGCTGTGATTTGTTGTGAGGACTGGTTGAGGGACAGTCCAGTGACACCATTCATTACAGATGAAGAAGACATACCTGAAGAAGAACAAAACGAAGAATATGAAACGAGTAAGATTAGATTGGATTTCGTGTTTGTTAGTGTAATTCAATAGTTAATTCTTTGTTGTTAGTACTTACTTTAGTTTATTTTATTTGTATACAGTTCTAAAATCGTTTAGAACGGGAGGTGAAGCCTCGGTCCCCGGTTAAATGAGGATGAAAGACGTTTCCCCATGCCTCCTGTACGTCTTCTCTTCCTTATTTTATTTCCTATCCTGAATTTGATTTGGGGATTACATATATATATATATATTGAATGGAGTACCTACCAACATGCTTATTGTGCCTGAAATTACTACAGCAGTAGCAGCAATAGCTGCTGTGTTTTGTACTTTTGTTGATTAATACAACAGCAATAGCTGTTGTGTTTTGTATGATTAACATAGCAGCAATAGGCCAGTAGCTGCTGATTACTATGGCAGCAATAGCTGCTATGTTTGGCTGATTATTAAGGCAGAAAATAGTTGCTGATTTTTGTATTTCTGTTGATTACTATTGCAGCAATAGCTGCTGTGTTTTGTTGATTAATATAGCAGCAGTAGCTGCTGATTTTCAGTAGCTATTGCTGCTACTTTGATCAACAAAACACAGCAGTAGCAGCATTAGCAATTCAAATCAGTTTTGTTGTTTGTCCAGATTATCGGTTTCTCTACAGCAGTAGCAGATGGTTTCTCTACAGCAGTAGCAGATGGTTTGTCCAGATTATCGGTTTCATTATTTGATATATGTTTTGTTGTTCTTTCATTAATAGGTTGGAATCACCGAATCACTACAAGTCAACAACTCTGCAAGGCTAATGAAGAAGGAGCTTGGAATTGACGATATTTTGAATTTTTATCGTTATGTTTATTTGCTTTAGGAGGCATTTTCAAACTATTAATGTTTATCACGTGTTGGATATTTCTGAATTTATGGATTTAGACTTGTGGAGTAGTGGTTATCTGGATTGGATTGAACAATTTCGAGTTAATATTGAGTTTTAGGTCCTCGTTGGTTCTTAGTTCAAAACATAAGATTTGTTAATTTTTTTGAATTGCGGTTAATTGTGGTTAACCACTAACCTAACCGCATAACCGCGGTTCGGTTAGTGGTTAACCGCAACTCAAAGCGGTTCAGTTAAGGTTATCGATTTCATTGATTTTGCGGTGCGGTTAACCGCAAATCTCGGTGCGGTTAACCAACACCGAACCGATTTCCAGCCCTACCTGCAGCAACTAGAAACTAGAATGCATCTATGCAAGACTCACGTCTTCTCCATCAGTAACACTTAGCACCATCAGTAACAGTGTTAAAAATCTTAAGAACGTTGACTATATTTGTCATCTAACATAAAATCAAAACGTTTGGTCTAAAAATGTCATAAAAAGAAAGTCGCTAGATTTGATACTTTTTTGAAAGAATTGACTAAATTTATAAATGAGTTCAATGTTAAACCCTCCTAGACCTTAAAAGCTAAAGTATATTCAATTTCATTTCATTTATTATAAGTATATTTAATTTATAAAAATGAATTATTATTTTTATTATATGAACAACTGCTACAATCCTTAAGAGTTAAGCCTACTCGCGATTAAAAATTTAATATATTTTTAAATTATTTATCACATAAAAAAATTTACATAAAATTTTGCAAATTGTAGTTGAGAGTTGAGACTAGTAAGTAATAACCCGTGGGCAACCCGAGACCCGCCCGACCCGCGACCGATGAACCCGCGACCCGGCGAACCCGCGACCCGGCGAACCCGCGACCCGGCGAACCCGCGACCCGGCGAACCCGCAACCCGACGAACCCGCAACCCGACGAACCCGCAACCCGACTAACCCGCAACCCGACTAACCCGACCCGTGGCCCGCCCAGCCCGCCCGTTTGACAGCTCTACATATAAATAACAGCGGCCACGGCCGCTGTTAAACTGCTTATCTACCGCTATTAAATGGGCAGTTTCTTGTAGTGTTTTGGATAGCATGAGACAGTTCAAGGATGTTATCGAGGTACTTTGTTCGATCTCTATTTTCTTTTCAAGGTCGAGAATTTAGAATATGCATATATAACAGTTCTGTGTGATGAATAATTATTCTTGCATAAAGAACCAACCATACTAAAGGTCGTAGCTGTTACTAATTAGTGTTGTAGAGAAAGACTCATAAACAAAGTAGATTAATAAAGGTACTTTATATCATTTATTTATTGTTATTGGTTGACTTGACTCTCTGCCATAGTTTAACTGAAATAGTAGATACTAATATATAGAACTGCTACTACTATACCACAGTTTAATGCAAATTGTCATTTAGGTGGAGTGCCTTCTTGCAAAACTATTGACATTGCATCAATTCCAGAAATCATAAAGACTACACTGATTTTTTGGAATTCATATAGCTGAATGAAAATACAGGCATGGTATCGATGAAATGCCTTGTTGCTATGTAGGGGACGATATTTTGACAATGCCCACAATAATATTGGTTTGCATCAGGCTCCACTTTACGGCGACAATGTTATGTTGGGCAGCCAATGTAACACCATCCATCTGTTACTTCTGTAACTGTACACAACACCTTGTAAAAGTGACCCTACAAATAAGAATAGGGCGGCACCATCTGCTAAAACTTGTCCCTTTTTAATGTAGTTACCACGCCGAGCCTAAATCATTAGCATCAGAGCTATAACATGGTACAGACAGATATCAGAAATTTAGAAGGAGATAGGTGAATTTAACATACCAAGTTACCATTATCTTGTTTTAGCATATCAAGATCATTAATTGTGATTTCTTGAATTCTAGGAGCCGTAGGGTCACTGAACACTAGTGGTTAGATTAGGGTTGGTTGATCAGATGATTCACTCCTGTAGTATGTTAATGTAGTGAACATAAGTACAACAATAGATATTTGACTAATGGTTGTTATTGAATGGAGAAATGAAGTATTTACCTCTCTATAAAGCATTTAAGTTCAGGAATGTCAAGGTCAGGATACACTTGAGTAATACTTGTGTGCTGGAAATAAGTTTCATCTTTCAAAGCATAAAGGTCAATCTGTTACAATGATATCCCATGAAAAAATGCATAATAATGTGTAAGGGTGTATTTATTGATACCTCTATATCGTTTGACATATAGGGATGATATCAAGAGGACAACATACTTGTTAATGTATGCCTTGAGCATTTCATGTACCTCAACTGCTAATCTTCCCCAAAATGTAACACATATGACAACACCTTTGTGAGAAAAGTTTAAAAAACTGTAAGTTTACAATGGATATTATCAGATTTGTTGTTTTAGTTATGATAGCCTGAATTAAGTAAGAGGAACATAACTAACTCTTTAAGGCGCAGGTACACATTTTTAGGTTGGAAGTTCTGTTTCGTACAGCACGTCGCTTGAGATTCCTTTGGTTGACCAAAACACCAATTGTATATGGAAATCATGGAGCTGGGCAGCCAATGTAACACCATCCATCTGTTACTTCTGTAACTGTACACAACACCTTGTAAAAGTGACCCTACAAATAAGGATAGGGCGACACCATCTGCTAAAACTTGTCCCTTTTTAATGTAGTTACTACGCCGAGCCTAAATCATTAGCATCAGAGCTATAGCATGGTACAGACAGATATCAGAAATTTAGAAGGAGATAGGTGAATTTAACATACCAAGTTACCATTATCTTGTTTTAGCGTATCAAGATCATTAATTGTTATTTCTTGAATTCTAGGAGCCGTAGGGTCACTGAACACTAGTGGTTTGATTAGGGTTGGTTGATCAGATGATTCACTCCTGTAGTATGTTAATGTAGTGAACATAAGTACAACAATAGATATTTGACTAATGGATGTTATTGAATGGAGAAATGAAGTATTTACCTCTCTATAAAGCATTTAAGTTCAAGAATGTCAAGGTCAGGATACACTTGAGTAATACTTGTGTGCTGGAAATAAGTTTCATCTTTCAAAGCATAAAGGTCAATCTGTTACAATGATATCCCATGAAAAAATGCATAATAATGTGTAAGGGTGTATTTATTGATACCTCTATATTGTTTGACATATAGGGATGATATCAAGAGGACAACAGACTTGTTAATGTATGCCTTGAGCATTTCATGTACCTCAACTGCTAATCTTCCCCAAAATGTAACACATACGACAACACCTTTGTGAGGAAAGTTTAAAACTGTAAGTTTACAATGGATATTATCAGATTTGTTTTTTTAGTTATGATAGCCTGAATTAAGTAAGAGGAACATAACTAACTCATTAAGGCGCAGGTACACATTTTTAGGTTGGAAGTTCTGTTTCGTACAACACGTCGCTTGAGATTCCTTTGGTTGACCAAAACACCAATTGTATATGGAAATCATGGGGCTGGGCAGCCAATGTAACACCATCCATCTGTTACTTCTGTAACTGTACACAACACCTTGTAAAAGTGACCCTACAAATAAGGATAGGGCAACACCATCTGCTAAAACTTGTCCCTTTTTAATGTAGTTACCACGTCGAGCCTAAATCATTAGCATTAGAGCTATAATATGGTACAGACAGATATCAGAAATTTAGAAGGAGATAGGTGAATTTAAAATACCAAGTTACCATCATCTTGTTTTAGCGTATCAAGATCATTAATTGTGATTTCTTGAATTCCAGGAGCCGTACACTAACACTGGTGGTTTGATTGGGGTTGGTTGATCAGATGATTCACTCCTGTAGTATGTTAATGTAGTGAACATAAGTACAACAATAGATATTTGACTAATAGTTGTTATTGAATGGAGAAATGAAGTATTTACCTCTCTATAAAGCATTTAAGTTCAGGAATGTCAAGGTCAGGATACACTTGAGTAATACTTGTGTTCTGGAAATAAGTTTCATCTTTCAAAGCATAAAGGTCAATCTGTTACAATGATATCCCATGAAAAAATGCATAATAATGTGTAAGGGTGTATTTATTGATACCTCTATATTGTTTGACATATAGGGATGATATCAAGAGGACAACAGACTTGTTAATGTATGCCTTGAGCATTTCATGTACCTCAACTGCTAATCTTCCCCAAAATGTAACACATACGACAACACCTTTGTGAGGATAGTTTAAAACTGTAAGTTTACAATGGATATTATCAGATTTGTTGTTTTAGTTATGATAGCCTGAATTAAGTAAGAGGAACATAACTAACTCTTTAAGGCGCAGGTACACATTTTTAGGTTGGAAGTTCTATTACGTACAACACGTCGCTTGAGATTCCTTTGGTTGACCAAAACACCAATTGTATATGGAAATCATGGGGTTGGGCAGCCAATGTAACACCATCCATCTGTTACTTCTGTAATTGTACACAACACCTTGTAAAAGTGACCCTACAAATAAGGATAGGGCGACACCATCTGCTAAAACTTGTCCCTTTTAATGTAGTTACCACGTCGAGCCTAAATCATTAGCATTAGAGCTATAATATGGTACAGACAGATATCAGAAATTTAGAAGGAGATAGGTGAATTTAACATACCAAGTTGCCATCATCTTGTTTTTGCGTATCAAGATCATTAATTGTGATTTCTTGAATTCCAGGAGCCGTACACTAACACTGGTGGTTTGATCACTACAAAAAATCTGCTATTTAGCGTCGGTCACCGACGTCGTTTAGCGTCGGCTGCTGACCGACGCTAAAGGATTTAGCGTCGCTCGGCAAAAGCGACGCCAATTCTTCCGACGCTAAATTTTAGCGTCGGTCGCTTGCTGACCGACGCTAAATTCGTTTAACGAACGACGCTAAATCCTTGACCGAACCGGTCGCTGACCAACCCAAATTTTTTTGTTTCTGTTTTTTTATTTGTTTTCAATACTCATTTTATTTTGTCACTCCATTTTCTATTAATGTCCAATCAGTCACTCCATTTTCCAGTTATACAATTTGGTCATTTATATTTATTAGGTCACCCTTTTGGTCACTTCTTGTCCAATCAGTCAATACTTGACCGATCAACGTGATGGTGGCGGCGGCGGTTGAGAGGTTGGGGGTTGTCGGCGGGCGGAGGGTTTCGTCGGCGGAGTGGAGCTTCGGTGGGCGGAGGGTTTCGTTGGCGGAGGAAGGAGGCCGCTGGAGTGGAGCTTCGGCGGGCGGAGGGCGTCGGCGGAGGAAGGAGGCCGCTGGAGAGGAAGAGGAGGAAGAAGAAGAAAAAGAAGAAGATTGGATCTGAAGAGGAAGAAGAAGAAGGAGGAGAAGCTTAGAATTGGAGAGGAAGAGGAAGAAGAAGGAGAAGAATGGATCTGGAGAAGAGAAAGAAGAAGAACAATGGATCTGGATTTTGGAGAGGAGGAAGAAGAAGAAGAAGAAGATTTGAGCTAGAGAAGAGTAAGAAAAAGAAAGAGGAAGAAGAAGAAGATGCAATTAGGGTTAGGGTCGGCTGAGAGGTTTAAATATATACGTGTTTTAGCGTCGGTCGCTGGCCGACGCTAAAACATGTCGGTAACCGACGCTAAACCTGGTCGGCTCCGTTTCTGACCGAAAACCAAATTTAGCGTCGGTTTTTGGTCAGTTTTAGCGTCGGTCGCTTGTCGACCGACGCTAAACCCTTGGTCAAACGCGAGTCAAGGGTTTAGCGTCGGTTTTTAATCGACCGACGCTAAACTCTTCCCCGGTGACCGACGCTAAATAGCAGATTTTTTGTAGTGGATTGGGGTTGGTTGATCAAATGATTCACTCCTGTAGTATGTTAATGTAGTGAACATAAGTACAACAATAGATATTTGACTAATGGTTGTTATTGAATGGAGAAATGAAGTATTTACCTGTCTATAAAGCATTTAAGTTCAGGAATGTCAAGGTCAGGATACACTTGAGTAATACTTGTGTGCTGGAAATAAGTTTCATCTTTCAAAGCATAAAGGTCAATCTGTTACAATGATATCCCATGAAAAAATGCATATAATGTGTAAGGGTGTATTTATTGATACCTCTATATTTTGACATATTGGGATGATATCAACAGGACAATGGGTTTGTTTATGTATGCCTTGAGCATTTCACACTACAAGAAAATATAGGATTAGTCACTGATTTTTAGTCACAGTTTTAGTAACCGTGACTAATTTGTCACGGTTTAGTCACGATTAGTTAACCGTGACTAATATAGTCACGATTTACAAACAAATCGTGACTAATAATTTAGGAGCTGAACTAATCAGTGCGTGCCACGCTGGCAATCCGCACTTCATTGTTTGAACCAATCCGTGCGTGCTTTGATTTTTGTGCTGAGTCCCTTCTCTTTCCCCCTCTTTCTTTTTCTTCTTCGCTTTTTTTATCTGTTCAATCCTTCCCTTCTTCTTTCTTTTTCTCCCTCTTCAATCCTTCTTCTCTTTTCCTTCACCTTCTTCGTCTTCCTCCATCCTTCTTCTTCCTCCAACCTTCTTCTTCTTCTTCTTTGACCTAAACAGAAAACCCCCAATTTAAACCTAGAAAATCGATCCCTTTGCAATTAGAGAGAAAGAAGGTTGGATCCGACCCATCAGCTCGACGACGGACAGAAAGTCAAGAGTGATGGCGCATGTGGAAGCAAGGAGAGGGGTGAAGACCATGTGGTTCATCAATCGGCAGCCTGCCCATTTGGATCCAAGCCTTCTCGCTGCTTGTTGTGGGCTTCAAGCTTCCGCAGTGCGTCGACGACGGAGAGAGGTGCGGATGTGGAGTCGGTTCATCGGCGGAGACGGTGACGGTGACGATGGCGAGAGGTGCGGATGTGGAGTCGGTTCGTCGGCGGAGACGGTGGTGAAGAAGTGGGAGAGTGATGAAGAAGTGGTGACCAAATAACAATAATATGAAATTTAGTGACCAAATAACAATAAATAAAACGTTAAGTAGCTACCCAGAAATGAGAGGGATGAAACAGAAAAAGTTAGATATTTAGTGACCAGACAGTAATAATCAAAAAGTGACTATAATGGAAATCAGGTGACTAAAATGTAATTTGGGGGACCAATTTTGTCATGGTTTTCTTCTAAACCGTGACCAATATTGGTCACGGTTTATAAGTATTGGTCACGGTTTATAAGTAAACCGTGACTAATATTGGTCACGGTTTAGAAGGAAACCGTGACAGAATCGTTAGTCACGGTTTCCTTATAAACCGTGACAAAATTTGGTCGATATAGTCATGATTTCTAAAATGTGACTAATTTTTTAGTCAAGGTAAAAACTGTGACTAGTCTACCTTTTTCTTGTAGTGTCATGTACCTCAACTACTAATCTTCCCCAAAATGTAACACATACGACAACACCTTTGTGAGGAAAGTTGAAAACTATAAGTTTAGAGTGGATATTATCTGATTTGTTGTTTTAGTTATGATAGAATGAATTAAGTAAGAGGAACATAACTAACTATTTAAGGCGCAGGTACACATTTTTAGGTTGGAAGTTCTGTTTCGTACAACACGTCGCTTGAGATTCCTTTGATTGACCAAAACACCAATTGTATCAGGAAATCATGGGGAAATAGGATTCAATAGAGTATACAAGCAGAATAAGTAAAATGTGCAGTATAAGGGAAGAATTTACTGAAAAGATCAACCCTATGTTCAACTTTGTACTGTATATCCTTATCTTCGATGAAATGAACATGTACTTGGGGATGTCGGCTAGAGCCCCCATGATGTGAATCGCCGCAATCGTGGGCAGACGACCCTAACCACCGCAAGTTAGCCTCCTAGAAACAAGCTTAATCTATGGAACCGGGATGGAAATCGGACTTTGTCCCACTAGCTTAAATTAAAGAGCTAGGAACTAGAAGTATCAATTCGAAGGCGCCACTCCAAGAGATGAATGCTCTCGACGATAAGTCGAACCTTAAGCAATGCTCCTCACATAAGCTTGAAGGGAAAGAACATAAGTTCTGAAATTTATATTTAATCAAAGGGGGGTTGTGACTTACAATGAGGCGTATAGGCCTCTATTTATAGGGGAGGAGTAGGGAACAAGCTCTCATATTCCTCATTTGAAACTAACTCCTAAATTATTAAAGAAAGGCCAAAAACAAATTTGTAGCCAAAACTTTCCGTGAAATGTCAAACATAGCCAAAGCTATTCGTGTCACACTGTTTAGACCAAACTTTTAATTTTTATGACAAATGTAGCCGGTATTAGTTAGAATTTTAACATCGTTAGTGACAGTGCAAACGGAGCTGACGTGGCATCTACTTGACCGGTCAACTAGATGCCACGTCAGATGCCACGTCATTATTTAAAAATAAATAAATTAATCTAAAACAAAATAAAAGAAAAAATAAAATTTGATGTAAAAAAAATTAATGTAAAAATTCTTCTTCTTCCTCGCTCCACCCACGGCAGTCGGTGCTCCACCCACCCACCGCCGCCGTCGCTCCACCAACCCATCGCCGCCGTCGCTCCACCAACCCACCGCCGCCGTTGCTCCACCAACCCACCACCGCCGTCGTATAATTCTCCCACCGCCGCCGTCGCTCCACCAACCCACCGCCGTCGTTGCTCCACCAACCCACCGTCGTCACCCCCTAATCCCCCTCACCGACACCCCCCAAATCCCCCCAATATTATATTTAAATACAATAATTAAATATAATATATATTATTTAGTCAGGGCGTGGCCCCCGACAATAAAGCCCCCGACTAAAATAGTCGGGGGCTTTATTGTCGGGGGTCGCGCCCCCCCACTAAATAATCATTTAATGGGGGGCGCGGCCCCCGACAATAATGCCCCCGACTATTTTAGTCGGGGGCCACGCCCCCGACAAAAAACAGTATTCCTCCTTAAATTTTCTCATTATCCCCATTCTTTTCATTTCTCCTCCCAATCCCCACTAGCCAAAGCCGCCGCCGACGTCCGCCATTCGCCGCCGTTTGTCGTCCGCCATCATGCGCCGTTCGCAGCCATCCGCCGTCTGTCCATCGCCATCCACCGTCCGCCGCCATCCGCCGTCCGCCGCCGCCACCACCACCACTATCCACCGTCACCGTCGCCGTCCACCACCACCACCACCGTCCACCACCACCTTCCACCGCCGCCACCACCACCACTATCTACCGCCACCGCTACTACCACTAAAACAACCATCGGCGCCACCACCGTCGCTGTCGTCGTCCGCCGTCCACCACCATCGCCGTTCACCACCACCGTCGTCGTCATCGTCCGACGACCATTAGTTAAAAATAATTTTTATATATTATTTATTTAATATATATGTAATTTAGTCAGGGGCCACGCCCCCGACAAAATATCCCTAGTCAGGGACACTTTAGTGGGTTGCAAGGGTGAATTTAGGGGGGGGGGGGCCTTGCTCCCCTCTATTTTCAATTTTGCCCCCTATTTGATGTGTTTGTTGTAGTGAGAGACTTCCATCGCCGATTGCTGCAGTCGTGACATCCGTCGCTCTTCCGATGCCGATTGGGATCCTCCATCGCCGTCGATTGGTTGCGACGCCCGTCTCTCCCCCCCCCCCTCGATTTTGCTGCCATTCCTTCTTCTTCTTATTTCGTCTGCCGCCTCTGGGTTCCTCTATTGGGAGAGCAGAGAAGTTCAGCTGTCGTCGAAGACCCAAGCAACAACCCGATTCCAAGTCTTGCTTCTTCTGTCGTCGATTAGCGAGGAAAAGCAGCGACGTTCCTCTGACGACGAAGACCCAAGTAGTGACCCGCTACGAATTCTGCCACCAAATCGCTGCCTCCGGTCGACTACGCACACCCCCGCCGACTATTAATTCGGGTACTAGTACTGCCAAATTTTTCCCAAATTTCAATTGCATGACTGTTTGTGATTGTTGTGTGTTGTGGTAGAATCCGTACTAGTATTTGTACAATACTAGTATATGCATAATACTAGTATTTTCCTAGATTTCAATCATGGTTATTTGTTTGTGGGTTTGTGAAGAGATTTCAGATTGTATAATACTAGTATCTTGACCCTTTAATATCATGAAATAATATTTTTGAAGGATATATAAACTGATGCATGTTTGTATTTGTCTTCAGGTGTTTGATTTCATTGTTCAGAATCTTCAAGCTTTGAGAAAATCTAAAACAAATACCCAGATCCTTCAACAAAGTGTGTTTCTAAAGTACAACTAAGTCATATTTCTGACTTTCAGTAGGTTCCTGCAAAGATTCAACATATTGTTGGACATCTGGTGGAAGCATGAATAACTAGCTCTTTACTTGATGACTACATTTTGTTATTTCTTACTCTGTTAGAAGCTCCCTAACCACAGTTGCTTTATCCCAATAGCCATTAAGTGAACTTGAACGAGCATATTTTATGCACCACTGCACCAATTTGAGCATAAATATTTTCCATGAATTTCAACATAACTATTCAATTGTATAACATGTATGAGCTGCCTAGGGGTGTTAAAAACGATAGAGCTGGATAAGACAACGAGACACACCATGGATTCCATTGTGGGAGCTTGCCCCATACTAGTATTAACTAAGATACTAGTATGCTCTACCGAATCGGAATACTAGTATTTTTCAGAATACTAGTATTTAAAGATATTTGAATTTTCTTGTATTATGTTGAATACTATTAAAAATGGAGGTTGAAAAACCAAAACAATGGGCGACTAGAATTTTTATGCTTTAATCATACAACAAAGAAGAAGAAGGTGAACGTAGTTAAATAGGGAAGAGGAATAAAATATTCTGTTACCAAATTTGAAGGAAGGATATTGCATAAATATTTAATTAATAATTGAAAGAAATTCAAAGTGATGGTTGAAATTTTAAGTATCCATGGCGTAAATATAAGAGGAGGAAGAAGATTAATCCTAGGTATATTAGTTAAGAAAATATATTGTTCCATATTTTGAGGATGAGATAATTAAAAAATCATTATAATAATTGCCTATTAAACAATGCAGACGGTTATAATGTGGAAGCCGAAGGAGTAAGTTTAATTAACAATTTTAAATTTAATTAAATAACTAATTAGGTAGTTAGGATGAGATTAAGGGTGGAGATTAAACTTTGTACCAGTGACAAAGTAAGGACTTTGTCACCAAAAAAATTTCCGATGAGAGGTGACCAACTGACGGTAGTTTTTGTAATTAGGATTAAAAGTATAGTTAAATAGGATGGTTTTTAAAATAATATTTATTTAATGAAAAGATAAATGAGGTGAGAGAAAAAATGTAAAAAATAATAACGAGATAATAATTGATTATGGTTAATTAAGGGGGCGGTTCAGGGTCCAACCTCTTATGGACCGTTAAATCAACTAAGGTTTCATCTAACGATTGATATTTTTTTATCTTGTTCAAACAGTTGACCGGATCTGGAGCTGTTAATTAATACAATTAACTACCTTAAAAGATTTAAAAAAAAAAAATAATCAAGGCTTCTTATTAGTTTATGTAACCTTGACATAAGAAATTATTATGTTAGCTTCCTTTATCTCAATTTCGGCGGGCAATTCCTAATATGAGGACCTCTTTAAGTGTCCTTATTTAAGGACACTAATCTAGTCTGTCTATTTTTTAAGCTGAGATCTAATTGTTAATATGAAATGGGTGTTTGGGTAATTTCCTTAATTGGTAAATAGTTTTATTTTAAGTTTGTTTTTATATAATTAATATTAATTATTTATCAAAATAGTTAGTTTGTCTAATTTTATTATTAAAAAGGTAACAAAGCAGTTATTTTGTATGTGAGAATCATCTCTGTGCAGTCATTTGGCATGGTTTCTTCCGGCAACTTTTGATCAGGCGACGACGACGGTTTTGTTTCAAAGAGAGACGTCGACGATTTGTTACCAACGACATCAAGGGCGGAACCAGGATTAGAAAATGCCCTGAGCCGAAATTTATTACTATAATATATATTACGTTACATATATTATTTTACTTTTAATATATAATGCTATTTGCCATTAGATCATTGCGCCTGATATGTTTGTTCTTGAGATTATTAGTATTACTCTTAAAAAAATGAAATTAGAATGTGCCACCGGCTATTTTTTTTTTAATTTGAACGATTTATCATCAAATATTTTATTTTTACTCATTCATAAGTCGAGATAAAATGGTACTGGGCTTACTCAACCCTCTACACATATTGATGAAACATTAGCATTAGGGAAGTGTATGATTAATATGATTGAGTATATTAACTATATTAGGTTTTTTTAAGAGACAAAGTATTAGAATATATTTAGTTGTTAAGTTTGAAATAATAACAATGAACTGAGAATTAAAATAACACTGAGCCGGATTTAAATTTTGCACTGAGCCGGATTCGAAAAAATCACAAATTTATACTCAGATTAAACGCTCGGGACCGAAAGTGGGGTGAGCTATGGCTCGGCCCGGCTCCCCCCCCCCCCCCAGTTTCCAAGGGAGACGTCCGGGGTTTTGTTTCCAAGGGAGGCTTGACGAAATCAGAATCATCCGTCTCAGTCTCCGATTCGTTGCTCGGATGATGCTCCAACCCCTACAAATGGAACCAAAATCAAACCCTCAACCAGGTCCCATTTATGCCAACGGGCCCTAATTTCAAAAAAAAAAAAAAAACAACAAACAAACCCAAACGGACCCTAAACAAGACCAACCTTTTTTCGAGGCTTCTCCCTCGCTCCGCTTGTCCAATCCTCCCGCAATCACTGTTTGGATACCCAAAGCTTGTCCGTGTGAAGAGACAAGTCGGCTGGACCGCCGAACCGCGCTCTGACGACCTCCATCGTCAGTCCTTTGAAGGAGTCGGTCCCCTTTCAGTGTTGGTTGTTGTCGGGACCCTTTCCCACCTCCTACTTTCCCATCCAACCTCGCCGCCGGTACCACCCTTTGTTTCTTAGGCCGACGACGACTATGGCTAGGTTCCATCACTAGATTGTGGAACTTCAATCCCTAAATCGTCGACGCCGGTTTCCTGCTGAAGAGAGAGTGTCGTTTTTTAGATTTGAAGAAGTTTCTATGGATTTGTTTTTCTCTTCCCTCAGCTTATGGATCCATTAAATCAATTAGATTCTTTCCCATATTGTCCCTATCCGATTCCCACCGTCAGATCTGGATCCTCATCCAATGGTTGCGAATGGTGTTCTTAAATAAGGACCCTTATAGGGGTCCTTACAGTATGAGTTCCCATTTCGGCCAATGGCAATTACTAATATGAGGACATCCAAAGTGTTTTTATATAAGGACACTAATCTACACCCTTAATTTATATGATAAAGATTCAATGATTAATATGAAATGAGTATTAGGGTAAATTGCTTAATTGGTACGGCTTTTTTTAATTCTCATTTTTAGTTCCACTTTAAATTAATTACCCTTTTTGTCCATACTTGATTTCTCGTCGTTAGATTATGATCATCATCCAACGACTGTAAATATTGTCCTCATATAAGGACTTTTAATGAGTTCTCACAATAGTAGATCCCTCGGCCAATGGGAATACTAGTCTCTATAGTCACTGTAAAAATTGGCTGATGTGGCCTAGTCGGATTGGAGGACTGTCCATCTGCCCGTCGTCGTCATCACTGCTCACTTTGCACATTATTACTTTATACCATTTACTGCCTCTCCCACTTCTACCACTCTCATACGCAAACTGAAACTGATCATCTTCCCTGACCCCTTTGGCTGCCTCTGTTTTCCAGAAATCCTCTGCACATCCAACATGGGAAAGAAACGCCACAGCAGCACTTTTGCAGCTCCTGAGGTTCATCAAGGAGTTACCCCACACTCTCCACTCTCCATTGTACTTAGTCTTTTTCATGAAACCCCATGTTTTAATGCATGCCCCATCTTTAAAGATCACAACTTTTACCCTCTCTCTTTACTTTCAGGCTGTGGGCTATTTTGATTTTTTTGTTGTTGAATGAAATGGGTGCATCTCTCTTTCTCTGCATGTTGTTTGTTAGCTGTAAAATTGTGGGTTGGGGATTTCTCTGTCTCTCAGAGTTTGGGTATTTTGTATTTCTGCTGAATGAATGCTGCGATGTCTGTCTTTCTTGTGATTAGGGTTTGGTTACTAGAATTGTTGAACATGCTTTGTCTCCTCTCACAACTGTAGATTTTAGTTGAAAATTCATGGGTATGTGTTTCATTGTCGAAGGAATCAATGGATGAATGTCTCTTCAAACATTATTAGACTAATATGACAACTCTTTTAAACATGATTAGGCTAAGAAATCCGGGACTGAACCCAACAGCTCCTCTACCACAAAGGCACCACCTCAAGCTGCAGATCCTGCTCCAGCTACTCACGAAACGACCAAGATCACTCTCAAGACAGCATCTGCAAAGAAACCTAAGACTACCCACGAGAATCCAGTGGTCGTTAAGACCACTTCTTCAAACAAGGATAAGAGTACCCATGAGAAAAACCCAGATGCAATCTCTGTCAAGCCAACTTCTTCTGGTGGAAGTAGGCGCTCTAGTCGCCTTCTGAATGTAGCTAAAACTACTACTCTCAACGAGGAAATCGAGCATTTAATTGAGGATATAACTAGCACTAATAGTGAGGAGCAGGAGGAAGAGATGCAGCCGATGGCAAAAGTGACACAAAGGAAGAACTATTCTACTGTTCCTGAGAATGGTGACACTGGGGAGAAGAGCCTCGAAGAGCTTGTGAAACTTTGCGAGGCACAACAACAGACCATAGCTGAACTGAAGGCTGAGGTATCCTTCTTGTTATACATGGAATTATTCTTGTTTGGTACATACATTTTGTCATCATTCTTGCATCCTTAATGATTGATTACCAGATCTCGAACAGTGTGAAGCCCTCAGACCTAAAGTACAAGAACTTGTACATTGATTCCAAGAAGGAGGTACATATACTCTAAAATTTTGTTGTATTTCTAACTTGGAAGTATTTCTCATCTTCTAGTGTGTCCTTTGGTGTACTTAGAATGAGGCCTTGACAAAGGAAGTTCATCAGCTGCGAATGGATATCGAGCATACTCGTGGTAGAGCTGTGGGGGTATGTGCTATGATGCTCCATTCTGTTTCTTGTAAAGTTGAGATTTTCAAAAGATGACCATCTTCATAATTAGCTGCTAACTTGCTTCATCAATTGCCAGCTGGGAGAAGCTATGATGACCGTTGTTGTGGCGGTGGCAAGGACTGCTTTCCAGGGTGGTGATGACTGAGAAATTTGCAGAGAGGGTGCTTTTGCTTTAACTGTTGTTTCTGTGCTAAACCTTAACTATGTTAGCTAGGTTATGGTTCTGAACTTGGTAGATGACAAAGGAGGAAATGCTTTGTATGCACAATCTTTTGGATAGTTGAGGAGGAATATCATGCTTGCTTATTACCTTAACAAAAATTTCATAAATGCAACAGAAATAATGCAAATTCTACATAATGCTGGATCGATGAGCTACATACATGGTTGTCAACACCAGCATCATCTGAGCAATCTGGAGAAGAGAAATCTGAGGCCCATTCCGCGGATGAGCTGCTGATAAATCTTGGGAGGTGAGTTGGTGGTACTCTACAAGCTGGTGTAAGCACTGGTTTCCCCTCTTCAGATTGGCATTCTCCATTTGCAGCCTCATCTGTCATGAATTGAATACCTAATCATAAGTATCATCCATATCAAGAGCAAAATTAACATAACAAGCAAGCAACAGTGGTTCCTCTGGCCGAATCCCTGAAGAGAAAGCCATCTCGAAGCCTGCTGTTCTCCTCCTCCAACAGGGTACATATCTCTTGCACAAAACACATATCGGACTTCAGCTCCAGATAAGAAAGAGCAGAGAATTCAGAAACACACACTCATCCATACACAAGTAAAGAAGCCCAAGTAAATAACAGCATCATACATTTTTGGCTTTCTTCAGCTTATTAGTACTGTTCTTGTTTTCTTCACCAATCAGAGGTATCATAAGATTCATAAGCTTCCAACTTCCTTTTGAACCCGGTCTTCTCCTCTTCTTCGTAGTTTCTTCCTTCTCGTGATTCGTCATCTGAGCTGTTGATCTTCCCATGGAGCAACTCTGTCAACGAAGGGGACTCAGCCAGAGATCTAGCACCCTGAAAATAAGCCACAACTGATCTTTGATAACCCTGGTAACCGGGCCGACCAGATAACCGGGCCGACCCGGCCGAATACCACCCCTACACAAGATGAAATATTACGCGAAGAAAGCATTTTCTTCTGTTTTCTCAGCCATTTACGAAATGGGCTTCTCGTTTGTTTTTGGCCCAATATGCTGTTATCTTTGGCCTTTCCGTTTTCACTGTTGCGCTGTCATTTTGTCTGTTTCTGTAACGAACTATATAAGGAATGATGAGCTGAGGGAGAAGGCATCTTTGAGCCTTCTTCATTTTCTGAAAATATGGTATCAGAGCGATTTCCGCTAGCCATTCTTTTCTTCCTTTCTTCTCAACCAAATTTCTAGATAGCAACAATGGCTGAAGAATCAAACAATGAAAGTTCTGTTACCGGAAAGGAATACCTTATCTCTGACCCCTACTACTTACATGGAGGAGAAAATCCAGCACTGCTGTTGGTGTCGGAGCGTCTCAACGGAGCTAATTACGACGACTGGAGCAAGTCTATGCTTACCTCACTAGGTTCGAAAAACAAAATACCCTTCATCGATGGATCTCTGCCGATGCCGCTTGCTATAGATTCACTTTACCACCCATGGATAGCCTGCAACACCACCGTGCTTGGATGGCTGAGACACTCAGTTGTTGACACAATCCGACGAAGCTTGCTCAACTACAAGACAACAGCGGAGGTATGGAAGAACTTAAAGAAGCGTTTCTCACAAGGTGATTTGATACGTATCTCTGAATTACAGGAAGAACTATCAAATTTAAAGCAAGGTAGCAGATCTGTCTCAGAGTATTATACTCATCTGATTACTGTATGGAATGAGCTTATTGGATATCAGCCTATACCAGATTGTGATTGTGCTGGATCTGTTCATGTTGATTGTAAAGTTTCATTGAAAATGACAGAATATCAGGAAACTAATTACATCATACAGTTCCTTAGAGGTTTAAATGACAATTACAGCTTAGCTCGTACTCAGATCTTGATGACAGATCCTTTACCTGACCTGGATTCTGTGTGTTATCGAGTTACTCAATTGGAGAGGCAGCTGGTAGGAACTTCTAATAAAAAAACCAGCTCTTCCATGGCTATGAGTGCTACACAGGTTCAATCCTCTCCACAATACAGGGCACCTAACCCTAGGAACTTCCATACCAGCATGATTCGAGGTGGATTTCAGAGACCACCATTACGAGGTCCTAGGCCTCAGCAAGGGCAATATACTCCTAAACATCTGCTGTATTGTACTCACTGCAAGTTTACAGGACACACTTATGAAGAATGTTGGAAAAGAATTGGCTATCCACCGGGTTATGGACCACAATATCCTCAGTCACCGAGACCTCAAGCAGCTGCAGCTACTACAGTTTATCAATCAGGTGTGATCGACGGGCTATCAAGTCTGAATTTGACTCCGGAGCAGTGTACTCAGTTACAAGCATTGATCCAATACACCAAGACTTCTACATCAGCCACTCCAAATCCCCAACCACAGTCAACTCACCATACCTCTTCCCCTGCATCCCTCCTATCCTCTGTGTCTCATCCTACAGGTAATTCTGTCATAAAACAACATTGTTGGATTTTAGATACTGGAGCCACTGATCATATGATTTGTGATATTGCTTATTATTCATCCTATAAACCTATCATAAACACTTACATTACTTTACCAAATGGCACCAAGGTGCAAGCAACACATATAGGAACAGTTGTCATCTCAGAACATGTCATATTGCATGATGTCCTCTTTGTTCCATCATTCACTTTCAACCTTGTTTCTGTTCACAAGTTAACATCATCTCTGTCCATATCTGCTTTGTTCCTTGGTGAAATGTGCTACTTGCAGGACCTTGTTTCGGGGAAGAGAATTGGTTCAGCTAATCTCAACAAAGGACTCTACTGTTTGACATCTTCATCACCTGCTGCCAACACCATCTCTATACAGCCAACTGTTTTGCATTCTCAGACCACACCTCCATCATGTTTTGATCTCTGGCACTATCGCCTTGGTCATTTATCTCATTCTAGGATTCCTTGTTTGCAAACCCTTCATTCTAGCATAGTTACCAAACCATCTTAGCCATGTTCTATCTGTCATTTTGCTAAACAACGCAAGCTGTCTTTTCCCTTAAGTTCATCAGTTTCTAAGCAGATTTT
This sequence comes from Linum lewisii, assembly GCA_034768395.1. NCBI lineage: Eukaryota > Viridiplantae > Streptophyta > Magnoliopsida > Malpighiales > Linaceae > Linum > Linum lewisii. Next base: position 65,521,987 of record CM068296.1, on the reverse strand, counting down.
TGATCTTATACATATTGACACTTGGAGCCCTAATAGCCAACCTTCCTATGATGGATACTCTTATTTTCTTACTATCGTAGATGATTACTCTCGAGTAACATACGTCATGTTAATGAAGCATAAGCCAGATGCAAAAGATTTAATTAAGTCCTTTTGTGCTTATGCTGTCACTCAATTTGGTAAACCTGTCAAAAGAGTCCGTAGTGATAATGTCAAGGAGTTCATTCTGCCTGATTTTTATCATAGCAAGGGTATCATTCATGAAACCAGTTGTGTGGAAACTCCACAACAGAATAGTAGGGTGGAACGAAAGCATCAACACATTCTGTCTGTTGCTCAAGCTTTAAAGTTCCAGGCAGGTTTACCTTTGAGTTTTTGGAGTGATTGTGTGCGCCATGCTGTTTTTTTATCAATCGTCTTCCATCCCCAGTCATAAACAATCAAATTCCTTATCAATTTCTTCATGACAAACCCCCAGATTTTTCCTTTCTCCGTGTCTTTGGCTGTTTAGCTTATGCTTCTACACCAGTTTCTCATCGTTCCAAGTTCACCTCACGTGCTAGGGAGTGTATCTTTCTGGGTTACTCTCTCGGGACTAAGGGCTTTAAGCTTTATGATCTATTTTCCCATGATGTGTTTCTTAGCAAGGATGTCATTTTCTATGAACACATTTTCCCCCTTCAACATCTCCTCTTCTGATTCTGATTTAGGGAGGCCTCAGGCTCAGTTAAATCCTTCTAGCATGCTTCCTGCTCAATTCCCCTCTTCTCCTTATACCCCATCATCCTCTGATCCTCCATCAGCATTTTCTTCATCACCAAATGATCCACCAGACATTGACCTTGAACCAGACATTGACCTTGAACCTCAACCTCACTCACCTACATCTTCCACGGAACCCAGCCCACAAACTACACTGCCAGACTCCTCAAGTGACACATATTCACCATCCAGCCTGCCTTCTAGCCAAGACAGCTCCACATCTGACATTTCTCCAACCAATGAACCACCACGTCGATCAAACACATAAACTCCCTACATACCTCACAGATTACCATCTCAGCATGCTTACACAAGCTATCATGGACAATAGAGCTGAAACCAATGACTCAGACACTTCCCTGAAGCAAGGATCCTATGCAAAGCAAGGTATGCACCCTCTCTCTTTTGTCCTTTCTTATGACACTTTGCATCCTGCATTTCTTCATTTCTGTTTAACAGTCAGTACAATATCCGAACCTAAAACCTATAGAGAAGCCTGCAAACACAACCATTGGATCAATGCTATGGACACTGAGCTCAAGGCACTAGATCAAAATCATACTTGGCAGCTCGAACATCTACCCGTTGGTAAGTATCCTATAGGATGCAAGTGGGTGTATAAGGTGAAGCTTAAATCAGATGGTTCTATAGAGAGATATAAGGCAAGGCTTGTGGCAAAGGGATACACTCAACAAGAAGGGCTAGATTATACAGAGACATTTGCACCAGTTGTTAAAATGACGACAGTCAGGGTTCTTTTGGCCATATCTGCTGCACAAAATTGGTTCCTTGAGCAATTGGATGTGAATAATGCTTTTTTACATGGCGACCTGAGTGAAGAAGTCTATATGGAACCTCCACCAGGTCTAATTTTATCAGCCAAAGATGCAGGGAAGGTTTGCAGACTTACTAAGTCGTTGTATGGTTTGAAACAGGCTTCTAGGCAATGGTTTGCCAAGTTGAGCAGTGCTTTGGTCACAATTGGATACAAGCAAAGCAATTCTGATTATTCCCTCTTCACCAAAGGAAAAGGAACAAATTTTACAGTGATTCTAATATTCGTGGATGATCTTATATTAGCAGGGAACTCTATGGATGAAATTTCAGCAGTAAAAGCTTACCTGGACAGTGCTTTTCAAATTAAGGACCTAGGTCCTTACGCTATTTCTTAGGACTTGAAGTTGCACGAGGCAAAGCTGGAGTTCACCTGAATCAAAGAAAGTATGCCTTAGAAATCTTGGATGAGGCAGGATTCATAGACTCGAAACCAGTCACCACACCTATGGAACCAAAAGCCAGACTCATTACAGATCAAGAAGGAAAACCTGTGGATGCTGCGGAATACAGAAAGATAGTTGGTAAACTTATTTACCTTATTGATATGCCCTGATGGGCTCGTCAATAATGAGGTTCGGTCTAGGGGAAGCCGAACCAATCTTGGCCTGAATTCGCCTTGCCCGGGTATGGTGTACCTTGCAAGGCGTATGGACATGTGTTAGAGGTGAGTGAAGATAGAAATGGATATGGAGAGTGGGGGAAAGGATAACAGAGAAGTACCGGGCGTACGTGCGCCCTTGAACAGGGCGGATGACCAAGGCCTTTAGCGTACAGCGTATGAGCGTGCAGTATCTAGCGTATGGTCTGAGTGTGTCGTGTCTTCTAGTGTGTGGGGGACCTCCTATTTATAGGTCCAAGGTGGCAAGGGCACTGGTGCCACGTGTCGACGTCCCAATGGACCGTGAAGGAGGCAAGGCGGCCTTTCCTGTCCACGGTGTGGGCCCTGTCAGGGATGGGACTAGTTGTCCTGTTGACCCTGACCGAGAGTTGCTGGGTGCCAGGGCGGGGTGTTTTGACACCGCCCATGCGCCTATCGGTAGCCCTAGTGGGCTTTGAGGCCTTCTGGGCCGGGGCCCATAAAAAACAAACGAAAGTGGTGACATTGGGAGGAGTTCTAAGAGACTATAAGTCACAGACTATAGATGCCTTCATGACCAATATTGGGACATGTTCAATAACCTGTGCAGAACTCAAGCATTGTCATAAGCATGGAGAGAGCTTGAAATGTTGGGGTGAGAGTCCTAGAAGTGCAAATCAACTTCATATGTACAGTTAAACTCTTATCAGCGACCACGTACCTGGACCATCAACATTCAACAATCGTTTGTCAATATATATAGAAGACTATTGGAGATGAACTGGAAGGTTACTTTAAAACACATCTATAGAGAGGCGAACCACTTCGAGGACGCACTGGCGAATAAGGGTCATGGAGCTGACTGGGAACACACACAATAGAGTGTTCGAATAGCATAATTAAATATTAGGAGCGGTATGCCCTTATGAGAGAGTCAGAGACTCGATTAATTTTCAAGCAATTAATTTTCATTCTTCCTAAATGTAGGCATTCCATCAAACATGTTTATCTAATTAATTAATAAAAAATAATTTTAAATACTATCACAATCAAAATAATGAAAAAAAACCGTCATAGCTAAAATAATGGAAAAAACCATCCCCATTAAATTTTTAAGTTAAAATAATATAAATAGACAAGGGGAAGTCCGTGAAAATGGCTCAGGATCCCGACCCAACCTTTAAAAATTGGACCAGTATCCAACCAAAAACTAGAGGGGTAATTTTGAAATTTTAAAAAATTAAATTAACCCTAACCTAAGTTCTCCTTCCCCCAAATATGTAACTGGCGGCTGTACGGACAATCCCTCCCACACATCTCGCTGCACTCCTTCAACCCCACACTCACAACAACCACCCTCACCGCGGTCGTCCGATCATCTTCCTCCGACGAAATCACGTCCCCCCGCGCCAACGACGAGTACTTCATCTTCATTGACAAACAGCGACGGTTATCAACATCACAACTCTTCCTCTTCGTGATCGGCGCAAGAGGGCATTCGTCGCCGGCGGAATCCTGTACTCTACCGACGTCGGAGTTCTGAACCCGCTCTCATCCTCCACATCACGATCAGTCCCAGCTTCGCCATCAACGACGACGTCGATTTTAGCTAATTGAATCGCTTCATCCACCTCCTCCTGGCCTCGATTTTCCCAGGGATCCACCTTCTTGTCTTGTAGAGGCAGGGGAAATTGACCGCCATTGTGGATTAATTCTGTGCGGTCGTGATGTTGGAAATTAGGGTTGTCAATCATGATTGTGGAATCAAGGAGCTAGCGGGTGATTTGGATGAATATTCTTCATTACCAGTAGAAGAGCTAGAGATGGTTATGGTTATACTTATAATTAGAAAGGGTGATTTTGGACGCTGTTCTGTAGTGTTGAATGTTCATCTTTGTTGGAATCAATCTTTGGTTGTTAAAATGAATAGTTACTTTGATATGTTGTGGGGTTGGTCAGCAAAATAAGATAACATGTTAACTAGTTATCTGTTATAATATATTAGCTAGTTATTAGTCTAAAATCAGGTTAACTAGTTATCATCAAAAAGAACATGTTAACTAGTTAACTCGATTAGTTAACTAGTTATCATCTTGAAAAAATGTTAACTAGTTATTTTAGTCATGATGTTAACCAGTTAACTCGATTGGTTAAATAGTTATCATCTTTAAAAAATATTAACTAGTTATCTTAGTCATTAAGTTAACTCGATAAGTTATCTAGTTAACTAATTATGCTAATTCGTTAACTAGTTAACATCAGAATAACCTGTTAATGATAACTAGTTAACGAATAATCATATAATCAAAATTTGAACGAGATTTTTATGTTAACATGTTATCTAACTAGTCATGTTATTTTTACCTAGTTAACTAGTTAATAGTTTTAGGTGATAACTTGTTACCAACATTAGTTAACTAGTTATCAGGTTAAAATTTGTTAATAACTTAGCAAAAAAAACGTTGTTAACTAGTTATCAGTTTAAAAACCATATTAACTAGTTATCAGTTAAAAAAACACGGTTAACTAGTTAACAACAAAAAAAGGTGTTAACTGGTTAACATGCCTTCGCTGGAGAAGTCATCGGAGTCTCGTTGGAAGTTGACCGATCGCCGGAAAAGTCACCGATGACGGTGACTGGTCGCCGGAAAAGTCGTCGGCAAAGTCACCGAAAAAAGTCATCAGAAAAGTCACCGGCGACGGTCGCCGAAAAAGTCACCGACTACGATCGCCGGAAAAGTCGTCGACGACGGTCGCCGGAAAAGTCACCGATGACGGTCGCCGAAAAATTCGCCGACGACGGTCGCCGAAAAATTCGTCGGCGAGGGTCGCCGGAAAAGTCACCGGCGATGATCGCCAGAAAAGTCACCGGTGACGTTCACCGGAAAAATTCCCGGCGACGGAGTGTTGCCAACTATAAACTATTAAACATAAAATATTTAAATAAAAAAATAATAAAATATTTAAATTCAATATAATAATGAAATAATGTGTAAAGTTCTAAATATCCTTAATAAATCTGGACCATTAGATTGGTCAAAGAGTCAAAGGATGATCTAATGGTTGAGAAAAGGTTGGAACACTTCCAACCCTTGGAAGGGGATGGAGTTGGATCCAGCGCCATGAAAACCGAAAAGAATGGAGGTAAATAATTTAATTTTATATTTTTTACAGTATTTAAATTTATTATTTGTAATATTCACTAATATATAACTTATATCCTTCAAAAAAAAAAATATAACTTATAACTAACTTAATATAAGCATTATGCGCAAAAAAACTTAACATAAGCGTTTATACTTTTGATCTACATTTTGTAGCCTTCCTTGAAAAATAGACTCTCCGCTTATCATTTTTTCATGTTTATTAATTAATTTATTTGTATTAATTAACCAATATAATCTCCAATAAATTAGTAGGATAACTTCTAATAAATTTCTCCCAAAAAATATAATATTTGTTTCTTTTTCATCATTATTTTTCAATCTTTCAAATAATAAAACCAACATCTAGAGAATTATGTAATTACTTTATGCAAGAATTATTTGTCTATCTTTTTATTTCATGAGTCTTTGATTAATTTATCAGGTTTTGTTTTATTTTATTTTTATCGTAACCATGTGTAATCACATTTTAGCTAATATTATCTAATCCTTTTATTTATATTTCCCTTCATTTTAACTACCAACAAATATTTTTTTTTATTTTTATATTTTTCCTTTACCATTTTCTCCCATAGTGATTCCTTAATAACATAAACAGGCCTAAAATAAATAAAAATCTCACATTTCAATATTGATTATTTTTCCACAAACAACTTATTGTTAAATCTTAATACTGAGAGATGTTTTTCATTAAAATGACTAAATGAGTAATACTATAGATTCTCCACCAGATTTTTAGTTTCATTTATGATTTGTAATTAAGTTTTTATGAAATATTTATTTATTTCTATTAATCAACTCATAATGTCTGACCATTCATATTTGCGAAAATTACTCATGGCTCAACACTATAAGTCTATAACCTCAACTTCCTTAACATTTCTGCAACTTCTCCAATTCTTTTCACTATATCGTCTAGAGCCTCTCTGTCTCTTCAACGTTGCAAATTAGTAGTTAATGGTTAGAGGGAAATCAAAACAAGGGAAGATGTCATTGTTGTTCCATGCACTTCTTCACCCGTTAGTCGATTCTTATGTGATTTTATCAGAAAAAGGCACGTACGACTCACATGACAACCATCTTTGCTCCCTTTTTTCATTGATATAAAGGGTCGCTCCTGGTGACGTCACCATTGCTCTTCAGGCTGAGTGATTCTTCACCTAGCTCATCCAAAAAAATGATTATCGTCTCAATCTTTGACTTCTACTATTCTATCTCGTTAGCTAACTAAAGTAGATCACTTTGTGGCAACTGAATTTTGGATCAATTTTTTTAGGCAAAAACGTCAAATATTATTAATGAGTAGGATCAAAACAAATATCGTTCAAAATTGAATCCATCCCATTCGGAGAGGAGAACCCAACAAAAGGTGAACTCAAAGAAGGAGACTGACGCGCCAACTAGTGCGCAACCTGATTCCTATCTCTCCGCACAGCACAAACTATAAAACCATGATGCTCTACGAGAATTCTTTGGCACTTCTCAACCACACATCCAAACTCTGAGTGATCCACGTCATTTTGGTTAACTGCACACTCAGCTCCTCTGCATCAACTTCAAAAGTGACCTTCGTGTATCCCCAGCTGACCAGCCACTGCATGGCCGTAAGAAGAGTAAGGGCTTCTCCTTCCCTCGGGGGTGGCGTTCCCGGCCCATACCGAGAATGATATACAATCACACTACCTATATCATCGCGAACCACCATACCCATCCCCATACACCCTGCATGGTGGAAGAGAGCTGCATTTGTGTTGCACTTTACTCTGCCTAAGGGTGGTGGGTGCCATTTGGTACAAGCACGTGCAGTTCTCCCATGCTCCTCAGTTGTCTTGGGTAGCCTTGCTTGCCTCCAATTCATGAGGGCCTCATCGGCCAACGACACCACCCTCTAGCCGTTGAAGCAGTGCTAGTCCAAACCCTTTGATTACGTTCCCGCCATAGACCCTAAAGCACCGCGATGACTCGGCCACGATCAGTTGCCCGATCGTTACATATGATGTCGTCTAACCAACCCGGGAAAGATATCTGACGTTGCATGGATCGCTCAACGATGTTGGTCAACTCTGCGTGCACCCAACACTCCTCCGCAAAAGGGCAGGAGAGGAACAGATGACAGTCATCGTCATGAGCCTCGAGCACAGCCCGCAGGCGTTGATCACGTCGATGCCTCTATCGCATAGCCTAGCTCGGTTTGGAACAACCCTCCGAGCCAGCCGCCACGCCAAGTTTTTAAACTTCGTGGGACCTCCAAGCTCCAAAGAGCTCGCCAGTTGCCACTCAATTCGGCTCGGTCGAAGGGCAATGAACTGCTTGTCGACTCTATACGCTGACCGCACCGAATACACGCCTTTAAGATCATAATGCCAGATGCGGATATCTTCATTCCCCCCCCCCCATACTGATGGGCACCTTAGCGACCTCGGCCACATCACGCGGGTTAAGTATGTCGAGAAGAATCTCACGGTCCCACTCGCGGGTACCCACCATGCACAAGTCACGAACCGTGACCCCAGACCATGCCTCCGGCATCAAAGTCGACAGGAGCCTATTAGAGTCATCCCGCAACCACAGCTCTCCCCACGCCTGAATCTTCGACCTGAAGCCCACTCGACAGCGAAATCCTTATTTAATCACGCCTTGGGAAGCCAGAATACTACACCATACATAGCTCGGATTGTTGACTAACTCAGCCGACAAGAAATCCCCCTTGGGAAAGTATCTAGCTTTGAAAACCTTTTGACAATAGCATCTGTATTGGTCAAAAATTTCCAATCTTGCTTCCCTAGCGGGCAATTAATCCGGAACCCTAACCCCAGCCCCTCATCCTTTCTCGACACAGCCTCTCCCAACGCATTCAACTGATCCCCCCCACCACCCCCTTTTTCTTCGTTCCCCCCAAATAATTCATCAACGCTCCAACCCATGTGAGCAGATTTGGTAAAAAGCAACTCACGGAATTGCCTGCCCACGCCTTAATAAAACTCCCTCCCAGCCTTTGATTTTTCTTCCACCCAACTCTCATTCACCCCCACACCGGCCTTAGTAGCCCAACCTGCTCTTTGTTCCTACAAATAAGGGCGGAAGCCAAAAGGGACTCTCCCTCCCAAAGTCATTTTGGACAACCAAAAGGACCAACCCCATCCTAACATTACGTGTATTTTTTCTAAACCGGTCCTGCTTGGAGAGTTGATCAGTTGAGGGTTTCGAATCCTCAAAAATTTGCTTCATCCCGCGCTTCCAAATCTGTCTCTAAAAAAAAAAAGAAACTATCATCAAAAGAGTAAATGAGCCCCAATTTCTTTAACACTCGCACCCCAACGGTACCATATGAGATCCTTCGCCCATATTGGATAGGCCTTCCCACTTAGAATGAAGAGGTAAGGGGATAGGGCAACCTTCCCAACCCTCTCTCTGGTATGACCGGTCCAACCTTTGCCGATTAACCAAGGGCGGATACTCAACCGACCTAATGCACAGTCTCCATACCCATTGTTCGCAAACCCCATATTTAGAACCAGTCAATCCACCCACTCCATGCGGTCATAGGGTTTAAATATCTATCTTAACGCAATTCACCATTTTGGCATTGTGGCGCCCATTATTCTATGGAGAGTCTCAAAAGCAATCATAAATTATCGTAATACCTACCTCGAACGAAGTAATTCTCACCAATCACTTCGTGATGTCCTCCTAGCGATTTGCTAAACTTTAGCTATAATTTTCCTACTCCAAACAAATTGGCCCAAAGTCTTTCTCTCGACGGTTTTTTTTCAAAGTAAAAAATATTAGTGGCCCCGTTCCTTCGGCAAGACCGCCTCTAAGCCAACCTTGAAAGTCACCACTTCTCCCGATCTCTCCCAAAACGCTGATAAAACCCCGGGTTTTAAAACCCTCAGCCCCGGGGGCCCTTCCCGGGGTCATCGCAAAAGGGCCCCCAAACCCCTCTTCCCCTGAGGCATAGTAGAAAGAAAATTTTCCCAACTCCACCCTTCCGTTTGTCAACGTCACTTTGGGGTTGCCGCAAATTTCCGGGTAATAGAAAGCGGCTGCGAAGGCCCCAAAATCAAATCCCCCACTGTCCCATAGCACAAAAAAAAACCCCCCCACAACTTAAAGAAATTTCTTTTTTCCCCCATTCTACTCTACTGAAAAAGGGGTTTTAAATTTTAAAAAAAAACACCTGGGTGGTTTAAAAAAAGCTACCAACAACCGAACCCCCCCTTTTGGGGCCGGGGCCAAAACTTTCCCCAAACTGAAAAAATCATTAGGGGGGGGCCCCCGCACCGGCCCCCCCCGCCGTTCCCCAGTTTAAAGGGCCGGTTTTTAAGTGTTGCTGCTATGAGCCCGGGGGTTTTTTCCAAAGGGCCACCCCCCCGTTTCCTTCCTTCAGATTTCCACCCTCTGCCCACGGGGGTCGTCATGGGGGGGTTTCTTTGGTTTTGGGTTAAAAAGGGAAAATCCCAGGGTTTGGCACCCACGCCCGGGGGTTACGACCCAATCACGAGACCCCCATCCCCCGTTTTCCCCCCCTCACCCTCCTACTTCATCATTTGGGGGGGGATTCCACCCCCTTTCTTCCCCCAAACAACCCACCCTTTTCCCGATGGAAAAAAGGGGTCTTTACCCCAGCGGCCAAAATTTCCGTTTGGGGGCAGAAAAAAAAAACCCTTCACTCCCTTCTATTTTTGGAAACCCCCCCCAAAATATGAAACCCCAAAATTTTGGGAGTTTTTAAAAACAAATTTCCCGTCAGTGCTTCAACCCCTGATTTCAAAACCTTTTCCCCCTCGAAGCGAAGTCTCACATCCCTTTAGGGGGATTCGTAGCCCCCCCCCCTTTAAAGGGGGGCATCACTGGATCAAGATTTTTAAAATAGCCCCCCAAAAATTTTCCAAGAAACGGGGAAAAAAATTGGGGGAAAGGGGTTTTTGGGGGGTTTTAAATTCCCCAAAAATCCTCATTTGGGGGAACCCTGGGAGGGAAATTTTTCCATTTCTTCCCCGTAGAAAAAACCCGGCAAACTCCACTATTTGTTTTACCATCAAACCCTTTTCATGAAAAAGCGAAACAAGATTATTTCTAACCAAATTTTGAGTGCCCCCCAAAAACCTTTCCCGACACCCCATACACCAAAAATTTTAAAATTTAAAAAGAGGCGTCCAGCCCGACGGGGACCATTCTAAAAGGGGCCACTCGCATCGCCATCCCCTCGCAAAAATGGGGGGGTTCTTTTTCCTGGGGGAAAATCGATTTTCGACCCCCCCCTAAAATCTCGAAACTCTTTGGCCCCCCAATTTCCAACCCCGGGTTTTTGGGGCGAGAAACCCCCCCGAGGGGGGCAAAAAACCCCAGAGAGGGAAAAAACCCTAAAAAAGGGAAAACCTAAAAAAAAACAAGAAAAAACAAAAAAACCCTTTTTTTAAAAATTTTTTAAATTTTTGTTTTTTTTTTTAAAATTTTTTTAAAAATTGTTTTTATCCATATTCGAATTTGCTAAAAAAAAAATTTTTAATAATTTTTTTTTTTTAAAGGGAGTTTTTAATTTAAAACGACCTTTTGTTCAATACCTAAGATGGAAAAAGAAAAAGGGGGGTCAATTGGGGGGAAAATTTTGGGGTTTTTTAAGTAATCTTGACTTTTTCACTTTTATTTTTTAAAACTTTTTCAAATTTTTAAAATTTTTAAACCTTTAAAAAAAAAAAAATCAACCCCCAAAACAAATTAAATTTTAAATTTTAAAAAATTTTAAACTTCTTTTTTAAAAAAGAAACAATTTTTTAAAATTGATATAAATTTTTTTGGGAAAAATTTTTTAATATGTTCAAATTAAATGAAACCCCTTTAAAAATTTTTTAAAAAAACTTATTTTTAAATTTTTAATGGGGCATTTTATTGAAAAGTTTTTTTTTTTTGATAAAATTTTTCAAAATTTCCCCCCTTTCCATCCCCCCCAAAGGGGTTAAACCCTCCTGCATCAAAGGGGGCCCCTGGCGGGTTTTTTTCTCAACCCGCCTCCCTTTCCCTTTTACTCCCTTTTGCCTCTGAAACCCCAAAAACCCCAAAAAAGGCCCAACCCCTCACCTAATTATCCTACCCACTTTACCCAAAAAAGGGAAATTTTTGGATTTGTTTTGGGGGGAGTCAACCCGGGATGCCCCAACCATCCCCAAATTTTAAAAGTCTTAAAAACTAGAAAAGTGTTTTTCATAGATAATAATTCATCTTTTTTAAAAACCATCGCCAAAAGAATTTTTTCACTTTTTAAATTTTATATTTGTGACAAAAAAAACCCCAAAAATTTACCCCAAACTACTGATAGTGAAAAAAACGGGGGCCCAAAAAACCCAAATAAAGAAAAAAACCTTTTCCCCGAGTTTCTTCTAAACGTTACTAAAAAAGAAATTAAAAAATTTCCGATTTAAACATTTTTGTTGTATTTTCCCCAAATTTTTCTAAGCTACAGGGGGGAAAAAAATTTTAAATTTTAAACAAAATTTTAAAAAAATTGGATTTTTTTGGTTTTGGGTTTTGTTTAAAACAACAAAACTTAGACTTGAATCCCCCAAAATCACCAAGGTTTTTGGGGAAACACAAGATCGATGACTTTTAAACCCCTTTAAACTTTTTTAAAATTCAAAAACACCCCCCAGCCTTACCCTTGTTAATCCACGAAAATACACTTATTGGACTATTTCCCAAATAAATTTTCCCCGGGGGTTCACTTCTCGGGGGAAAAATGAGGGGCCCCCGAATTATTTTAAAAACTATCTTGAAAAAAATTTTAAACCCCCCAAATTCCTACTAGAGGAATAATTCCCGAATAGTTAACTAATTGATTTTTTCTTTTTAGAATAAGGGGGACTTTCTCAATTTTTCCTTATTTTTAAAAAGAACTAAACTAGGATAAGCTAGAAAAGAAAAAAAAATGAAAAAAAAAATCAATTGAATAAGAAACACACTGAATTTTGCTAATTTTCATCGATTGTACCCGGTTTTAAAAACCCCCGGGGGCTAGGATTTTCTAATTTTTTTAATAGGGGTTTTGCAATTATTCAAACCCAAAAAAATCAAACTACAAAAAATTTTTCTTTTTAAAGGGGAAAAAAAAAAACTGAAAAAACCCCCTTTTTTTGATCCGTGAAACTCGTTTTAGAATCTCAACTCCCCTTTTCCCAAAGTCTTCCCAAGAAAATAAAATCTAATTTTCCGGAACTCCAAATATCCTACCCTCCTCCCATGGGTTTGGGAAAACTGAAAATTTTTTTTGGCTCAAAAGGGGGGGAAAAAGGCCCTTAAATAGGTTTAAAAAAAAAATTTTCATTGAGTCTCAAACCCGGTTTTTTTTCCCCCCAAAAAATTTTTTTTTCGGTAAAATTTTTTATAAAATTTGATATTTCTGCCTGGGGAAATTTCACTTTTTTTTTTTTTAAACTTTTTCCCAAATTTTTTACTTTTCGGGGGAAAAAAATTTATAATATATGTGCTTTTCGGCCCCCAAAAAAATTTAAATCTCTTCCAAAGTTTTCGCCAAAAAAATTTTTTTAAAATTTGGGGGAAAAATTTTTTCATAAATTTTTAAAATTTTTGAATGGTTTACCAAAATCCCCCCTTAAATTCCTTTCAAAATCTTTTGGCGAAACTTTGAAATTTTTTCCGAAAAATTTTCCTTTTCTTGTGATTAATTTTGTGTCTGACTTCCCCCTGGTCCCAAAATTTTTTTTTTTGGGGGCCCCTTTTTCATCCCCGATCATCCACGATTACTTATTCGATGACAAATCCCTTTGTACTAACAAACACTGAAAACACACAAAAAGACCCAAACCCAAGAAACCCCAAACGTAAAAAAAGGGGAAAGAAACCAAAATTTTCCTAGATCTTAATAATAAAAAATAAAAAAATTAAAACCCCCAAAAAGGGGGGAAAAAAAAGCAGTTATATTTAAATAAAAAATTTCCCTCCTCAAAGTTTTCATTTTTTTTTTGAATGAAAAAATTTTAAATAATTATTTTTTTAAATTTTAAACCCATTTTGTTTCAGGGGCCAAGAAACCCTTTTAAAAATGAATAAATTTTAAAGAATTTAGTTTAAAAAACAAACTAGCAAAACTGAAGTTTGGAAAAGGGGCAAACAACCTTTAAACAAACCCAGCTATCGGGTAAAACCCCCCCGAAGGGGGGGGGTTTTTTTCCCAAAACCCTTTTGTAGCTATTAAACATTTTTGGGATCCCCTTTTTTCCCCCTTTTTTTAACCCCCAAAATTTTAAATTTTTTTTGGGGGGAATTGGACATTTCACATTTTTTTAAATTTTTAATTTTTAAAATTTTAAATATTTTTTTTAAAAAAATTTTTAAATTTTAAAACCCCGGGGAACTGCTTTTCCCCCCATTTTTTCACCTCCCCGTCCCCAAAAAACTTTTCCGGCGGGGGCCCCCAACCCTTTTTTTTGGCGAAGTAATGTTAACTTTTAAAAAAGTTTTTTTTTTTTTAAAAAATTTTTAAAAAACCGTTCTTATTGTTTTTTTGTTAACAATTTTTTTGATAATATTATCTAACTTTTACAGTTATTCACTTTTAATTTTAAAAGAATTTCATGAAAGTTTTTAACAAGATTTTTTTTGTTTTTTTCTAATAGTATGTTTTTTTTTAATATTTAAAACCCTGTTTAAAATTAATAGAAAAAATTTTTTTGAACTAGTTATCAAAACATTTTTCAAGTTTTTTTGTTTGAAAAAATTTTGTTAATAGTTAAAAAATTTTTCATTTTATTTTCTAGATTTTTTGTTAACAAATTATAAAAACTATTTTGGGTTTTTTTTAAATCATTAACTATTAACTCATGACTAGTTAAAAAAATTTGGGTTAATATTTTTAAAGGGGGTTAAGTAATTTTTAAAACGATTTAAAATTTATAAATTGAAAAAATTTTTTTAAAATTTACTTCTTTTAAATTTTAAAATTTTAAAACCCTATTTTTCAAAGCTTTTTTAAATTTATAAAAAAATTTTTAAAACATTTTTCCAAAACATTATATATTTTTAAAATTATTAAAAATTTTTGGGCATTTAAAGGGTTTAAAAATCCCCAAAAATTTTTCCCAGCAACAAAATATTTTTGGGAAAAATGAGAAAAAAAATTTAAAAGGGGGAAAAAAAACGAAAGTAATCACCAAACTTTTTTAACTAATGACAAAAAAAATTTCCCAAAAAATAAAAACAAAAAACTCACCTAATTTAAAACTAAACCAAAAATTTTTCCCCTCTTCTTAACCTTTTCCCCAACTACTCCCCGGGGCCCCCGCCCCCTTTGCCCCCCCTGTGTCCCCATTCCCCCAAAAATTTCACCCCCCTCCCCCGCTCCCCAAAACCCTTCATACCCATCGTCGCTTTTTGGGGCCCGGGAAAAGCTTTTTTGGGAGGGGGGGAAGGGGGGCCCCCGGAATTTTGGGCCTATAAAAATTAAAGGGGGTTTTGGAAACTCCCATGGGTCCAGATCGGGGGAATAATGGTGCTAAGAAAGTTGCCAGCTTTGGAGGAATCAACCGATTCCCCCCGGGGGTTTTTTTCTCGTATGGACCCACAAAATTTTTTTTTTAAAAGAAAAAAATACCCCCCGGGTTTAAAAGGGTTGGATGAAGACCCTACCAAATCAAAATTTGTTTTTGCATAAAAAGTTTTTAAAAATAAGGAAAAAAAAAAATCATAATTCTTTTTTAAAAAATTGAAATAATACAACACATAATTTAAGAAAAAAAATAAAAAAATTATTAAAATTTTCTTTTTTTAAATTTTGATAAGGGTAAAAAAAAGGGGAGTATGATTTTGGGAAAAAAATGGGGGTTGGGGCACCTTTTAAAAAAAAAAACCCTAGTTTTTTGCCCCCCTTTGGGGGGAAAAATTTTTTAAATTTTTATTTTTTATTTTTTAAAATTTTAATTATTAATTAATAAAAGGGGAAAATTTTTAAAATTTTTAATATAAAATTTAAAAAAGCTTTTTAATTAATTTTAAATTTAATATTTTTTTTATAATTTTTTGGGGTATCAAACCCCCAAAATTTTTTTTACAAATCTAACCCAATTTTTTTTACATTTTTAACCCAATATTTTTTAAAAAAACCCCAAAATTTTTTTTACAAATCTAAAAATTTTTTAAAAAATTTTAAAAAAAAAATTTTTTAAAAAAAAAATTTTTTTTTTTTAAAAAAATTTTTTGGGGAAATATTATTTTTTTTTTTTTTTTTTTAAAATTTTTAAAAAAAAAAAATTTTTTTTTTTAAAAATTTTTTTTTAAAATTTTTAATTTTTTTCAAAAAATTTTTTTTTTTTAAAATTTTTTTTTAAAAAATTTTTTTATTTTTTTTTTAAAATTTTTTTTTTTTTAAAATTTTTAAAGTTTTTTTTTAAAAAAAAAAACCCCCTTTTTTTGCTTTTTTTTTTCCCCCCCCCTTTTTTTTTTCCCCAATTTTGGGAAACCTCCCAATTAAAATTTTTAAAAAAAATTTTATTTATTTTTTTTTAAAAAATTTAAAAAAAAAAACCCCCGGGGCTTTTTTTTTTTTTCCAAAAATTATTTTTTTTTAAAAAAAATTTTTTTTAAAAAAAAAAAATTTTTTAAAATTTTTTTTTTTTCCCCCCAAAAAAATTTAAAAAAAAACCAAAAAAAAAAAAAAAATTTTTTTAAAAAAAAAAGGGGGGGGGGGGGGGGGTTTTTTTTTTAAAAAAATTTAAAAAAAAAAAAAAATTTTTAAAAAAAAAAAAAAAAAAAAAAGGGGGTTAAAAAAAAAAAAAAAAAAACCCCCCAAATTTTTCTTTTAAAGGGTTTTTTAAAAACCCCAAAAAAATTTTTTTTTTCCCCCCCCCCCCCCCAAAAAAGGGGGGAAAAAAAAATTTTAAAAAAAAAAAAAAATTTTTAAAAAAACCCCCCCCAAAAATTTTAAAATTTTTTTTTAAAAAACCCCCTAAAAAAAAAAAAAAAAAAAAAAAAAAGGAAAAAAAAAAAAAGGGAAAAAAAAAATTTTTTTTTGGGGGGGGGGGAAAAAAATTTTTTTTTAAAAAAAAAAAATTTAAAAAAAAATTTTTTAAAAAAAATTTTTTTAAAATTTTTTTTTTAAAAAAAAAATTTTTTTTAATTAAAAAAATTTTTAAAAAAAATTTAAAAAAAATTTTTTTTTTTTTTAAAAAAAAAAACCCAAAAAAAAAAAAACCCCCCCCCAAAAAAAAAAAAATTTTTTTTTTTTTTTTTTAAAAATTTTTTTAAAAAAAAAAAAAAAAATTAAAAAAATTTTCCCCAAAAAAATTTTTTTAAAAAAAATTTTAAAAAAAAAAACCAAAAAATTTTTCCCCCCAAAAAAAAAAACAAAAAAAAAAAACCCCAAAAAAAATTTTAAAAAATTTTTTTCCCGAAAACCAAAAATTCCCCCAAAAAAACGAGAAGAGAAAAAACCAATACAATTCGGAATTTTAAAAAATTGTTCCAATCCCCCAATCTAGAAAAAACAACACCAAGTGTACACTAAGAAGATTCGAAAATACAATGTTAAAAACAACTTTTCCAACTCCTCTCTTTTTTTCGGGACACTGCTTTTAAAACACCTTTTCTTGTTTCGATATTTTAACAAAATAAGGGAAACCCCCAGGAAAACAATCCTTTTTTTTATTAATCACAAGAAAAATTTAAATTTAGCATCGTCAACGAGCTAAATTTTCACCGGGCCGGACTAAAATTTCTCGAAAAAACCTCAGGAAAAAACTTCCTCTATTTTTAATCTATTAAATCCCTTGTAAGCCCCCCTCCAAAAACGGGCTTGGAAAACTCAGGTTGGGGCAAGTCCCAACCTCTAAAAAAAACCCGACATGCGAATTCCCCCAAGGAAAAAAAATTCCTGGGGTCTGAAACTTGTCCAAGCAACAAGAACCACTCCTTTCCGAAACAAAACTCTAACTCCACCTTCTTCACTTTCCCCTTCAGCTTCGATCTTAAAGATAAAGGGACTATGTTTTCTCAATTTTTACTTGGAAACAAATTAACTCGAATGTAATCATAAAAAATATTCATTTTTAAAAAAATGATTTGTTAACCCGCCCACAAATCCAACACCAAATACATTCTTGACTTGAATGAACTATTTTCAAAAAACATGTGAAATTAACAAGTCATGACTCCCATAAACCCACTACACATTTAAAAATGCATCTTATTTACTCTTTTTTTTTTAAACCTACAACCAATGAAACCCCACCCCTTTTAAATTTGGGAAAAATATATAATTAAAAAAATGGGGGCTTTTTCAAATTTATTTTTATAAAGTTTATTTATCTAAAATCAATTTGGGGCCCCCCCTAGCTTACCTACATTGATTTTAAAAAAATCAAAAACTCATAACTCGATATATTTTCATACTCGACTAACTTATCTAATGAACATCTATGCCAAAAAAAAAAAACTTTTTCTAATATCATATTTTTTTCATATGAACTACTTCAATTTGTGTAAAGAAATTAATCATTAATTTTTTCAGTTATGTTATTCGTATAGATTGCACCCATTTTAAAACCCCCTAATATTTTTTATGAATATTTACAGTTTGTAATTTTTAAAATATTAATTTTTTTCATTTATTAAACTTTTCAAAATCAAACCAATAGGGAATTATAATTTTAAATTTAGAGTAATTAACAATTATAATAACATAAATTTTACTTTGAGAATAATATTAAATTTCTTTTATAACAGTGTTTATGAAAATTAAAATTTACTAAAAATAAATTACAAACATTAGTAGAATTATTTCTATGAAGTATATATACCTTTAAATTTTAAATGTGATTTAAGAAGGGGTATTAAATTAAAGCATTTAATAATGAAGAAAATAATTAATTTTGATTTAAAAATTGTTAATGTAAAATTGTGAAAGATTCATTTATGGGCAAACTAAAATTAAAGAACACTAAAAGTAATTTAAAAGTTTGGGCCCCCCCACGCGGGTGGGCTAATATGAGTTTTTTTGGGAGTGATAAAAGTTCAAACAATAAAAATTATAAATGGTTTAAAATATATTTGATCAAAAGGGTTTTTAAAACCGTGAAAACGGGAGACCCCAATTTTGAATGTTAATGGAACTCGAAAAAATTTGTCTCGAATTTTAAAAAACCCACATATACCCCAAAAAAAAAATATATCCGAAGGGTACTAGAACCCCATGAAAATTTGACAAAAAATTAAAAATTTTTTTGACTTATGAACCAAGATGTGAAAACTCTTGTTCCCAACAACTCTTTACTAAACTACATCTTCAAACTTATGACTATTAAAAAACCAACATCTTACGTAAACCACCTAACTCATACTACCAACAATTTTTATTACTAAAAATTTTGGATAGTCGGAAACAAAAAGTCTAAACTTAAAATTTGGAAAATTGCCCAAAAAATATTTTTGATCTAAAGCGGGGGAACCGAAAAAATCAAAACAATTAAAACAAACATTGTTTAAAATTAAAAAACTCAAAAATCCACTAAAACCCTTAGAAAACCCACATAAGTCAAAAAAAACTCCAACCCAAAAAGCTACTAAAACCCCGGAAAAATTTCGACCAAAACATAAATAACCCCGTACTTGACAACCAAGACTAATTAGTAAATACAAAAATATAAGGATTTATTTTAAAACTAAAAAAAAAAGGGGTCAAATTTTTTCATTACTAAAAATTTATACAAACAGACCAAAATTTATACCTAAAAATTCCATATCAAAATGAAAAATCCAAATTTTAAAGGGACAATGACATAGGTGGCAAACTGTAAATAAAAAAAATTTAAAAACTAACCGTTCACTATAATTTCTAAAATTTTATAAATTGGGGGGTTTTAAATTTTTTTATTATAATTTATAATTGAAATTTTTGTTACTTGGGTTTTTTAAACTATGAAATTTTATAATTTTTTTAATAATAAATTAAATTATAAAATTCAAACTTATATTATTTTACAAAATTAATAAACTATGATCATTTTTTAATTTTAAAAAATTGGCTTACCAATTTGCAAAATAAATTAACAAATCAAAACTTGGGTTAGTTAACATTGACAGAGGGGGATTTGCCGGGTTTCTTTACCCTATGCTCATTTCCCCCCAGGGCCCCAGGGGGATATATCATATTTGTACATATTTGAAAGATTTTATTTTGGTACAAGTTTTTATTTTTTTATTTATTTTGGGGAAAACTCCCCCAAAATAACAAGTAACGAGCCAAACTTTAAAGATTACGAATCAGCTCGCTCATCGAAGAATCGGGTGATTGAAATTTAAAAAACTTTTAACTGTCGAGTCTATATTCGTTTGAACGACCGCTCGACTCGACGAATCGGTGACTCGAACTCATTCATTTTTTAAAAAACATTGAGTTTCGATTCTCAAATCATTGATTTTTTGGGTCGTTACCTTTTTAAAGAATTTAAACATTTTCATTCACTTTTAAAAATTGAATTCAATTAGTTACATTATGGTACACGTTTTAAAATTTAAATTTTTTGAAATTCAAAATTCAAATTTTTTTATAAAAATTTTATAAAATAGTGTCATTTTGAATTTTAAAAAATTGGGTTTGCAATTTGCAAATAATAATAATTTTAAAGTTTATTTGAGTTGTCTTAGGGGAAGCCCTTGGGGAGGCGATAACGCCTAGGCCCCCGGGGATTTTGCCCTGGGCCAGCGGATATCCCCTTTTCTACATATTTGAATGTATTTATTTTTACATATTTCATTTTTTTTTTTATTATGATAAAAATTCCCAATGACCTTCCCCAATAAAAAAAAATTCTTCTTAAAATAATAAAAGGCCAAAAAAAAAATTTTACCAAACCTTTTTCAAAATGTCAAAAATAGCCAAAACATTCGTAAACCCAAAATTGGCAATATTTTATTTTTCCCTTTAAATTTTCCTCAAAATTAACAAAAATTTACCCTCAAAGTGACATGTCAGCTGATTGCATTTTTTTTAATTAAAAATTATTTAACAAAAAAAAAAAAAGAAAAAAAAAACATTAAAATTAAAAATTAAACCCTAATATCTTTTTCGCCTACCACCAATTCCCCTTCAATTCACTTCATTTCTCTTCCCACCACCTCGCCGCATCACCTCCAGCCCCTTAAATTCACTTTCATTTTCCCACCCCTATCTCCTCCCCCCCCGACCACCTCCCGCATCTCTCAATCCTCTTCTCTTCTTCCCCTTCTGCTTCCTCATCCTCCTCCGGGGGGGGGGCTGTCGGGGTCGCATACAAACGTGGCGGGGGGGGCGGGCGTCGGCCTGACGTATCTACACCTAGAGTGCACAACAGGTGATACAAAAGGGACGCAGTTAGGGATTTCGGATTGTCAAGGGCTAAGGCCCAGCTTCGAACTCCTAATCGGGAAAGGGAGTGGAGGGGGGGTTTGGGGATGGACAAGGGGGTTGGTGGTCGGGGTTTGGGGGGGCGCCAACCAGAAAGGGGGGCTTTAATGGGGGGGGTTCAATTTGGGAGAAAGGGCTTTGGGATTGGGGGAAGAGGCGTTGGGAAGAGAAGAGGGAAAATCAGGTGCCGGGGGCAGGGGTGGGGGTGTCGGCCTGGGGGTGGGGGTGCGGGGGGGTGGGGTGGATGGGGGGGGTCGGGGGGGGGGGGGTGGGGGTCGTGGGGGGGAGTGCGGGGGCGGTGGGGAGATCGGCGGCAGTAGCACTCTTTTTTTTTGGTACATTTTATTTAAATTTTACATTTTATTTTGGGTTTTAGTATGTTTTATTATTTTAATTTTAAATATTGACATGACATCGGACTTAAAATCTAGTTGACTTCAAGTGGATGCCACTTCACTCCGTTTTTAAAAAAAACAATTTTTGTTTAAAAATTTAACGGATGCGGCTAAATTTCCTTAAAAAAAAAAATTTGATCTAAAATGTACCAAATATTTTTTTGGCTTTTTTTGACATTTCCCGAAAATTTTTTGGGCACATTTTTTTTGGCCTAAAAAAAAAAAATTCAAAATAACTGCCTTTTTCCTTTTTTTACAAAAAAGGGTTTCTTTTTCATTTTATTTCCCCCCCTTTTCATTTTTCAAAAATTTTTTAATGTTTGGGGGTTTTTACAAAATCAGAAAACCTTTTTTTTTTTTTAAAAAATTACCCCATTTTTAAAAGAAAGTGCTCATTTAAAATTTTTTTTTTTTTCCCCGACTTTTCCCACGAAAGGGGGGGCCAAAACCCTAACTAAACAAAAAGGGGTGGGGGGGGGGGTTTTGGGGGGGGGGGGTTTTTGGGGTTGAAAAAGGGGAGATAAAAAACTAACACTGAAAAACCAACGAGTGAAAACCCCAAAAAAATTCAAAAAACCCCAGCAAGAAGGATTAAAGCAAACAACAAGTTCGAAATCGGGAAACAAAGAAGGAAAATCGACAAGGACCGCCACCAAAGGAGCATTAACCCCCCAAAACCCAACCCCGGCCCCCTCAAAAACCAATTGACCCCCCCCCAAAAAGGGAAAATTTAATTTTTTAGAAAAAATTTTAAAAAAATTTTCCCGTCGTACCAAATACGTAAAAATGTCCAGAAATGCACAATCGACGGGGAGCCCCGCTGCCCACCAATTTCCCCCCCAAAACCAGCCCCCAAACCCAAAACCCGTGACCCCGCGTTTTCCCCCCCCAGTCAAAAATAAACCCTCAAGTCCGTTGGGGGTTTCCCCCCTTCCTTTTCCCAGCGTTTTCGCTAGCTAGGGCGCAGCGCGGGGGGGACTAAAAACCCCCAAAATCCCCAATTTTTTGTATAAATACCCCCCCCTATATGCATTGAACCCCCAAACTTAAACTTTTTTGGAAAACCGTAACCAAGCTTAGAATATTCGTTTTCCCCAGGGGCCCGGGGCTCGCAAGAGCAACGTAAGTGAACTTCTTTGGGGTTTTCTTTTCTTACTTATTTAGCTTTTTTAAAGAATTCCTTGATTCTATACTTTTTTTCCCCTTTTTTACAATACGGGGGAAAAAGCCCAATTTTTTAAAAAACCGGGGAAAAGGATTTTTTCGTTTAAAGGAAGTGGGGAACTGCGGTTTTGATTTTAAAGGGGGACTAAATCCGTTCGACCAATGTTTTGGGGAAAGCAATTTTTGGGGGGCCCTTTTGTAGAGAGAGGAAAAAAAAAAGGGCCCCCTTTTATTTTTTCTTTTCCCCTATTCCCCAAAAAACCCCCAAAATTTTCCCCTTTAAACTGTAGAAAGGGGGGTTTTTTTAAAAAAAAACGGGGGGTGGGGCCGGGGCGCGATTTTAAAAAACCAAATCATTCGGGGGAAGGGGAAAAAAAATTGTTCGAGCGAAAGGGAAAAAGATAAAAACCGAGAAAGGGGAAAAAAATTATTCGAGATTTTGGGGGAAAAATTTTTAGGGGTTTCAAGATTCTCAATGGGGTTTCTCGGGGGAAGGGGGCCCCCCCCACCACCACCCGGACCTTGTCCTTTTTCAATTGACATCCATGTTGGGCCTTGGGGGTTTTTATTTTTGTTGTTTTTTTTTGTTGTTTTGGGTTTTTGTTTTTGTTGTTGTTGTTGTTGTTTGTTTTTGGTTTTTGTCCGTTGGTTGTTGTCCCCGGGTTGCCGTCATTATACAAGTTAATAAAAACGGGTTTTTGTTGCAACCTTTTTTTAAATTTTTTGTCACATTTCATTTTTTTTTAGGGGATAGTTGCAGTCTTTCCCATTGAAGGGGTTTCTAATAAAAGTAACTTCCCCAAAACAACTTTTAAAAAATTGGTTTTATGAAACTGGGGAAACCCAAAAATTGGGGAACCCCACATTTGAAATACAATTTCAAACAAAAAAATACCAAACCCATAAAACCAAAAAAATTTTATTCAACGAAAGATGGGGTTTCCCCCAAAAAGGAGAACTTTAAAACCAAAAGTCATCAATACAGATCCTCACAGCACCCAGAAAATTTTATTCAACACAATATCCCATCACAGAAGAACACCCCTTTAAACTACTGGTGGTTTCGATATATCTTTAAAAAGGGGGGGAAGCACTTTAGAGCCCCCTTTGGAAAAATTAACATCATTTAAACCCCAAAAAAAACAGCGCTTCACACTTGAATATTGCTTTCTGGGAAAAAAAGGTAAAAATCAGTGAAAAACTCATTTTTAAACATATTATCAAAACACATAGCATTACTTTCATTCACCAAAAAAGGGGAAACATGAATAAAAGAACAAGGGGCTTCATTCCGGGGTTCATTGGGGCTGGAATATGGCATCATTACAACCTTCAACAAAAACCACATCCCCCAAATTTTATGCTTTTTTTTTTGGGGGGTTTCTCTCTTTGTTTGGGGTTTCCCCAAAAAAAACTTTAACTGACTCGTTCCAAAAGAATATTTAGCAAAACCCAACCAAAAACCCCCCAGCCCAAATAATTTAGTTAAGTACAAGTATTTTCTCCCCCCGGGGTCCCACTTTGATTTTTTCCTTTTTTTAAAACAATGTTTTTCTTTTCCAATCCCTTTTTAAACTTTTACCTACCCCCCGCTCCCCATTTTTTCCCCCTTTTCCTTCCCCAAAAAGCAAAGGGGCCTCGAAACTCTCTTTGGGCGGGGCCTTTTAACTTAGGAAGGCGAACAACCCCTTTTTTCAGCCGACCCGGGGGAAAAAATCTCCCGGGGAAATTTTCCCCAAATCGCAACCCCTAAAAACCCCCGGGGGGGAGAGGCCCCCTTTTTTACTTTTTTTCCCCCGGTTTAAAAACCGGGGCTTTTTCGGGGAGGTTTAAACAAAAAACCCACTGGAAACCCAAATGGGGAAACAAAAAACACAAAAAAAACGAAAACAAGGGAAAATAAAAATTGCATCAAGTTACTTTGACTTAAAAAGGGGTTTTCCTCTTTTTTCAGGGAAATTTTCAAATCAATTTTTCATAAATTTTAACCCATCTAAGGGAGCTGTTGACAAAAAAAGGGGCCCCCAAAACTTTTATCACGTTATTGCCCCAAACATGCTTCATCAATTAAAAACCATCTAAAGTGGTTTTCTTTTTGACTTAAAAAAGGAGCTCACCGGGAAAAAGTAAAAGTGCTCGACCCCCCCACCCTCCCCGACCATGGTGCCCCGCTCAGAATCGGGGGAAAATCCAGGGAGGGACCAACTGATCTAACCTATGGGGGGAAGGTATTCCCGAAACCCAGTGTACTTCCGTCTTCTTCAGTGGGACACTAACGCAAGTTCCTAAATTGGGGAAAAGAGTAACAAAATTAAAACAGTACCAATTTTTGATGCACCCAAACATTTAAAAATAATTAACATTTAAAATATAAATTAACATTTAAATATAAACTAACATTTACTTAAAAAAACATTTACATAAATAACATTTCAAATTGAAAATAACATTTCAATTATTACTAAATATAATTTGGGTTGGACTTACATTATTTTAATTACTATTATTTTTTTACTTTTTAATTTTTTAACGTAACTAATAAATTCTTTTCTAAAATTCGGAACTTTTAAAATTCGTTACTAAAAAATTTTTTTTTAGTAAATTTCTAAGGACATAATGTTTCGTACTAATTATATTTTATCAAAATATATTAATTTGTATTTGAACCTAATATTACAATATAATATTTAAGTTTGCTCCTAATTTTATTTGATCCTAATATACAATATTATATTTTAAATAATTAATATAATTAAGTTTGCTCAAATTTGATCATATATTACAATAAGTAGTTAAATTTGAAATTATTAAAATAAATGCAAATTCAAAAAAAAATACCTTTAAAAAAAAATAACATTTCAAATGTACCAACCTCAGCTTCAAAAAATTCCGCCGCTCGATTCGGTCAACACCCCATAAAATCGAGGGCCCGGGGCTACCACTTCGTACCCCAACCGGCACCTCTCCAAACATTAATCCACTACAATTTCATATCCACAACAATTTAAAAACATAAAAAATCGTAAAACACAATTTAAACCATATAATTTAATCAGATACCTTTTTAGGAGGGGTTTAGGGCCCTTTTTCAAACGAAATTTTCCCTTTGAAGGGGGAGGAGGTTGGGGAAAATATGAAGGAGGTGTAAATGAAATGGGAAAGGTGTGAAGATGGTATTGGGGGGGAGGGGGGATTTATACCAAAAAAAAAACGGTAATATTTATCCCAGGTACGCTGCGCCCCCCCACCAGCCCCACGCTCCGGTCAATAGCCGTCAACGTATAAAAAAAACGGAACAATTTTCCGGGGCGCAGCGCTCCAACGGTACAATTATCGAAGGCAGCCCCGCTCCTGGCTGGGGGGCGCACGCCACTGGGTGGCGCAGCGCTGGCTCCAGTCAATTGTGCTATTTTGGACATTTTTTTCGCATTTGGGTACTGACGGGGCATATTTTTTTAAAAATTGTGCTACAAAATTCCAAAACCCCCTTCAAAAAAAACCCCATCCCGAGATCTGAAAACAAAAGAAAACCAAAAAACTCCCAAACGAAAATCAGTAGAACCCAAGGGAAATTGTAGAAAAACATCCCAAGATCCGTCAGGTCTCAACAAACCCCCAAAAAAGCCCACAAAGATCGGACTCGTGAAAGACTTCCGCTTGGGGCCCCAAAGACCATCGTGGGGAAAAAAAAACATGACAAAGGCCAACTAAAATGGGAAAAAACATGCCGGGTATAAAAATAAAGGAGGAAGAGAAAGGGGGGATTTCCGGGAAAGACGCCGGGCCCCGGGGGAGGGGGACGATTTCCAAGATCGGGTTTCCCCATAAGTCAAATGGCCAAATCGGACCAGGGCCCACCGGGCCAAACCCAACCTCGGGAACCGCGGGCCCCAACCGAAAACGGGAAATTTACGAAAAAAATGGGGGAAATCATCCCTACAATTTCCCTTTTTTCAACCCAACACCTCCTTTAAAGCCGCAAAACCAGGACGTATGGGTCCCCTCCCAAAAAACCGTCCATCTCTCTCCTCCTCCGCCTCCGCTCCAAAAGAATCGCCGCCGCAGTTTTTTAATTCGGCGCCCCTAAATAAAGTCATGTACTGGGGGGTTAAGCTCTCCGTCGATACCACCA
Source organism: Linum lewisii (assembly GCA_034768395.1). Classification (NCBI taxonomy): domain Eukaryota; kingdom Viridiplantae; phylum Streptophyta; class Magnoliopsida; order Malpighiales; family Linaceae; genus Linum; species Linum lewisii. The sequence goes on along the minus strand of CM068296.1, from coordinate 65,495,565 downwards.
GGGGGGATGAAAGCAAGTACCA